>VZRX01005582.1:99712-143128 GCA_013398075.1 Notiomystis cincta | reverse complement strand
AAAAAAAAAAAAAAGACTGAAAGGAAAAATATTGTGAAGCCAATTAAGAAAAAGTTCTTTGAAATTGCTGAGGCTCTAACAGAGTTTTTGTTGCTGCTGAAATGTTTCTAAATCTTGCATGACTTGAATTAATGACTTAAGAGCCTTTTATCAGATCAATTCACTCTGTCATCTCATCATGTGCAAACCCTTTTTATCCCACTTCAGTGTGTTGTGAGCAACATCCTGAGTCCCTGGCTTGGATCAAAAGCCCCTTGTGCTAAGCACAGTGAAAATTCAAAGTAAGGAGCAACTCCTGAACAGCTCAGTAGCAAAGATGTTCAAATGGTAGGGGAGGAATCAGAGGCACAGAAAAACCAAGTGCCTTGTGAGTACATGGAGCAGGGCTGGAGCTGGATTCCAGCCTCACACAGAACCAGGAGGCTCCGTGATGGTTTCTGCAAGAGGTTCTGAACAAAGTGAATGGGATGAGCAAGGCTTGATCTGCATCAATCCTTGAAAGTCCCACCTGATGCTCAAAAGCAGAAGGACAGACTTGGAAGATCCCCAGCATCTTCTTTTAGTTAGGAGTAGGCAGAAGTTTGCAGCTTGAGTGTGGAAGATGCTCTTTTATTAACTCAGACTATTTGTGGCTGCCCTGAGCACTCTCAGCTATTGGCTTTGAAGCTGATCTGGTGCAGACAGCGTGTCTGGCTGCATCCTCAGGGAGCTGGCTGTAAGCTTGCTTAAAAGGCTACTGTTGTGCTTTATTTTGTTCCCAGCTTACTCCTGTTGGAAGCAAAGACAGTTCATCATTGATTTTTCATAGCAGAGCCCAGCAAGTGCTAAGGAGTTGAGCAGCAGCTGAGTTGATGAAATCTGCAGGTTCCTCTGCCTCAGCAAGTGGGAACATCCTGTCAGTATCTGGTAGCCTCAGAAGTGAAAATGGCATGAAGAGCAGCCAGTCAGACCTGACCTCTGTGTGCCTGGGGCTGTGGTGGGATTTGTGCCATGAGTGTTCAGGTGGGAACCTCAGGAGGTTCTGTAGCCTTTGGATCTAAGCTTTAAGTTCTGTTCTGAAGAGTCTGAATCATCTCTGCAGTTACATGAGCTTTCAGATGACTGCCAGAGGAGAAATGAGGGTCAGGGAGAATTTCAGCCTCAGATCTTCAGCTTCCCTATCAGCTCAGGAAGGCAGGCTCATTCTCAGGCTTTAATTAGTACACATGCAGCTTAGCTTCTCCCTGTGACTTCTTACTTTGTATCTTTGGCCTGCTGAACTTAGAAAGTTTTTAAATTCTGGCTTTAGTCTCATCTCTGAGGGGCTCTAGCAGATTTCAGGGGAACTCTCACATCCCAGTGCACTGACTTTGAGGAGGTGAGCCAGGGCAGGGCTCTGCACTCTGAACTTTCTTCTGGGAGCCCAGGGCCACACACCCTCTATGTACAATTTTTCTGAAGTCTTTCAGGGAAGAGAAATGTATTTTTCAACTGTCTTGCTGTTACTGTACCCTCAGGAAACCTCATGTCTGGAGTCTGGATGCTGAGGGAACCCTGCAGTCTGAGACGTGTTTCCCTTGTCTCTTCCTCCCTCACAGAAAGTGTTATGTTACTTCTTCCTGGACCTTAAACCTGCCCTGGGTGCATACACTTTGAAAATACTTGTGTGATGCACACCCCACCTCAGTGCTGCCATGTGTCCTGGCCATGAAAGCTTCTCAACAGCTACATCCACTCAGATGGTTATTGTGGGAGGTCTTTTTGCAGAGAGAGGTAGAGGTTTGCATTGTAGTCTGCCAAGGAAGTGGATAAATTGTGGCTACATGGTAGGAAAACCTTCTCCAGGAGTGTTGGAAAGCCACTATGTGGTGCAACCCCTCAGGAGCTCACAGGGAGCAGATGAAAAGCTTTGTCCCAGAATTATGTTCTCTGCAAAGTGTGATAATTTGTGAGCCTCAAAGGAGTGCTCTGAAATGTCTCTTGAGAAAATGAAATCTCTTCATTTCAAGCTCAGTCAGGGAAGATAGATGTGGAAGAGGAGGTGGGTTATGGCCTTTTGAATTGACAGCTTTTAATCCTGCATTGACTTTTACTGCAGTCAGTGGTTTACAAGGCTTCCAGTGAAGCTGTGTCTCCTCACTTTGCTCACCTGCTATTCCCTCCCCCTATATAAAGGTTTATATCCCTAGAACTGAGTCCAAACCCAGCAAAGGTAAACAGCAAATAATGTTCAACAGCCCCTGGGCCAAAATGCAAATTTGGGGTTATAACAAATGAGAGTGTGATTGTTTGTCAAAGATCCACTGAGTCCCACACAGGACCTGGAGTACTGAGGGCCTCTGGGCAGGGAGGGATGCCCAAGATGCCTCTCACTCCACAGCAGCCTGAGCTGCAGCCCCTCACAGGGATGGGTGGCAGCCTCACACTTCTGACATCCATAGCACAAACCCTGGAGCCAAGGGACCAATTCCCATCTGTGATTTCCTCTTCCTTTTATTCCCCTTGCCATGGCCCCTCCTTCTTGGCTGCTCTCTGCTGGATCTTGATGTGTAAACACAAAACACAGCACATGCTCCCAGGAAGCTGCTGCTGGAATCAAGCAGAGGTGGAGGGAAGCAGCTCCTCAAGTGGGCATGTTTCTACCCCTCCAGTAAAACCAGCAGCCCAAACAGAGGCAGCAGCTCATCAGTGGGCAAAATCAAGCCTCTGATTGTCCTGAGATGATCAATAAATGATGTACAGGATACCAGGAGCTCTTCCACTCCTTCAGCCTCTACACCCAGAAGCTGGTTGGCCTCTGGGCACTCAAGCATCACTGGAGCAAAGGAGAGCAAGCATCATGGTAGATGATTGTGGTGAGTTTTGTCTTGCTGCATGTGATTACTGGGAGCCTTGTTAAGCTTTAGTCAGTGTTACAGACTGAAAAAGGAGCTCTCTGGAAAGGCAGCTTTGACTGGATAAATTGATGGATGCCAGGTCTCTGCTTGAGATTGGAAAATGAAGCTGGGTGGTACTGGGAACAGTCCAAGTGTTCTTACAGCAGGAACAACAGAAAAATCCACAACCCAGCCCTGAGACCCTTGCTCCTCCTCCAGAAATTGCTCAGCCAGCCTTCCCACTATTTCTTTGATTTGTTTTCCCAGGAGTATGAGATTTGTTTACTTTGACTTCTTTAACACCTGGGAGTGTTGGAGGAAGCCTGTGTACAGATGCTAATCCTTTTCCTGCATTTGCTGGTGAATTTTTCTTGATCCAGTTGTTCTGCCTCCATCCTCACATGATACTCTTTTGAGGTTTGTTTTAAGAAAACCTGCACTAGCAGACACATCCATGTTAGGCATTGTATGACAGCTTTTTTCTCTGAACCACGCTGGAGTTAGAATATCCACAGGCAAATATCCCTTTTTCTTTGGGACACTGTAGCTTCCCTGGGTTTATACACCACTATGTGGATTATATGGGGGTTTTCCTAATTAATTAATGAAAACAAATTGCAAAATTACCTTCTTATTAAACTGATCTCACCACAGAAATAAGGCTGATTACTTCCCTGACAAATTTTAATTAGGCAGCTACAACAAACTGTAATAAAGAGCACAAATTAAAAACAGATCATACTCAATGTGGTTTTATCAAATGCTGTGTTAGTACCAGGCAACATACACAGTGATTAAATTATACAGAAAAAGCTCATTTTTTCTCCTCTGGTAAAAGTCTATCTTCTTTCTAGGGAAGAAGCATTTATATAAAAACATCACATTAATAACCAACACATCAGGAAGTGTTTATTGGTAGTTACTTTCCAACAGCAGCTCTTGTACATTCTGCAAGGCTCAAGCATTAAAGCATTCTTTATTTCTCCTCTAATTTTATACTCATAATACACATGACCCAAGGTTATTGCAAAGCCTCTGAGGACAAGAAAGGCTTTATTACCTGCACATATACTCCTCAATTTGTCTTTCCTCTTTTGGCTTTTTCCAGCTCAGCTGAAAACAGAACACAATTTGATAAGGATTTGCATAAGAATTGTAAGCAGAGGCCCACACAAATTAAGCATTAATTAATGAGCACCTAAAGCCTTCTGCTGAATGCAGCCTGAGGCCAAGCAATGCTGGGAGTGCTCAAGTACACGTAAGGGAAGAGTGGGTAAGCACAGCAAATTAAAGAGAAATGTTTAATTCTTCTGCAATGCTTATTCCAGCCCTTGAGACACTGGAAGAATTGCAGACTTCTTATCCCTGTTAGAGGATGAGAAAGGTCAAAAGGAAAGCTCTTCCACATGGAACTGAATTCATCCAGGCTTGTGTTGTGTCCAGGATGCTGCACTATGGTTGAGGTGCTCTGAGCTGCCCCCAGCCTGGGCAATGCCAAGTGGGGCTGGGGGTGTTGGGGTGGGTGTTTGGGGTCTGCTGATGCCCTGGGACAAGCAGGCAGTCCCTCAGAGTTGTGCTGCCTGATGCAGGGTCTGAGGGGATTCCCCTCCTCTGTGGGAGTGAAGAGACCACTGATGTAACCATGAACACGAGTGGCCTCTTTGCACAGTGAGCTTTGGGCTCAAAAAAGGCAAAGATGGTCTGGAGACTTCTGAAATCTCAAGTAACCCTTTTCCTTATGTTGCTGGGTGCACACATCTAACACATTGGCAAAGGGCTCCTAAGGAAACTGGCTTGTAGCTCTCAGGGGTGGCAGCCACGCCCTGGACACACCTGCTGCCCCCCACCTGTTATAGCCAGAGCCTTCTCAGCAGAACATTTTGGCTCTGATTCTCTCCTTTTTTCTAGCCCAGACAAATGTTTAGCAGCTCTTCCTCAGGCATTTAACTGGGAGCTATCAGCTGCTGCATATTTAAAATCAGCTCAGAAATTCTGATAAAAGGAAAACACCCATTTTTTACACAGCTCTTGGGAGAGAGTTCAGGGTGTTGGACTTCCCAGGCTGAGCAGATGGAGAGCTGTTTTGTCCTGCCTTACAGGTATGTGAAATATCTCCTTGCACTAGAGACCTGTTAATATATGAGAAAATAAACGCTGGTATTAATTGGAGATGGGGGGCTGTTGTTGTTGTCCATGACCTAGTGCAGTGGTGTGGCTCTCTTGACCACACAACTTGCATCCTGGTAGCCTTAGAAAGGTCCAGGTAGGTCTTGTTTCTCTTTTGTTTGTAAGCAGAGCTTAGGAAAGGCAGGACTGTCCCCTTGAGCTGGAAGCCACTTGATCTCTCTGTGTGCTCTGCTGCAACCTGGGAGCATTTTGCTGTTGACAATTATTTCATAACAAGATTCCTGGCGAGGTGTGTGCATCCTAATGAGCACTAGGAGCTAACAGGGGCCAAGAGGTGCCTTAAGATCTACCGAAGCACGCAGTCAGTTTGTTAATGTAATGGAGGAGAGCTTGAACTTCAGCTAATAATGAACGAATTGAAACAGTTGTGCGCCGGTCGCTGCAACATCTCGGGCCTCTGTAACGACTCCGAAGTAACCGCTGCCCTCGGGGTCTCTTCGGGAGCTGTGCGGAGTCGCTGGGGCTGTCCCAGGGGAGAAGGGCAGGGTTTGGTTCCCGGGCTCGTAGGGAGCCCAGGCAGTTGGTTTGGCACTCGGTTTGCTCTGAAGGAACGTATTTAACTTGTTGCTAAAATGCTTCTGCTGGCGCACTCCTTGTGGAGCCCCACAAGCTGCTGTGCTGCCTCCCCCCACATCTGCCCTGGAGTCTGGTACCCAGGGAGAGGGGGCAGAAAATGGGGTGGGGTATTAGATTATGTAGACCTGCATATGTATATATAATATATTTTGACTTGTCTATATACCTATAATATAAGCTATAATATAATGTATATGTAATATGTACAATATATAATTACTAATACACATATGAAATAGCTCCATGTGCATATACACGGATAAAATCTTTCCCAGCTTTCACTATTCTGACTTATCTCACCTAAAAACTCTGTTTTGCTTCTAAATGGCTTTCTAGGCCATGTATGACTGCAGTGAGCATTACAAATCACTGGATACATTCTTTTTCTTTTGAAAAACTGGGGCTTATTCCTAGTCTTGTGGGGTTTGGGGTTTTTATTCCTCTATTTCTTAATGCATTAAATGATCCTCCTTCTCATCCTGTGACATCCTAGCAGCTTTAAGTGCCTCGGAGAGGGGCTTTGTTAAAAGCCCTTTGGTATTAAAATGCTGCTATAAACGGAGTAGACAATCATTCTCTGGTGTGACAGTGTCTTCCTCTGCCAGGAGACGTCCTGGTCCCTTCCTGCTGCTGCTGTTTCTGACAAGGCTTTTCCCCAGCTTGCAGGTACTGGTCTCCTCACCTTCAGTAGGCTCCCTGTTAAACCCCCTCTCACATTTGTCATTTCTCCTGTCCCTGGTACTGATGCTAATGAGAGCAGGGTTGTCACCCACCACAGGCAGCTGTGACTGGGATCTGTGGTGGAAGATCTTTGAAAAAATTTTTTTTTTCTTTTTTTTAATATCTGTGAGCTGAGTACTACTTTACTGCCAGTGAGAATGTAAAGAGTACAAAGCCAGTGTTATTCATAACTTAATATTTCTATTCTCTCCTTTCCTGCTAGTTAGAACCTAAAGGGTGCCAAGTATTTCATGAGGGTCTGGGACTTGGCACACACCACTTCTTTTTTTTTTTTAAATATCCTTTCTTCTTTTTTTTTTCCTGCTCAGAAGCTCCTCCACTGTAATCTAGCCCATTAGCTTAGAGGGAGGGGGGCCATGATGATAGCAGAGCCTTGCTGCTTTGCCATTTTGCCTGTGACACACTGCTGTGTTGTAACTGCGACTTGCTGAAGGTAATTACCATGGAAAAGTCATCAGCTCCTTCTCCAGACACCCCCTGCTCCCCCCTGCCCCAGCTGCATGTGGCAGGAGCCAAATGCTCACGTGGTGATAGCTCTGAGACACTGCTCCAAAATCATCTATTTCAATTATTCATTAGTCAGTGGTTCCCTGGGGATGTAAGGAAGGCTGGGACTGTAAGGAGCCTGTCTGGAAATACAAGTCCAAAGATACAAAGGGTTTCTCTTTACAAGAACAGATGTCCTGGAGATGCCCTGTGTGAACCTGATTTCAAGGAGGGGCACAGCCCCATTTGTGATCACTGGTTGTGAGGAGCCTTCACAGTGACCTCGTGGGGCCAGGGCAGTGACTGTGCCCTTCGACTCAGCCTGGTGAGGGCACACCTCAGATCCTGAGTTCAGTTTGGGGCTCCTCACTGCAAGAAGGACTTTGAGGGCCTGAAGCATGTCCAGAGAGGGAATGGAGCTGGGGAAGGGCCTGGATTTGATCAGGAGCAGCTGAGAAGCTGCAGGGCCTGGACAAAAGGAGGCTCAGGGGGGACCTTCTTGCTCTCTACAGCTCCCTGACAGGAAGCTGTAGCCCGGTGGGGGTCAGTCTCTCCTCGCAGGTAATAAGTGACAGACCAAGAGGGAACAGCCTGGACTTGCTGCAGAGGAGGTTTAGACTGGATATCAGGAGAGGTTTCCTTAGTGGAAGGATGGTCAGGCATTGGAACAGGCTGCCCAGGGCAGAGGTGGAGTTTCCACTCCTGACAGTGTTCAAAAAACATGTGAATGTGGTTTTACAGTGAGCATGGCAGTGCTGGGTTAGAGGTTGGACTGAATGGGGGTAGAGGTCTCTTCCAACATAAACTACTCCATGACTCTCCACACACAGGCTTTGTTCTAGAGGCTGTTGAGTGACTGCAGCACCACAGGGTAGGGATGCTGTTGGTTGAAGTATCCAAAACAAAATTATGGGGAATATTTAACAAGCTGCCTTTTTTTTTTTTTCCCCAACAAGTTTTCATTGCTTTACTGCAGGGCTCTTAATTTGATGAATTAATGTGAGAAGTGCTAATGTACCAGCAAAGACAGCAGGCAAAGATCTGTCTGCTGATCCCAGACACGACTGATTTCAACTGTGCTGCTGCCACTAAAAACTGCCATAAAGATAACAGCAGTATCTGTGCAGCCTCACAGGAAGGTGTTTGTAGCTTTTCATTTCTCCTCTCTCTCCTGGATGAGACTGTGGGCAATTATCTTTAAGAAGTGCAGGATGCTGGGACTCTGCTCTCGAGTGCACAGGACAGAGGTGCCCACACTGTGAAGGGTGGCACTCAAACCTCCCTTCCAGAGGGTTCCTTTTAAAGCTGTGGAGGATGAACCCCATCCTTTTGCAGGCTGTGATTCTCCTGCCCTGGCTGCCCAAGTGCATCCTCCCTGCTGCTGCAAGGCTCTGGTCCTGCTGCAAGCAGCTTTGATTGCCTGATGCTGGAGCCTGAGGGAAGAAGCTCTCAGCTCTGACATCTGCAATTCAACCCCAGGGAGAGATGTAGATTTGAAGGGAAGGCAGAAGCCCCACGCTCCTGTTACTGCGCTCGAAAGAGGCCAGGTTGAAGTGTCCAGAGGGGAGGCACTGCCTCGTTCCTGAGGTATTTGAGTAGGCAGCTCCCTGGCTCAGGCTTTCCACACATGCCCTCCATAATTCCACTAAACCTGTTTAAAGGACACACAGTGATAGGACAAGGGGAATGGCTTTAAACTGGAAGAGTAGGCTTAGATTGGATGTTAGGAAGAAATTCCTAAGAAATGAGGGTGGTGAGGGGCTGGCACAGGCTGCCCAGAGATGTGGATGCCCCACCCTTCAAAGTGTTTAAGACCAGGCTGGATGGGGCTTGGAGCAGCCTGATTTAGTGGGAAGTGTCCCTGCCCATGGCAGGAGGGCTGGAACTATGTGATCTTTAACATCCTTTCCAACCCCAACCACTCTGTGATATAAACAGAGATCTGTTGTTGGGTTCTTACAGTGCTTCTAGAAGCAGCTCTCACACGGCCACTGTGCACAGGGATGTGTTAGTTCTTTCACAGCAAAAAACAACAATCACAGTTTGCAAATGGAAAAACACCTTTACACCCTTCTGCCTGGCTGAACTTGTCCACAGCAGGGTCTCAAAAGAAGCATATTGAAATGGAGCCACCTGGAAATGCCCGTGTCTCAAGAGACCTCCAAGCAGAGAAGACAAGATTGCTCTGTTTCTTTTCTGAAAGATAAATGACCTGCCTGCAAGTGACAGTCTGCTCACATGAGGAGTGTTTAGTCATTTGGCATGAAGCAGAATAGCTAAACCATAGGTGTGTGGGCTCTGCAGTGCATAAATAAGTTACAAATTAGGGATTCCGAGTGGCTGCTTGCCCCTTGTATGCAGTGCTCCAAGTGATTACTGTTCTCTTTGTCTAATCAAAGTTCCTCAGCTCAGAGCAGGTTTCTAATTTAAACACTTGAGTACAACATATTTCGCTGAATTAAATAACCTTTACCCAGACAAATCACTGCAGAAATCTGTGTCTCATGCACAACAGATTCTACCCCCACCTTATATATGACTTTTTTTCTTTGACTCTGTAACACATTTCCTCTGAAGGGTAAATCATTCCTGATATAAATATGAATAACCTTGGCTTTGCAATATTGTATCTTTGAGCAAGTAGTTTAAAATGTCTTCTAGAAAATGCTCAAAGCAGCTGTAACATAAAGCACATGTGCAAATATTATAGTACTGCTCCAAAAAGGAGCTTCTCTGGGTAAATGCCCCTTTATGTAAAAAACTGGCAGGCAAAGCAGTAGGTGGTCATCAACACAGAGATTTGCCCTACATCATGTGCATCTTTCCCTGGGTCTCAGCTCTTGGCAGCCCCTGCAGAGCTGAATGCAGACTTTCAGCCTGTCTGATGAAAAACCACCATGCTACAGCTGGCTCTGATCCAAATTGGAGAAGGCTCTGGTTCCCTACATAGTCATGGAAAGGTACTTTAGGTGTCCAAGCCTGAGAAAGCTTTTAAATGTTAATTCCTGTGCTTGCCCCAGTGGAAGGGAGAGTGTGCTGTGCTTGCTGAATGGTGGCACCCAGCAAAAGGTACATCCTGGGGCTGGGGGATGCAAACAGAGCATCCTTGTCAGCAGAGAGAGAGAATACGGCAATGTATGTGCAGGGGTTCAAGATTACCCTTGCCTGCAGTGATTTAACTTAGGGCCTGCCATAACTGAGTGCTTGGGCTGTAACTCACAAACAGTGGCTTTGTAGGGCTTCTTTTTTCCTCTGCCAGAGGCAGAGACATCTCAATTGGCTGCTCAGCAGCTGCTGAGCTGCTGCACTGGGCAGACGAGCACATTATTGCACAGCTGATGCAACTTGGCTCGATTTGCTGAGCTCCGGGCTCTGGCCACTCCACAGATGCCTGAGGTACCACAGCATCCCTAGGAATGGGAATGCTGCAACCAGCAGATACATTTTATATCGTAGGGATTATTGGTTACTGGGTTTAAACTACACAGGTAGCAAAGCAGACCTTTACTTGCATAAAAATATTCAAGTACTTGGTTTTCAAAGATCTGTGAAATTGTGGCTTTAAAAGGATCCCTGGGAGAGGATTGTGGCATTAACACCTTCTGGGACCTGGTGTGAAAGGGGTCAGCCCTGTGCTTCGCTCATGGAGGGTCCCTCACTCCCTTTCCTGAGTCAGTTCTGGCTTTTATGGAGCTCAGCAGCTTTATCATCCGGGGAGGAGTTACATCTCCTGCTCTGTGCTTCTGGCCAAGTTTTCCTACGGAGAGTGGTGCTGTCTTCTCTTGTGGCAGGCACGGCGAGGGCGGCTGGGTGAGGCCTCTCTGTCCCTGCCCGTCGCGTCCCCTCAGGCCGCCCTTCCTGAGGGAATCGGCGACTTCCCCGCAGCGTCCCTGGCCGGGCGAGCTCCCGCAGGAGCCGGCACTGCCCGTGCCCCGCTGTCCTTGCCGGGGTGGGGAAGGGGTGGTGCCCGCAGAGGGCTTTGGTCAGGGACACGCCGGGGGAAAGGAGAGGGACGGAGCCTTTGCAGGGGTTCGGCAGCAACAAGCTCGGTTTGGAGGGTCCGGGGCAAATGAACGGGAACTGAGCGAGGGCCGGGGTTAAAAGGGACACAGAACAACCAATCAGGGAAAGGCACGCGTCTGAGGGACACATAACAACCAATCAGGGAAAGGCACGCGTCTGAGGGACACATAACAACCAATCAGGGAAAGGCACGCACCTGGAATGTAACAACCAATCAGAGAAAAGCACCATCTGAGGGACAGGCAGGGAACCAATAAGGAAGGAGGAAGGCGGGACTGGGAAGGGAGAACCAATGGGGCGTCGAGTACAAGCGAACGTTCCAGAACGTTCCACACAAGCGGTGAAGGGCTCCATGTTTAACAAAGGAAAATACACATTGAACGTGGGACTTCTGAACTTAATTTGCAGTAGACAAACAGGGGGCTGCTGGGAGATCACCCCAACAGGGAGAGAGGGAGGGAGCTCCCGCTGGGATTGCTCCCAGCACTGCAGGGCCAAGGCGCGGTGAGCACAAGGCTGCTGCAGCCTCAGGGCCCTGAAGAGCCAGCGGGCAGAGGCTCCTGCACAGAGCAGCCTTTCCTCGGGGTGTGACACGAGAGCGAAGGGCCCCTGTGTCAGGAGACACCCCTGTTCGAGTGCAGTTCACTGCAGACCAGCTCTGGGTTTCTCTGTGGTTTCACAATCTCCTGCTCTGTGCACAGAGCTGGGGAAACACCTGCAGTGTGTGCACACCCGGGCAGGGAGCAGGATCCTCACAGCAACACAGTCTCAGGGAGAAGTGCCACCCACCAGCAAAGTCAGGAGCTGACACAGTCAGGTGATGAGCTGCAAATTAAATCTCTTTCTCAATAAGCAGTTAATTTACAAAGCGTTTTCAGGGTTGTTTGTTTTGTTGTTTTTTTTTTTTTTTAATCCAAGTGATCAACAACTCATCACTTCTGGATGTGTGTGCTTCAGACAAGGGACTGCTCACAGATCATTGACTGGAATTGTTCATACCTTCTGGTTTTGATCTAAACCATGCGCTGATGAATGAGAGAAATATTTTTAAGGACAAGAGGATGGTGGATGCCATATTTCTGGTGTAAACTGAATAAGGAGGCATGTGCTAAAACTCACAGAAATTTTGTGAGCATGTCTCAGAAATGCCAATCTCTCCTTGGCATGTGAATAATCCTTAATAATGAATAAAGCTGTTGATATACCAAAACAAATGTGAGGGAATAATTTGCCAAAGGAGCAGATGCTGTTGCATCCCATTGTATGGTTAAAATTCCCAGAAATTACTTATACCCAAACATTTTGCTTTTCTATTAAGTGAGAATTCAGAGTTCTCTCATTCTGCAAACTTCCAGTTCCTCAGAGGAAGCAGAGAGCACTAGAAGTAAGACAATTTCTGTCTGTGAAGTGAAAAAGTTCTGAAACATTTTTTTTTGTTGGTTGGTTGGTTGATTTTTTTAGTAGGAGAAAACAATTCTTTTTTTCTGTAGCTTCCTTTAATCGTTAGGTACACATCTTTTGAAGCCTAGTTTTTTTCCTTTTAATTTTTCCTTTGCTTTTTCCAGTCAAGCCACTGCCCCCCACCAACACTATTTTAGGAGACACTTGCATTCCAGTGCAAAATTACCCTGAGAGAGACTCCACAGAGTCTTTCCTGTTCTTGTTGCTGGGATCAGAGTACAGGGCTGCTGTTCTTGCTTGGCAATTTACTTTTTGTTTGTTTTGCCATGGAACAGAATAAAGGAAATAAAAAAACTCCCGTGACAGATGATTGTGTGTGTGCAAAGTGGCATCAACAGGAAATAATTGTTCAGCCTGGAGGAAAGGAGTCTCAGGGGAAACATTATTGCTCTCCAAAACTCTGTTAAAGGAGGTTGTGGCCAGATGGGGGTCAGCCTCTTCTCTCAGGTGAAAAGTCACTGGTCAAGAGGCCTCAAGTTATACCAAGGGAGGTTTAGGTTGGATATTAGGAAATGTATCTTCACCAAAAGCATTGAAGGGTGGGATCAGGGAAGTGGTGGAGTCACCATCCTTGGAGGAGGTTAAAAGACACATGGACATGGCACTCAAGGACATGGTTTGTGGTGGGCTTGGCAGTGCTGAGTTATCACGTGGATTTGTGATCCAAGGAGGTTTTTTCAACCTGAATGATTCTATGATTTTTGCAGTGGCTAATATATTTCCACTGTTGCTTTGCAAGCCTGTGTTGGTCAGTCTCCACCCCAGGATTGTCTCCACTTTACACACAAATTGCAGCCTGTGGGCAGAGATTTCAGTGTGCAGACCCAGAACAGCTTTCAGTGAAATGGGATGACTGAGGTGTCACCCTGGCCCCATCCAAGCATGGCCAACCAGGCTGTTTTGGGGTCTGAGGCTGCAGCTCTTCGTGGTGCATTGTAGGCCACAGAAGGGCAGGGGGTTGTTCTGCAGCTGTGTTATGGGAGATGTGGGGAGCACCTGCAGCCCCTGGCTGGGCTGCCCTGATCAACCCAGGGGCTGCTCTCTGAGTTCACACTTGCTCTTTCTCAGACACTGATTTGTACCCATGGGCTTGGCAATGGCTGTGTGGGTTTTAACCTGATAACATAAATGAAATTAGCATGGTCGATAGGCTCATTATCCAGTCCTTTTAATACATTTTGCTCTCTAAATGAGAGGCAGGGCTCTGCTGTGTTGCACAGATGAGTTTATCCAAAAGAAATGACCAGTAACTCATCCCTCATTGCAGTGGGCACATCAGAGTACAAAGCACGTTACCAACTACTCTCTGAATCCACAGTGTAGAGCTGCTCCAGTGCCCAAAATAAGAGTTTAGCTGGGAGCTGTGGAGCTCTGTCCCACCAGTCCCACTGTCAATGCAATTGCCTTTCACAGGGAGGGCTCACAAAGTGGCTGCTCATCACTGTTCTCTTCAATGTCACTTGTAACCTGTCAGGCACTGAAATAAAACAAGCTGTTGGCACTGTAAGATGTATTTATGTCACCTTCTGTGCACATCACGGATCCTATAGACCACATGAATCTACATAATCAATTTACTCGCTGCAAAAGGCTGCAATTCACAGGCCTGACACGGCCAAAATATTAAAACTCCCTAAGAGGCATTGCCCACCATTAGACAGCCAAATACCTGCAGATTTCACCCTTTGTCTGTCAAAATGGGTTTCCTTTGATGTTGCAGGTACAGCCCAGGGCTGTGGCGTTCAAACAGTTCACATCTCTGTTAGCAATATGAAATCTGTGTGTTAAATGATTTTCTCAGGAATTTAACCAAGGGGGAAATGGTATAAACATCTTTAGCCAGAGATGCTATAGGGAAACTTGAGCCCTCTAATTGACACTCGGGAGTCTGTTTGCTGCCCTTTTAAACACCAAGATCCCCTGTGGAGGCAGAGATGCCTGCAGGGCTCCAGCTGCCAGCCGGGCTTTGTGGTGGAGGAGGGAGGCACTGGGAAGCAGGGGCAGATGTCCCAGTTAGCACTGGTCGGGGGAGGCTGAAGTCACAGCTCTGGAGTGTTGCTGGTGGAGGAAGACACGGATAAATTGGAGACAGAGGAGGCTGGTCAGTAATGGCAGTGCCTTGAGGTGCCTTGCGAGGTGTTTTGACCAGCACCTCTCTGGTAGAGTCCCAGCAAAGCAGAGTGAGAGTCCCTGCTAAGTGCTGGAACTTCTGAAATTTAGAGGTGGTGTGTTGGTTTTCTCAGCCTGCTAAATGGGCTCAAGAACTTGGCTGTCACATGATCCTAAAATGAAATTGTATTCCCTCAACCTTGAAAATCCTTGTGTTAACTTCTCCTGGGGCTCTGGGATGCTCTCCTTTCTGGCCACAGCCAAGGGGCTCCTCAGACTGTGCTACCTGTGCTGCACTGAGCAGCTCTGCCAGCTGGGAGACAGAGTTTGCAACTAAACACTGAGGTGACAAAACATGACAGGTTTGTGTGTATTTGGGGAAGCTCTTCAATTCCCCTGATCTGTTAGCAGTTTGTTTTTTGAAAGGATTGCCATAGTTCAGAACCTCCCAGAAGATAAAATACTGCTTTGTCGTCCATCCTAATTCACAATCCTTCCACACAGCTATCATTTATTCAGGAAAATCAGATAGTAAAATGACCATGACTGTCTGCTTGAGTGAGTGATTAGCAGAGTGTAACTGAGCTGTAGCAGAAAAGCTGAACAAGGATCCCAGAGTCTGATAGCAAACGAATCCTGGTTGTTCATAGGAACTTCTTTATCTGAGATTAATGACAGGAGGTTAGTGGCATCTTGCTCGAGACCCTTTTTTGGCTCTGGGACCCTTGCCAAAGTTTAGACTCCCATTCTGAGTGTTGACAGGCGGAGAGAGCACTTCAAAATGTGTTATGGACATAATTAGTTACTGTTATCACAGTTTTCTTAATTAGAATATCATAAAAAGGGGAAGTGTGATGGTTTACATGGGGAAGATCGGAAGAGCAGCAATTCTAAAGGCTAGAGACTGAATACCAGAGAGGAATATAAAGGTTACCTGTCTTTGGGATAAGGGATGGTGCTCACCTGGCACTTTCAGAGCGATGCCTGGAAGTGCTCTCAGTATTGACTGGATTTATTTTTTTTTTCAACTTTCCACTAACTCAGCCAAGCTGCAGGAGCCTTTGTTCAGCAATTGCCCATCCATCTCCTGCAGGATGGCTCACCCCTACCAGGATCCTGGCAGTGCTGATAACTCACAAATGTTAAAAGGAAGCCTTACTTTTAAAAAGACTTCTTTCATGAGCTACATTTTTCTTGCTGTTTCTAGACAACAGAATCCAAGACATCGAAGTTATTCATTCTCATAATTGTGGAGAGAAATTATAGCCCTTTTTAAAAAAGAATGCAAGCAGCTAAAGAAACCCAGTTATTTTATCACTCTCTTGCCTGGCAATTCTTTATCAGGGCTGTGCCTCCCTTCCCAGCCGTGCCAGCGTTCACAAGGGCAAGGTCCCACCTCTCCCACAGCACAGCTTAGGAAGAACTGGCTGCTCCCAGCCTCCACACCTGGCTGAAGGCTGCTTCTCCGAGCTGTTTCCTCACCCTTCTGGTGAGGAATTCAGACTGAGCTGTTTGCAGGCCTGGCTTTCTCTGAGGTTTGCTTTGCTGTTGCAGGGAGGAGCATTTGACTGGCTTTCAGGCCAGTGCTCTGGAGCGTGGGATGCCCTCAGTTACTTCTTTGGGGCTGTGGGTCTAAGGCTTGCAACAAAATTTCCCCAAAGTGCCACAAACCCAAGAGCTGTTTCTGAGCAAGCTGTGCTTGGAGAAGGGGCTTTGGAGGAGAAGGTGCTTCGATGCTCATGCTTGAGCTGTGCCTCACTGCCTCCCCTGCACTTCCCTGCCCTGCCAGGGAGAAGCACAGGCAGGGATGTAACTCACAGGCAATAAACCTGTTTCTTCTGTTGCATTAATCCTTTGTCTGCAAATAGTGATTAATTGTTCCCAGGGAAGCTGAGACATGGCAGCCCACACTCTGCTGGGTGTGTCAGTGGCCCTGTGCTGCACCTCAGTCAGATGGGGGGAGATGGCAGCTCTGCACATCCCCTGAGCTCTGGGAGCTGTCCCTCTGTCCATGTTCCTCAGGCAGGAGCCCCTAGCAATGACAGGGAGCACTGTGCAATGACAAATACGCCCTGCACAGAGCCACTGTACCAGGATTCATTGGGATAAATTAATCCCCTCCCTCTTCCTCTTCCCTTGACAAGTAATTTCTGGTGTGACTGAACTTAAAATACCTAAATGAAATTCAGTGTGACTTTTCTCCCCCCCATAAGGTAGTGACTGAATCATGGTTTTCTTGAAGGCAAAAACTATTCTTTTCCCTAATGGCATTCCTTGTGCATACGGCTCAGAAACTCTCTCCTCCCTGCCTGTGCCGCCCCCTCCAGCGCTGTGCACGCTCACGCTCACACACACACTTGTTGCTTGCAGGAATGATGGATCCAGGAGCCAGGAGGTGTCTGTATCCATCAGAGGTAGCTGAAACTACTGCTACGAGTGCTCTCAGTGTTTAAGTGCTGGGAACTGGGATCTGAGAGGCAGAGGGGGACGTGCTGGTTTTGGGGAAGGGCAGGTTCCACAAAAGCACTGCCTGTGCAGGGACTTCCTTGGGTCACGGGAGGCTGAAGTTCAGGCTGTGTCACAAAATGATTGCAACAAGGGAAAGAGCCCCTGATGCTGAGGAGTGTCCTCCTGGGACTCCTCTGGCTCCTCAGGATCGGCTCCAGTGATGGACTCGGGGAGCCTCATGGGATGTTGCACCAAGTGCAGAGGCCACCAGAAATATTTTATTGTTTGTGCCCCAATCTCAGCCCTGCAGTGGGAGGTGAGCAAGGGAGCAGGCTGGCTCCCAATGGCACATTCACTCCAGCAGAAAATACAGCTGGTGGGATGGGAAGGGAAATGAGCACATTTCTTCTTTCCCTACCCCTTGTTTGTAATTCCCAGCAATAAGGTGAGCCCAGAGATGCAGTGGTGCTTTCTTGAGAGACCTTGGCATAAATCTGTGAAGAATTAGTATTGTTCAAGCCTTGTCCCAGGGAAATGTCCCCTTTTGCCTTCTGTGCTGGGTGTTTTTCAGGCGTGGGCTACCACACCCCCTCATCCTGCACAGCTGGCACCCAAATTACTGAGGCTGGTGATGTCCTGCAGTTCTCACCCAGGGCTGATTTGGGATTGTATGCTGTTGGTGTTGGTGCTCCAGGCAGCCTTGTGCCTGTTGTGCTTGGGCTCCACCTGGAAAGAATGGAAAATCAGGATGGGTTAAAAATTCAACAAACTTTGCACATTCATAGGGAAGGGACTGTAATTTTCACATTTAACACTCTGTTAGATCTAATGGAAAGCTGATATTTTTCTGTAGGTGTGAAATTAACCTTTCAATAAAACTAAAAGCTATCTTGAGCTTTTTCAAGATGAAGTTTAAAATAGAGCAATTATGAAACTTGCTGAAAGACTGCCAAGTTTTCTTGTTGAAAACTGCTGCAAATGAATTATGTTTCCCTTGTGATTTACAGCACGGTGTGAAGGAACTATAGTTTGTATTTAAATCTGTTTCCATTAAAGACTATTTGCAGCTTACAGAAATGATTTTTTTTTTTTGGACTAAATTGTCAAACTCCATCAGAGAAAATTCCTTTCAATGTTTAATGCTACAAATTGCTAAACGTGGCATTGTTTATGAATGCCATGTGTAGTAATTGTATGCCTTGAAAGAATATTTTCTTTCTGAGTGAGGACGGCTGACACTAAACAAATTAGCTCAATTTCTTGTTGAGACTGCTGGAGGCAAGCAGGGGAATGAGGTTTTTTTCCTTGCCTTAAATCCCAGCAAAACTAGGATCTTCCATGCCATGCTTCCTTATCCTCACTGAGGGGAAAAAAGAGAAGCTGAAACCATGTAGGTTTTCACTCACACCTCTCCATGCACTCCTGGTGTTGGTGTAGGGAATGATGTTTGCCAGTGGGATTGTTACAGGACACTGGAAAAACTCACTGAGACAGCATCCATTCTGGAAATGCAGCCAGCTTTGCATCCTACTCCTAGAAACAAGGGATGAAATACCAATTAAAAACTCAGTGCTCTCTTTTACACAGTGTCGCTCACTGCAGACAGGAAAGAAGAAATTCCTGGGGACAATGGAGCATGGGGACAATGACTGGTCACAGTAACACAGCTGTAGTGTTTGGGGTGGAAGCTGCTTCACTGGCCAACTTTCTTGGAAATGGATTGAACTTTTGGTGAAATCCAGCTGGTGGCTATGAAGGATAGGAAAATCAGATGGGTCTGCAGAAGGGATTTTAAAATAAGGAATTAACATTAAAAATATTCCTGTGTGGAAAGGCTTCGTGTCACATTACAAATACCATCATTTCATGTATACTGACACCTGCAGCTTCAGTTGGATCCTCATAAACTCGCTCCTCAGTGACCTTGAAAGCTTGATAAAGCAAACCAGACCTCCAGTTCTAGGTGGTTGTTAAAAATATATGTGGTTGGAATCACATATTCCATATAATGACAAGGTAGTTCTATGAGATATTCATATCTGAGGTCAAAAGCAAAAGAGCATTTATGTCTTTATTTTTTTAACTCTGAAAATAGTATGTTACAGGCAATAATCAATCCCCTGTTCAAAGCCACCTCCAGAAGCATCCCCTCCTCTTTTCCCTGCTGCAGCCACGTACCCAAACCCTGTGGTACCAACTGCTTTGTGCCATATCCACCTTGCTTCCAGCCGTGTGTGGGCTTGGGTCAGGCTAGACACCACCAAAAACTGGGTAGTTTTCTGCAGACAAGGCACTTGGGCTGTGTTTTACTTCACAGATGGTGTTCCCAGCCTTTATTTTGCTCAAAGAGCTTCCCCACACTTGATGGACTGCTCTCTGGCACAGAATGAAGTACATCTGGGGACCTGGTAAAGGCACAAGAGAATTATTTGCAGTCACCCCTGTGCCTGTGCATCTAATTAAAAAGAAACCATTAACCTGTCAGAGTAACTGATACATTTGCAGTCTCCATAATCATCCTCCATAAATGTCTGTCAGCTGTACAGGGCTCATATTTTGCCATCCATCCTAACAGGAGACAGGCTGCTTGCCTGGCTTGTGCAGGTGGGCTTGGTGCTTGCCACTGGCTTCGGCAAGGTGATGCTCATTTACATCACTGGAAACATGTTCTGGTAAATGTAACAGCTAGCAGGCAATTGATTTCTTGGTAAAATTTGGCTGAGTGAGTGTCACGATTCTTGAAAAATGCAGCAAAGTGGCTTCTAAAAGTGATGAATCACACTTGTGATTGCATTCATGTCAGTCTTGCATCAAAGTGAAATTTGCTGGCTGCAGGTTCAGCTGTACTGGTGCTGGAGTCAGCACTGATTTAGATGGTTTAAATTATTAAAATTATTTAAATGGTGCTGTGTCTCGCTCTGCTGTCCCAGAGCTGTCTGTGCAGCCCCTTGGGGCCAGCTCCAGGAAACACTGAGGACATCATTCACTGTTAATAGGGTGTGAATGGAGTGAATCAGGCATCCAGCACAGGTACTGAGGATGGGCAGGGAGTCCCAAAAGAGCAGGAAAGGGTCTTTTGTCATGGCTGTGTTATGTGTTGAGTCAGTCGACAAAAAGTGAGTCACTAACACTGCAGAATTAAATGCTGAAGTGAAATGTTCACCATCAGTGCTCCAGCACACAGCTGTGGGCTCCTGGGGACTCAGCTTGACAGTCACAATTGTGCTGTGTAGGAACACTGGGATTTTTGGTGTATTTTTAGCATGCAGAAAATCACTAGAGGCTGTAGAGGAGAGAAAAACTGGAAGGTTTTTTTTCTTCCTTAAGGGGAAAAAAGTGCTTTTTTTTCCCTCATGCAAGTACTCTGCTGGAACTTGAGCAGTGGGAATGCTCCCTTCTCCACGGGGGTTCAGATGGGGAAGGTTCTGCCCTAGTGGATAACTCTGGGAAATTACTTGCTCTGCTGTCTCAAACTGCTCAGCTGCACTTTCAACCATAATTATAAGTTGTCAAAAGGCTGCAATAGATACTGATCTCTTGCCAAAGTTACTCTTGGTAAATGAGCTGTACCTGGGCTTGTGCTATAAACAGCAGCAAGAGTTCATCAGGAACTCCTCAGTATAATAAATCCTGAAAGCACTGCCACACCAACAGTCAGGAGCTTAGCAGCAGCCATGGGTTTGGACTGCTCCTGCTTGATGGTGCACTGCCAGTAGCAGGGGGAGGCCTTGGCTGCCACTTGATAATTGAGAGCTCCCCTGTAATACTTCTGTCTTCAGTTCTTTTCCTGTCAGAATGGCCAAATTAACTCAAATTAGGGCTAAGTTTTTGTGTGTCCACTGAATATTTTGCTGTTTGGGCATCCACAGCTTCTCTGGGTAGCCTGTTCTAGTGCCTCACTCTCCTCATAGTAAAGAAAAACTTTTTTTCTTTAATCTAAGGTGCAAGAGGGAAATATTTTTAATGGATTTCTGAAATTACCAGATCCTTGTAAAGCTACTAATCCTGGAAGCTGATAAAAGAGATGGAAAACCCCCTTTCCTATTTCATGGTATAACACCCTTCCTGAGGCAGTTAACAGCACAAGAGGCATAATTTTCACAGAAACCTCCAAAGCCTTAAGTTTCTTGTAGTAAAGAGAGCAATATTTTCTTCAACACACCTCCTCTTTCCAAGGTCCTTAAAAACTTCTGTCTGCTTAC
Source organism: Notiomystis cincta (assembly GCA_013398075.1). Classification (NCBI taxonomy): domain Eukaryota; kingdom Metazoa; phylum Chordata; class Aves; order Passeriformes; family Notiomystidae; genus Notiomystis; species Notiomystis cincta. Next base: position 122,040 of record VZRX01005582.1, on the reverse strand, counting down.
TCAACAGAACACAGCTGAAAGTGTCAACCAGCTCTCCTTTTAGACAAAAAAGTGAACACAACTCTATTTACCCTGTAGAACAGACTTCTCTGGTATCAATTTACCTGCTGCTGCTGCCAAGTCTTTCTGCTTTTGAGTTACTTGAGAGTACCTTGAGTTAGTTGTGGCTGCCCCATCCCTGGAATTGTTCAAGACCCAGGTTGGATGGGACTTGGAGCAACCTGGTGTAGTAAAAGGTGTGCCTGCCTAAGGCAGGGAGGTGGAAACTGGATGGGTTTTAAGGTCCCTTCCAGCCCAAACCATCCTGTAATTGTGTGATCAGTGGTGCTTGGTTGGGCTGTGCTGTGTGAAGGGAGCTCTAGAAAGGATTAGGGCTTGTGCACAGTCCTTCACACCCACCACTTGCACTGTTTGTGATAATTATTTCCTTTTCTCACATCTGGATCCTGTTTAGATGCACACATGTAATGGAGATAAAAGTTCTGCTGATTAAATTATGTCTCTGTAAAGTGAAGAAGAGAGTGTACAGTGCAAAAATTTCTAAATTTCCCATCAAAATAGAGGTAAAATCCTACAGAGGTAGATGGCCTACCCCAGCTCCCCAGCAGCAATAAGGCCATTTCAGGAACTTCACAAGCTTTTTGGAGGTGTGACTATCATTATCAGTTTGGAGGGATGACTTATCATTATCAATTATTTCATGGCTAACCTTAGGGAAAAAAAATGCCTGTTAAAAACAGATTAGAGAATAGGCTTCTATATTTAACAAGGCCAGACAATATTAATATGCAAGTGCAGAGACATGGCTAATGAATAGGATTGTTATTTCTAAGGCAATATATAACTTCTTTGAGTGCCACAAGTGGCAGGGAAGTCACTGCTGAAGTGACTGGAATTAATGAGCTGTCTCAGGAATTTTATCAAGTTCTCTATAAATGTCTTTCCCTTGCTTTTGAGGAGATGGATATATTCAGAGAGAGGCAGAGAAAAATTTTTCTTTGTATCTGCTTAAAGGCTGAATGATCATGAAGGCCCTGAGCTTAGGAAGATCTTCATGCTGAATTTTTATGGGAGCTTTGAACAGCATCAGGCCCATTAACAAAGAAATACATCCAACTTCTTCAATCTGCTGGTTTACCTCCTGCAGCTCCAATCCATCAGGACTCTCTGGTGTATGAGCATGGTTAAAATGAGAGCAGTGACAAGAATAAACCAGGCTGGACACAGGTTTTGATGTAGTTTTTTAATAAGGACTCTACTCTGCAGCTTGCACAAAAGTTATTGGTTTGTGTTTTCCCAGGGCCAGATTGATTGAACCATCCTCCACCAAACTGATTATTTATGTAGCAATTATAGGAGTTTTAGAGGAACACAAAAGCCCAAGGGTGTCAATGTAATTTGTCAGTGACTGGATCTCAGGTGGAGCTGCCTCATATCTTTGTTAGCTACACTGAGGGTGAGGAAGGTGTGAACCCCCACTGTCCTCTGCTGATGCACACAGTTGTCACAGAAAGTAGATACCCCTCCCTAGGCCCATGTTTATTAGAATAGCTGTGCTATGGCTGACTTGGAGACAACTTATTCACATACCTATATCACAGAATGTTCTCTTTACATGTTTTCTGTTTTGTGTTCTCTTGTATCAGAACTCTCAAGGAGGACTCAGGTTCACCCCCTTTTGTGCTGCTGAGCTCTTGGTTTGAGTGAGATCTAACAGAGGGGCATCACACTTCTTTAAAAAGTATTTTCTTGAGGAAATTGAAAGGTCTCAAACGCTCAGGGTGCATGTTTGAGTCAATGTATATATGCATGTATTCATAATTTCCCGTGGCAACTGTCATCCTCTTTTTAATAAAAATTTCTCACACATATCTACAGATATATATAAATTGCATGTAGGAGTTGCTCTCTCCTGTATCCTAAGAAGAGTGCAGAATAAGTAAGAGAAGATACAGGACAGAAATGTGCTTTCCTGACATGAACACTGTGCCTGAGTTTAAAAGTGCCATCCATAATTAGCGAGAGCAAAGAGCAGCAATCTTTCTCCTGTTTTTTGCTCCTTTTTTGCACTCAGGACTGTGGGTCACTACCCAGCAAGTACAGGAACCTGCCAGGCTGCAGCAGGTGGATCACTGGCAGCTGAGGATCTCTGCTTCCTGCTGGGAAGTGATGCTAGAAGAGCTGTGCTCCAAATGCTGCTGAGATGTGAGAGCAGAGAAGGTGGCCAAGGGCAGGGTTGCAAGGCAGCCCTATGCAGACACAAGCAGAGAGGAAAACAATCCTTTCAGAGGGCTGATGCTTGGTTATTTTTATTTTAAAAATATGAGATAAGAGGCTTGAACAAAGAGCTGGAAGTAAATAGGTAAGAACCTTGTGCCTAAAGAGCTGTATATGCAGAACAAATTAATGACTTCAGAGTTTGCCATCAGTCCTTTTAAGATGCAACTTTAGGGTTCAAGAGTTTTTTTCCAGTTAGAAAAAAAATATGAAGCACTTGTTTTCAACATTTCAAAGTATTTTTCTAAACCTCAGGTTTATGTTAGGCATGTTAATCATGTTAAACATGATTTTCTATGCTGGAGAGCCCCAACACCAAATGTACAGGACTCTGCCATAGCACCCATACCTCACAAATCTTTCAGTTTACTCCAGACACAAATGAGTCTCTGCTGTCAGCACTGAGCCCTGCACAGGATGACAGGTACATGTGAGGTTACCTGCTGTCCACAGACAAAGATAACCCCAGGGCCCAGAGCTGGACTCTCCTGGCAAGGAAAGAGTCTGTCTCCCTGCCACAGAAGAAAGCAGGCACTAAATGCACTTCAAAAGTGAGCTTCAGCAGGCACTAGTGACATTTAAGCTATAAAGAAAATACTTTTGTTTCCTGCTGAAACCTTATGAACCATGATTTGACACCTTTTCCATGAGCTTTGGAGCTGTAGTGAAGGAGAGAGGATTAGCCTTGAGGCAGGTCATGAGCAAGGACAGAAACTGGGGCTTGTTCATCACTCAGCTGATCACTTCTTATTCCAGGGCTAGTTATGAGATATGTTAATTTGAACTGGCAGCAGATTTTGCATAACTACATCTCAGAACACCAGTCAGCCCTAACATTTGCTGTGGAATTTAGTTTTCATATTATTAAAACCTTATAATGAAGTTTTACAGTTTAGATCTTTCTTCAAGCTTTGCTGCAGTGATGTTTGATGCTAGTAGAGAACAGACTCACTCCAAAGGGTGAAGGCTGAGATTTTATTACTATTAAGTGTCTTGTGCTTGGGCTTAATGTCTTCACAGTGTAGGACACTAAGAAAAGTGGGGATTATGTCCATAGAATTTGCAGCATCCTTCTTTTCATGTATGTGGCAGAACTACCTAGAGCTTATGCAGGAACAAAGCATTTACTGTTGATGATACTGGAACCATTTCTATGACATCTTCTTTTTGTCTAGAATGTATGTATTTTATCCTCTCTTTGTAAAGGTGGTTCCACCAAAGTGGTTACCACTCTTCAAGGAATCTTCTCTGGAGAGATTGTATTTCCTTTCTGGAACCACAGACACCTGTGGAACATCATCCCATGTGCCCGTGGGGGCTGAGGCGCTGCTGCAAACAGCACAGCTTTGTTCCTGCAGCTTTATGAGGGAGCTGCCAGAGGGGAAGGGGATACAGTGCCTGGGGAGGGCAGGCACACCAGGCAGGAAGGCAGCAGCTGCTGGAGGAGGCAGAGTTTCAGGGTCTGGAGGAGTGGGAAGGAGCTGGATGAGTGAACTCTGCCCAGCAGCTCTTGTAGCTGAGGCTGATGCCTTGCCCTTGCCTGCTAATCACAGCTCTTCTCTTGCCACCCACACAGGTGTGGGGGTCACTAAGGGGAGTGACACCCCAAGGGAGAGGCTGTGGGTGACAGAAGGAGCCTCATCCATCTGAGGGACCCCTGCACTGGGTGCATTGTGGTAAACTCACTGCCTGACAGGCTTTGCATCTGTATTTTCCCGTCCTTGTGTTGGTGATGCTGGGAATACTGATTCAGTGTAATTAAGACACAGCATGTCTTGTTCAGCAGGTTTTTATTCCCAGGGGTTGCCTCTGCTAAACCCTGTGGGGGCCCTTCCCTTGAGCCAGGCCTGCAGGATGGAAATGTGTTCTCAGAAGTGCATGCCAGTGTGGGTGATTTTCCAGGCAGTGAACTCTCTGTGGGAAGTGTGAGCATCCCTGGGTGCCCCCAGGCAAGGGATGAGGGAAGAACCTGTATGCTGATCCTCACTGGAGACTGCTGGAAAAGGCAGGGAGATGAGGAGAGGCACGTCCTGGCTGGGGTTTTGTAGCAGAGGCAGGGCTAACTGTGTAAGGCAGAGAGCACAGCTCATAATGCTGGGTGTCAGGAGGTGCAGGGGGCTGCACACTCCTCCCTTGCAGGCAGGTAACATCAGCTGCCATGAGCACTTCCTGCTGCAATCCCTGTGTCCTGGAGCAGCCAGCAAAATCCTGGTGTCTGGTACCTGCACGCTCACTGCACCATCACTGGTGGCCTCTGGGCCATGTGCTGATGGCTGCTCTGCCCCCTGACCTGCCCCACTGCTGGGTGGAGCCTGGGCTTGGAGAGTGGGAATCCTTGCAGGGACAGCCCAGAGGGACTCCATGTCTACAACATCTTAACACTTTGTCTGAATTCCTGAATGAAGAAAAATATAAAGTGTACCACAGTTTCTTTCTGCAGTGGTTCAGAAGCTGGGGAAGGGATAAGCTTCATCTTGTTTTTAATATTTTTAATATTGAAAACTACTGAGTTCTTAGCCTTGTTATGCTTAATGATGTTTCAGTGCTTAAAATGTTGTTCTAAATTTTGTGTAATAACTGAACAAATCCCCACTGGTATTTGAGGTACCCTCTAAACAGGGTTCAGCAAAGCTCCTTGGTCATACTGGGCATAGCTGGACCAATGATTTGAAGGTGGAAAATGTTAAAGCAGTACTGAGCTGGCTTTAGTGTGATGGGAGAAAGCCTGGTGAGACACTTGCTGGCCTCAGGATGCCCCCACCTCATGTTGTGACAGAGGAATCATTCGAAGTGAAAGGAAAGCTCACTACTCATTCACATAAGGACTTTACTGAAATTTCCCCAAAGCCTTTAACAAGCAAGAAACACATCTTAATAAGCAAGAAGTAGAAAAAACCTCCCTAAAACTTTAATTGCTGGTCTGTAACTCTGGAACTGGCAATCTCACTTTTAACGGGTCTGCTGAACAGCTGGATCATCAGCCACCAAAGATATTATTTTATAATTAAAATGCTGGCAGTTCCTTAATTGCAGGCACTGCTACAATATCATTCACCACTCTAATTTTTTGCCTTTCTGACAGGGAGCATGAGTAATTATTTTTCTTCAAGATTTTCAAATAAAATATTATTGGAAAGGATGCATTCATGGTGTCACTCTGCAAGTGGGAGGAGTGTGCCGTGCTAGAGCAATGCACAGGGGGAGTGTTCAGCAGGTGACTGCAGGCAAAGCTGCTTCCAGAAGGAAAAGCAGCAGGGTGAGGTTTTCAGCCATCCAGTCTGATGGGAGAGTGGAATCTGACATGATAAATGCTGTGATTGGTCTCTCCCCTTGGCTGCTGAGAAGCTGGGGTGGCTGCACTGATGGTAGGGAGGTAATAACCCTGCCTGAGAGCTCACTTCGTGTCTTACATGCAGCTCTAACTTTTCATCTCCTATTTTGCCGCAAGGAAAACCAGAGCAAAATCAATAGAGGAGCTTTTTTAAGCAGTAGCAGACTTGTACTGTAACTTTGGGGCTGAAAAATTTCTCAGTGGTCAAACATTGGAACTGGGACCCTTAGAGGCAGTGGGACCTTCATCCCTGGGGACACTCAAATTCCCAGGTTCAGGCTTAGAGCAACCTCACCTAAATATGAAGCTGGCTCTACTCTGAGCAGGAGGTGGGACTGGAGACCTCCAAAAAGTCTTTTCAGCTGAAATAATTGAGTGATCCTATATGGCCAGTTTAGGTACCTTTTACATGTGAGCTAAGCAAAGGCAAAGAGGAGCAGGTGCAGGAGGGGATGGGGGGATGTGCAGCACCCCCACAGCGTGTGTGGGACCTGCTGAGCACACCAGGAGCTGCTGTGGAGCCCCAGGACAGGCAGCTCAGCATGGCTCAGTGTCTTTCTGGCTTGAGCACACCATCCACTGAGCTTTGCAGCACTTTAGCAAACAAACACAACTTGCTGGTGTTTCATGCCCTGGGAATGGCTGCTGAAATTAATGAGCAGGAGAAGGGCAGGGTGCTGAACCCAGCCTGCTGAGTCTGACGTGGTTAATCACAGGCACAGAGACTGGCAGGGACCAATTTGGAAATAAAACAACTGGGAATCTTTCTTGTCTCATTTGTGCTGATGCATCCATGCAATCAGTACATTTTGGTCGGTAACTATTACTTCTCAGTGAAATTGCAGCTCTCTGCTCCGTGTGCCCAGTCTCCTTCCTGCTGCTCCCCCAAGGGATGAGCAGTTGCAAAGCAAACAGGAGGAGGATGTTTGACAATGGGTGGTTACAGGGCAATGTGAAATAGCAAGGTAACTGAACTTTCCAGTGCTTCCCCAAGTGTCAAGACAGATAATAACAAGTATTTACTCCTCCACAGTGGCTCTGTGCTTCTATTGTTGGTAGGAGCGTGGGAGTGGAGGCAGCACAGGGGGCTCTGGGCTGGCTCAGTTGAGAAGTTGTGGTAGTGATGGGTGTGAGGCTGTGAGCTACACTCAGAGAAAATGGGAGTCACTGAGATGTGCATTGATTTAATCAGTCTGAGCTTTCAGATGTGCTTTGTACAGCATACCCAGCAGCCTGCAAGGTTTCCAGTTGCAGGGGCAGTGTGTGTTTGCAAAGTGCCTGCATACATAGAGAGGCTATAGGTCTTGTCCTGGAGAATGGGAATGAGGAATGCACAGTCAGCTCACAGTTAATTGGCTTTGCTTCTCCTTTCTGTTTGCTTCCTTTCTGCTCTTCCAAGACAATAGGCCCGCTGGCTCACATCCCTTCCGTGGTCACTCCCTGCAGGCAGTGCAGAGGTTTGATGCTGCAGCCTGGCTTTGAGCACTCTGCCCTGAGCATTTGTTGTGTTCTGGCTGTTTGTCCCTACAGTGCTGTGTCCCGTGGTTTCTGTTAGCCCCCAGCCAGGCTTGGTTTGTAGCTGACTACATGCAGGTTACAAGGGTTTTGAAATCCTCTGCTTGCTACTTGCATTACCAGGAGAGAGTAAATATTCCCACTGCTTTTTAGCAATTCTCCTCCTCAGGCGCTGTTAGTGGCATAAACCATCTATCAGTTGGCAGCAGGCTACAGTGGCAACTGGCACCCTTGAAAAGCCCATGACATGGGATTCAGAGGGATCCAGAGGCCAGGTAAACACTGGCAAGGCTCAGGCCTGTGGGAGCAGGGAGCAGGCAGCCCTGGGCAGAGCCTGCAGTCCCTGGCTGTGTCACCAAGGCTGGGCTTGCACAGTGCAGCCTTGCTGCTGCTCCTGCAGCCCAGACCACGGGGAAATGCTGTTCTGCCAAACAACCCTGCTGCTCCCCTCAGGACTTTGGTCTCTAACCATGCCATGATGCTGATGTTCTTTCTTACTTTATTTTTTTAATGTTTTATCTGAATAATTTTGCAACCTCCCTGCATCATTTTCTGCACAGCCCCCTACCCAGATTGCAGGAGCTGTGTGATTTCCTTCCTAAAACTCACTCATTGGGTGTTAGCTGCAGCTCCTATATGATATCTAGCAAATTAGCATCATGTGAGAGGCCTGAAACAGAGGTGAACAGTTTTCTTTTATTGATTTGTTGTAGGATGGCACAGTGTTAACTGATGTTCTTGTAGGACTGGAGTCTGGGTTTATTCCTATCAAGCTCAGGGAATGTCTTTACTTGCATCTTGAGAGATGATGCAATGGAGCACAAATCCCTTTTTACCTCCCTACATTTGGTAAATATTCTGGCTATTTACTGTATTGGAACAAGATTACATAAGGGTTTTTGCCCATCTGCCTTGAGATCCTTTGCCACTGCTTGGTGTGCTTAGTGCAGCAGCTGGCAGGTTTGGTGGGTTCAGCAGTAAAGAAGAGAAAGGGAGAGAAACCATCACAAGCTAAATACAGATATAATCTGTCTATTCAAAGAGGGATTTGCTGACTCTTACGCCACCCTCCTGAATGTGTAGAACTGGCAAATCAAACCCAAACCCCAAATATGCCTCTCTGCTCCCCCAGCTCTTGAGCACTGCCTTTCTGCCCAGGCAGGTCTTGGAGAGCAGTGCCCATCTGGCCAGTGCAGTCCCTGTCCTCCCTCACTGCCACCCCGTGCACACAAGCAAAGGCCCCCACGGGCACTGCCAGAGCCCACACAGGGGAGGAAGCTTTCCTTCACTCTGCTTAGTGTTGTGGGCTGGGAAAGGTTGGCTCTGGGGATTTTGTTCTCTTCATCAACGTGCCAAGAAGTGCTGGGAAGAACCTGTTTTTCTATGTAAGAAACCAATTGAATGTGTACCCCTGACAAGCTGGGTCCTGAGGTACAGGAGTTCTCTCATTCCTTCAGTGAATCCTGCTGCTGTTACACCAGCAAATAGCTTTGCTGCTCACATTTTATTTGACCGAGGCACAGATCTCCCAGGGAAGGTTTCTGTCATCAAGACCACCAGTTTGCCTTCCATCATTCCTCAAGTCACCTCAATAACATGACATGCCAGCTTGTCAGAAGGGCAGAGATCTCACACAGATGCACAAGCTTTGAAAAATAACCAGCCTGTGTCAGTGTCGTGGTTTGGACAGGTGTCTGCCAAGAAAGGCAGGAGCCTCCCTTGGGATGAGAAATGTAAACCCCCTTCCCTCTGAATTAGTAGTATTTTGGAATTAAGGGGCTCTCAGCAAAGATAGGGAATAGGAATAACAGATCTTTACTAAGTATTTCTAGGAGGTGAAACAGACAACAACTGTAAGGGTGACCCCAGAGCAGAACCAGAACCAACCCACTGCCGCCTTCTCTCAGGTGTGGGCACCTTCCCCTCGCTGCAGTTCCGCTCACAGCCGTGGCTGTGCAGGCAGGCAGAGGATGCTCCCACTGCAGATGTTCCCACTGTAGTTTGGCACTTTGCTGGGCACTGGGGACACCAATAACATGGTGTGGTGGCCCCAGTGCTCCATGACCCTTCCCATCTCTATCAGCCACAATAACAGAGCAAAATAAAATTGATCTGGAAGCTCTCTGTGAATTCATGCAGAGTGAGTCAGAAGATACTGACACTAATAGGCCCTAAGGAAAAAACAAGACCTTTTTCTCCATGTTTTCTCTCATATAAGTTAAAACATCTTCATGTCTGAATTTCAATTAGGTTATAAAAGTTTCCTTAATGTAACTGGGAGAAGCTGCACTGGGCAGTGGTGGTTGTTTCCATGTACTGTGTCTAAATTTGTGTCTTATGCTTGGTAATCAACCAGAGGCTTCTGTTTTCAACTTTGAAGCTTAGTGTTGTTTGGGAGCTTTTAGCAACAATACAGCCCTTTTGGGAAGGTACATAGTTTGGAATAGGAGCTCATGCATGGGATTTTGGTGCAGCAAATGTAAATGTGAATTTCATTTAGGGTCATATAAGATTTAAGTGCAGTAATATTTTATGCAAGTCTTTGGGAAGGTGTCTGCAGTCAGCTTGCATTGCCAGATCATAAATTATATATTTTGGTTTTATTCCAAATGGGCTCCTAGTGGGGCCTATTTGTTACGTGCAGCACACACCATTACTTCCAGCATAAACTTCTGATGAAACTTTTGTGTTGGGAAGAGCCAAATCCTTTCCTCCTTGGAGATAAACCATCATTTTAAATTCTCTTGATGATGACTTTTCATTGTGAGCAAACTGGCAAAGCATAAAAATAGGTTGTTTAGGTAGTTTGCTTTTTATTTCCCCTTTATTATGAGAGCAATTTAGAAACACATGTCTTTGCTGTTAAATATTTTAGGAATTCTCATGCACTATAATGCTTTTAGCAAACTTTTGCCAAGTTTCTTACTGTGATGATATAAATTCAGAGTAGCTCAGCATGTAATGATCCTGAAACATCTCTTTCCCTGGTTTCAGGGTGGTGGGGCTGGATGTGTTGGAGGCAGCAGAGTCTTGCATGCCAGAGGGTGCTTGGTTCCTGCTGCAAACACTGTCAGACTGCTCTTCCAGCCCTTGCTCAGGAGAGGCAGCTCGAGGGTTTGGGATCTGTCATCATCAGTAGGAAAATGAAGTATGGATACACTTGTGTCGCATCATGGGGTATCCCAAAGAGCTGAGGTTTTGGGATTGCACCTTCTGCTCCTTGGCAGTGTTTTATGTGTTTTGGGGCAGTGTAGAGAGAGGCTTTGAGAATCAGGGTACTTCAGGCAAGACAATGAAAATGAAGTTTGGGGGTGAGCAGGGAAAACCCTCTCGGGGCTGTGCTGTGCAGGCCCAGGGCCTGGGCTCCGTGAACACTGGGGGTCCCTCCAACTCAGCATATTCAGTGATTCTCTAGGGTTTTAACCCCTCCACACAGTGGCGGGACTGGCTGTGCATGGGAAACGGTAGGGAAACGGAAAAGAAAAGGTCTGAAAAGGGCTCGCAAGGCTNGGGGTTGGGAGTAGCCTGGTGTAGTGGAAGGTGTCTCTGGCCTTGGCAGGAGGCTGGAATGAGATGAGCTTTAATGTCTCTTCCAGTCCAAACCATTTTGTGATTCTGTGACTAGTAGAGTAACGCCAAGATCTGTGAATCTGTGATATTCAGCACGTTGTGATACTTTCCTTCCACTTTGTGAAGTTTCTTTCCTGTTCCATAATACAACAGACACTATAATAGTGTGAAGAGAGGAGCTGCTGCTGACCTTTTAGTTCACAAGATAATATGGCTCTGGGTCCCAGCCGAATCTTCACTTTTAATTCTGTTTTCAGCTGGCACACCAAAGCAAGAAGCAGACGGAGTCAGCCCCGCTCTTGGTACCCAAGACCCACACAGCCAGCCCGCCTATCTGAGCCCTCAATACTGACTCCAGTTTTTCCTCCTTGTCCTTATTTACTGGGAACTCAAGTTCCAAGGCCGAAAGTTCCAGGCGGGCGCGGGCACACCGCGGATGCCACGGCAGCGTGGCCGGCGCGCTCGGCACTCGCGGGTTTCTCCCGCCCCAGAGGCGCCCGCGGCCGCCCCGCGGCTCCTCCTCCGGGAGCGGGACCCGGGCGCGGTCCCACGGGAGCGCTGCCCCCGCTCCCTCGAGCTGCCCTGCGCTGTGTCCTACGAGCGCGTGGCCCCTCGCAACAGCCACACAGACGCAAATGTAACAAGTGTGGGAAAACGAGTCTTTTCCCAAGTTCCTTCCTCGGGGGTTCCTCGATTAAGACGAGCTCCTGCCACTCAGCCAGGCTGCCCACCACAGGCAGTGCTCTGCCGCTGGCCAGGACAGGTGCAGAGGTCCTCCTTCCACGAAACAAGCCCTGCCATAGAGGGGTAAGGGCCCTCATTCTTCCCTTCAGGACTCTGCTAGCCCGGGCAAAGTCCACATCATACTGCATCCCTGGCTTTAGGATCACTCTTGAATGCCTGGGAAGCTCCTTAGTACAAAACAAGAGTTTTCTTGGCTGGGATGTCCGTGTGTCCCATTCCCCGAGTGCCTTTGGCACACCACTGAACAGCCTTGCACAGTGCTGGACACTTCCCTGCTGCCAGCAGGCAGGTGAATCACAGGAGGCCAGGGTGGACACAAGCCAAAGCCAAAGGTGGCTTTGCTTCCTGGCTGCTGTGGCGCTGCCCAGCACACAGAACAGCCTTTCTGTCCTGCCTTTGCACAGTGCCCAGCACCACGCAGCTCTGGGCTATGAGTGGAGGGAATTCTGCAACAGTGCTAACAACCTTTATTAAAAGAGACTTGGGAAACGAAGGCTGAGGTAACCCAAGAACACGTTTGACAATCGGGGTGAAGCACAAAAGCTGGAGCACTTCTCTGTTGCTAACTTGCTTTCCCCAGGCTCTGTTGCATATAGATGTATGAAGTGGTTCATACACTGGTATAAAGTGTCCCTAATGCAGCTAGTCTAGAAAGAAAAAGCCACACAGGCTCCCAGAGCAGAACTAACAGTACTTCCTTGCATTTCTGAATTTTTTTCTTAGTTTTTTAAATTCCCATGAAAAGGACAACCACCTGAGCCTTGAGTGAAGGACAGAAAGCATGATACAAGCCACCTGTGACATCTGAAAAACTTGCAAGTATCTCAAATAACTCACAATTTCTAGTTCATAAATCTTTGGGATATAAATTTTTTTGCAATTTTCTTTGCTGGCAGCAGCTTTCTTCAAATTAACATGGTTTCAGAGATATCCCATCATTTGACAGTGTGTCATAGTGACATTCTTTATCCTCCTTCTTCCATCCCTTCATGAAGCTTGCTAAATCTGTTTTAACAAATCCTGCCCAAGTTACCAGTTCTGTTCAATGTTCCACTCTCCCTCTGCTGCTCTCATTTGGACAGGACAGGAAAACAAGTCCTGGCATTGAAAATGTCAGTTTATCACTTCAGCAACTCTGAAACTTTCTGCTTGTATTTTTGCATCCACATGACAAGGGCACTGAGATGGAACATTTAGGCATATAATAATCTTTCAGCTTAGATAGGGTCAAGGCAAATCATAAATCCAGGAAACATCTTTTTTGAAGTGTGGTTTTTGCTTTCTAGGCAGGGATGTAACAGTGACCATCATGTGTGCCTTGCAAACATGACACACAGAACACTTCTGGAACAGAAGATTAAAGGAGATGCAGATACACATTTCCAGCCTATGCAGGGCAGATTCCAACCTGAGGCTTGGTAACAAGGCAGGTTAAATACTGACTGGTATAGGAGTTCCATTTGGTTGTTTCTTTTTTGGTACAAGTCTAATGTTCAAGAAGCTGAAAAAAATAGGAGCAAATATTCTGGGTGTCCCACTGAGGCTGTGTTTGCAATGAATTGATGTTGCTTTTTTCTTTGATTTGTCTGGTGACATCACCTTCTTGCTGCCACATTACACTAGGGCAACTTGATTTTCTAGGGCAGTAACTTCTTTTCAAGATTGCATCACTGTAATTTGAAGTAGAATATATTCCTTTGCCATGCATTTGTATTGCTTCTCTTATTGTGTACAACTCGTATTTCTCTGTAAATATTCCTTACCAGAGGGACAGACTGAGGTGTTGGCATGTGTCTGGTCAGGTTCTATACAGAGCAGTGCAAGTTATGAGATAGGATACTTGACTGATCCAAGTAATTTCCAAAGAATTGTGTAAAGCAATGAATGGAAAAATTTGAGATTTTCACTGTTACAGAGACTGTTTTTAACTGGTGAATACCATCCTCCTCTGCACCAAAATACAGTCCAGATAGCTCATGGAGGCCATTTCGACCAGAAAAAAAATTTAATATGCTTTAAAATTGTCCTTGAGTCCTTGTCACTTATGATCTTCATAATTCATACATTCATGACAATGACTCCTCCCTGATTTGGCAATAATTAGGTGTTGCTGCTTTACAAAATATTTTATCATCCCCTGTTGTTAGGAGGGGAAAAACCCTGTACAGTTAATACTTTTTGATGGTGTACTTTTCCTATTAAATGCTTGTTGTTTGCTTAGCCCCCCCCCAACCTGCCAAATTCGTAGTGCATGAGAAGCACTGCATGTCTGTACAGGCTCCATCAGGCAAACCTGAGCTTCCCCTGTGTTCTGAGCTGACCAGCTGTGAACTAGAAGACTTTTGGCAGCTTATTCGTTCAGGGCTGCACTGTGCTCCTGAAGTTGTGTGACTTCTTGTTCAGCTGGCTTGCCTTTAGCAAACCTGGAATGTGAGCAAAACAAGCTCAGATATGTCTGCTCAGCCCAATCCACTCTCACAGGCACTGAGAGTGGGAATTATATGGCACCAAGTTATAAATGTCCCAAGTCTCCATCGTGGAAATCCCCCTCAGTTGTCACCTAGGGAGACAGCAGCTCTATTCATGTAACATCATTATTTCACTTGAACCATGTACACTCATGGCACGGTCTGAGTGAGATCCAAAATGTTTTCCTTTACCACTGGGAGGCTCCATTTAGTGAGTGTTTTTAGAACATGACCTACTACTGCCCCTTGTTCCTTCCTCCCTGCCTTACAAAAGCATAGAGCATATTCCATTCTCTTTTCTCTTTTGGGGAAGGCTGAAACTTTTCCTACTTCCTAACAGACTTCTCAGACATCAGGATAGATTCCACATTGTCTATTAATAATAAAACTATCTCTGATTCTTTAACATGATGATTATTGCTCTGCTGCTTCAGTTGTTCATCATGAGGAAAGAAGGGTTCCACCATCTGTTTCAGAATTATGCTGTATTTTGATAACAGTCAATTGACAGATAAAATCCAGAAGCAGATTATAAATGGTATCGAGATGAGATTCCTTGTTCTTCAAGAACAAAGCTTTTAAATTGAAGTTTTAAATGTGCCATTTCAAAATGTGAATATTGATGTGGTACAACAAACACAGCAGAGCAAGGCTTGGATCATTTGCAGTTCTTTGCATTAGTTTGAGGAAAACATTTAAGCTAGTATTATTTTTGGCTTTTTATAACCCTTAACAAGCATTAATTCTATACAAGTATTTTGTTTTATATGAAACTATAAAATTCTAGTCTAATCACAGTAAGTTCTAAAATGGCAGCTACTTTGAAAAACTAAGTCTCTACTCAGCTCAGATTTAGGTCCTATCTAGAACAGGGTACAGAAGCTGGGACTCATGAAGAGATGCACTGCCCTCAGTCTGATACCATTTTAAGAAAAAGAGCCCTTATTATAAGGCTCAATCCCTACTAAAAATAGGAAAATCTGTGAAAACACCTTTTATTGGCAAACACCTTAGTTCACAAGTACTATGTAGAAGCTTCATCCTTTGTGAAATAAAAGTACATTTGTCACAAATTACAAAGTTTAAGGATTAACACTTAGTGCCTGTCTGCAAACATCTGCAACTGTTTTCCCCTGAAGCATATGCAAAACACTTATTTTTGTATAAAAATTCACAGAAGCAGTAGAAAACTATTGTCAGCTCCTTCTCTCTTACTGTTGATTTCAACAGAAAGTGAAGATACTTGGACTTTCTTAAGAAGTATTGTCAGTCTTCATATTACATCTACTGCTTGGCCTCTGCTTCCATCTGAGTTTCTTGGGATTCCTCAGCTTCTGAAAGTTTTTCGTCATCTAAAATTCAATATTACTGTTAGTCAAACATGCTTGATCATATATACAGATTATATTGCAGAATTTTGTCCCACTTAAATATTTATTTTGGTTGCCTTAAATGTGTAGTTTAGTATCTCATTCTATAAAATGCCATGTTCAAACAAACAAAAAAATCCTTCCAAATTTTCAAAGGTGTTATCTCTAACAGCTAGCACTGGAAATATGGGGTAAATTCTATGGTATCAATTGAAGCAAATGGTACCAGATTGCTTCTAACCCTTTCCCTCTCTTTGCCTACTAATTGTTTATTTATTTCATACTGAAGCTGTGCTTTGCATTAAATGCTACTTCCTTCACAAAATCCTGAAAGCTGAAAGGTAATCTATATATTCACATGAAAATGCATTTTCAAGACCAATACTTAAGCAAGTGTTAGTAACACATAATAACAATAGCCCTCTGCTAAAGTGCACCTAGGATTAAGGGTTCATTCTGCTTAAGAAGATCTAGATGGCCTCAGAGAATGAAAGTCTGCTCTTACAGCCATCTCTGCATTTAATCAGGTCATGCTCAGAGGCTGTACCAATTGTTCTGTCTTTGAAAAAGGTGGCAAATATATGGCAAATAATATTTAAAACAATATTATCCATATTAAAGCACGAAAAGTTAGTGCTGATTTGAAAATATTAAGTATTTGTATGACAAAAGATGAGTACAACTAATTCCTGAGTTTAGCTGGTGTCTGACAGTTTTAGTCCCTGCTCTATCACAGATTCAGTCTGAGTAGGTTGTCATTTACCTTCTTTGTATTTCAATTTCTTTTTAGTAAAGCCTCAAATGATACCATAATAGCAGTGACATGTTCAAAACTACCGAAATAGGAATTATAAAATTAAATTTGGAAATAAGCACAAGAATAATTTTCTGTAAGAAATACTTTCTGTTAAAAAAAAACCCAAACCTCAAATTGCTATTCTTCATCCTCACATTTAAAAAAATTCTGCTGCCTACAAATTAACCTGAAGCTAGTCAGGAAATGGCACAGTGGGTAGCTTGTAGAAGAAAAAAAATCAGAGCAGTCTCGGGCTCTGGACTACTACTGGGGAAAAAATTCTGCCAATGCAAGAGGTCACCAGAGTTATCCCACTGCTGGAAGCTGTGATTCCTTTTGATCTCCTGAAACCTAACCCAGTTATATATCTATTACCAAAGAACAGCACTTACTCTCCAGGGTTTGCTGAAGTTCATGGATGGTGCTCAGGAGAACATGGAACTGCTTCCTTCTCAGCTCCAACTGGAATGATAAAATATGGATTGTAGGAAACAGAGAGCACATAGAGCCAAACAACCATAGCAGCTTCTACATTAATTGTATTCCTAATATATTATTATATAAACACCTCCATGAAAAGCCTACCTTATCTTCAACATTTTCTTTAATGTGAGAAAGGTTTTGCAGTTCTTTTCCCAAAGCTTCTAGCTGCCTGAAAAGAAATTGTCAGAGTATTCTTAAAAAAGTCTGTAAAATTCTTACAAAACAGATTTGCTCAGGAGAAAGAACTATAAAATAAACAGTTTATGTAAACAAAACAAGTGAAACAATTTAGAGGTAAGGTTACTCCATGTAATTGTTAAATGTTTATGTTCTAGACTTGTAATTTCAGGACTTTTACAAAAACTTAGGCCTCCAAGCTGGAATAGAGTTGTACCCTGGGCATTTGTAGCAATTCAGTCCTGACACAACAGGTTATTTACTTGACCCTACAACAGAAGTTAAAGAAGCAGATTCATAGAATCATAGAATATCCTGAGCAGAACAGACCCATAAGGATCATCAGCTCCAATCCTGGGTCCTGCACAGGACACCCCAAGAGTCACACCCTGTGCCTGAGAGCATTGTCCAAATGCTCCTTGGACTCTGTCAGGATTGGTGCTGTGACCACTTCCCTGGGGAGTCTGTTCAGTGCCCAGCCACCCTCTGGGGGAAGCACTTTCTGCTCTCACTTGAACTCACCACAGACCACCACAATCCTTTCTGAGGCAAAGAACAGCGAGTACCGTAAGACACCTTTCAAATGAGGATGGAGCACCAACTCTTACAGCCAAACCTCCACTCTGGCCCTTCTGCTTATCATAATTTATGCACCATGCAATGAGAACAAACTGTTCCTTTAAAGGTGAAGTGGATTGAGGCTGATTATCTCTGATTAATTAGCAGGCAGAGTCATAGAGGGGTCAGCAAGGAAATCAACCTTTTCATTCCTGAAGCCACTGACAGCTGCTGCAACTAGTGTGGGTAGGGAACCACAAAAAGCCCTCCAGTCCTAAGTACCTCACTGTGGATGGGAAAAGGTCTATTGAAGTGCTACCTGAAGGTGTTGTCTTTTTTTGAGCCAGCATGCTTGGTACCTCAGTGGGAATGCCTGAGAGAGTTGGGTGTGACATTATCCCTTTCTTTGATGAAACAGGCTAACAGCTTATAGGCTCATACACTGATTTTAGAAGCATTGGTTTCTAGTTTCTGAAAAACTTCCATTTGGCCAGATCTTGCTATTTACACTGTGCTGTCAGGTGTAAGAAGACTGTGAGAGGACAGACTTTTTTTCTAGTAACATCCAAGCTACATCTGGAATTTTACTCCTTCTACTTTACATTCCAGACAATTTTTGCTTAGCCTTTTTACTTTCATATCTCCTTTTCTAAGACTCAGTGTCATTTCTTGGTCCTCTGAACAGCTCTTCTGATACTGCATCTAATTACACTGTGGGCACTGCAGTTTAGTAGTTCAGCTCCTATCACTTCCTGAACTGGCTCCTCTGCACTACCTGTGACTAAGCTGCTAACAGCTTCTTTTGTGCTGTAGGACTTGTTCCAAGAAACAGACTCTTAAAAGCATGAAGTATTTTTCTAAACTTTGTCCTACTGTGCCATCTAACCTGCTAAGTAACTCCTGCAATAAAGCCTTATGTTTCTTCTCACAGAAAGTTTTTTATCTTAGGTTGTTTAGGTTTGGAGGGATTATTCTAATTTTTCTTAACACATCCAAGCATAAGTTTCTTAAGCAAAGCTAGAAAGAGTGGTAAATTACAGCTGTAAGAATGCAGTCTGTAGGAAAGTAAACAGAAAATGGTACAATGAACCAAAGGCCACCCTTAATTCAGAATAGAGGAAGCCTCACTAACAATGTCACACTTTTCATGGAACTCTTAATCACTAAAAACACTTGAGAAAACTATCATTTATCACTGAATTATAGAATAGTTTGGGTTGGAAGGGACCATAAAGATCATCTAGTTCCAAACCCCTGCCATGGGAAGGGACATCTTCACTAGACCAGACTGCTCAGACCCCCATCCAAACTGGCCTTGAACACTTCCAGGGATGGGGCAGTCACAGTTTCTCTCATTTGGTTGCTTCTATTCTTAATTGACTTATCTGAAAAATTGCATTTTTGGTAGTTCTTTAGTAAGGCCTCACTTGATAAATATCTCATGCTGACTAATGAAGTAATAACTAGTCAAGTCTCATGAGAATTGCCTGTAATAATCAAAGTTGTGGTCATGAAATCAAGGCACAGAAAAAACAACATAAAAGAAAGAAATATTGTCAGAGGCTTATAGCTATAAAAATGCTCTTATTAGTGTAACCAAAACACTTCCATTTGCTATGAAAGGCTATGGAATATGAATATGAAAAGACAGTCTCCCTTGGCAATTTCACTGAAAGAAACTGGGTAAGTGGACAGCTGCACTTAAATGGGAACAGTAACTCCACAGAGCATCTTTAATCAGTTTAAGAACAACAAATTCATAGATGCAGTAAGTCCTGGAATATTTCTATGGCTCAATAAATTTAATCTCCCCACAACTGCCCCAGCAGCACAGACAGTGATGCAAAGGCAGAATGTGACAAGCAGCACTGTGAGTTACACACAAGATGAGCTGGCCAAGAGGTCAGTGTGACCTGCATGCCAGGGCAGCTTTGTGTGGTGCACACACAGCCATCCATAGCTGGGCATGCAGGAACAGCAGCCAGCAGGGAAGGGAACAGAACAGACCCCTAGGAGCTTGCTGCTTTCCCTCATTCCACCTTACTGGTGTGTTATGCATTTTGAGTGGCTACTGAATGTCTGGCTGGTGCAAGTTAAAGGACTTCCCACCATCTCCCTTTTCTGAGCAAGTCATAGGTAAGCTGACATCAGATGTGCATTTACATCTCAGTTCATTTATCCACCTTAACAGTGTAAAATTTTCAACTAGAGAGCAATTAGCACTGCTTCTGACCCATGCAGATGGGAGATGAAGGAAAGCTCAAAAGGGCACAGAAACACAAGTTTTTACTGTGTCAAAGAAATTATACAAATGTGAAGAAAAGTTAAACTGAAATCAAGGGAATGTCAAGTCTGGTGACTTATAGTTTACTGCTCTGCTGCAATTTAATGTAGTTTTATACTTACTTCAGTGTTTCATGTCTGTCTGGGTGATGCTGTATGACTTTGGCCAATGCATCATATTCTGAAAGACATTTAAATAGTTAATCTAAATACTTGTGAAAATACAGATTCAAGAACCAAAACTCAGGTACCACAGAATAGCAGATTCTTTTTCCTTCTTGAAAAACTGTTTTAACATTTTTCAAATCACCCTTAGATAGCTCTGCATTGCTGCACACTTAGTCTTTTGTGTCTGATTCATAAACATTGGGTTTAGATACAATTAAATGTATATGTACACAAAATGATATTACACATGAACATTTAAGATTTTTTTAAAAAGTATAAAATGATGCATGGATTTTTTTAATTTTTAAGATTTTTAAAGAAACTATTACACATTAAGACCAATATTATGGTTATACAGGCAACTAACACTGCCATTTCCTGATAGTAAGACCACACATATGCCAACTGCCTCATTCACATGGAAAAATTTGTGCTGCAGACTGGACAGAACATATCAAAAAGCAAACACTTCAGAGCTATGTTTGTGAAGATGTAAGGTATCTACATTCCTACTGGTTAAGGTTATTTTAATTTCCAGTTGAGTTCAGAATTATCCACAGCATCGATCAAACAGTTGTATTATTAAAAACCTTTAATATTATATTTCTAAAATTTTTCTTTTGGCATTGTGAAAAGACAAATTTTTGCTCCTCCTCAACTGCTCATCTTTTAGAATGTTTTAAGTTTCAGTGAATTATGAGTATATACTTTTAAAAGTAGGGGAAAAAAAACACCTTTTAAAACAGGTGTTCAGAAAGGACAGTTTTAGGTTTTCCTGATGCTGCTATGGTAATGATGATGCCTTGCACTTTCAAAAATTTAGAATCTATTTTCCAATGCAATGTATTCTATAAGATAACAAAACAATTAAGCCCACCACTGTAAACACAGATATTGCACCTCACCCTGGCGATTTTTTCGAATCCTTTTTGCTTGCAGGATTTGTTTTTTGCATTCAGAGATCTTCTCATGGGCTGCAGCTATACTATTTTCTTAAAAAAAAAAAGATATAAAGTTATATTGAACTCAAACAATGCATGTAAAGAAGCCATTCTGCTAAATTATAGAAGAGCTGTTTGTGACATGGTGGCTTATTAGCTCCATCAGCTTAAAAACTACATACACTTCAATAGGTTTAAAAACCCTCTTGTTTGTATGTATTCTACATACTTACAAGAGGCTTATAGCACACATATGAGTGCTATCTAGTAGGAAAAAATCCAAACCCAAAACCCCTCCAAACCACTTATCAGATGTATATACTATGTTCACCAGAACTGGCTTGAGCTTGGTCATAAGAGAAACTGTCAAACAGAAACCAGTAACATTTTCTCATGTTTACCTATATCCTTATAGATTTTTTCATAATTTTCCATCTCCCTCAGGTTCATGTCATACACCAGAAGAGTTTTTCCCATTGAAAATTCACACTGTGATAAAGTACTCAGCATTCGTTGGTACTGGCTGTATCTGAAAACAGACAAGACATTTACTCCCATGCAGCACGAAAATAGTTCCTAACTTTACAGAGCAAGAAAACAAAACTTCATGTAGCATAAGGGACAGGTAAATAACAATCATTCAACAGAGGAAACACTTCAAAGCTTCAGTGTATAATTTTTCTGGAAGTGCAGTTAGAAACCCTGGACACTTTAATTCCACCATCATGTCCTTATCAGTGTAAAGTGGTTATTAAAGCAGTGAGCAGTTTGACTTAGGGCTTATAAGTTTTCCAGCTAGGGTTGGCTCTGTGACCACCGAAACAGTATTTTAATACTCCAGTGCTTCTCTGTATACACACTCGGAATATTGTGTTCTCCGGGAATTTATATCCATTACTAACAGAGACCCCACAGAGGGCTGTCACTCGTACCTTACTAATTTAGCCTTAAAAAAAAAAAAAAAAAAGAGAGAGAGAGAGAACGACAGCAGCAGAAATACCAGCAGTATTTCCCTTCCCTAACAGAACAAACGCAGAACTGCCAACTAAAATATTCGAGTCATGATCCTGTTACAAGAGCGGGACTCGCGGCTGGATCACGCAGCAGGCACAGCAATCCTGAGGGCATTCGAGCGGTGCTGGCAGATTTCACGATACAGCCCGCAGCCTTCAGCGATTCCTGACCCGTGCGCAGCCCTCCTCTCCCGGCACAGTCCTCGGCGTTTGTCCTGGAAACACCACAGAGCCAAAGGAAAGCAGCTGTGCACGTTTTAACACGCATCTCTTCCAAATGGATCGAGCCCTGTTTTCCACTAAAACGCAAGCTAAGCAGTTGCAAGACTTAAAAAACCAAACCAAAACAACAGATACCCTTCCTCCTGAGATCCGGAGTTACACCACTTAATGAAACTCTTCACCAACAAATTGATCCGCCTGTCGTCACCAGCTCCATCGCCATCGATCAGCAGCCGCTTGCGGATAACTTCATCTGAGGAGAAACTCCTGCTCAGCCCTCACGCCATGGCAGCCGCCTCCCAGCGCCGCGCGCCGCTCTCTCCCGGCCCCTCAGAGAACGATCCCCGCAGCCGGAGCGGGCGGATCTGCTGAGCCGCGGGCGCATGGAGGGCCGCGGGGCCGCGGCCGCGAT
>VZRX01005582.1:73924-99613 GCA_013398075.1 Notiomystis cincta | reverse complement strand
CCGCCATGCCCCCGGCACATGGTCCCGCGCCATCGAGGCCGCCTCGAGTGCCCTCCCGTCACGGCCGTGGCTCGGGCTGTCCTCCCCGGGGGGCCGTCACCATCGCCCTCGCCGGTCCCCACCTCCCCGCACGGGGCTCCCGCACGGCCGCGGCGGTGCCGTCCCACCTACAGCGGTGGTGGCGATGGCACAAGGGAGCAGGGGGACGGTCCCGCCATGGTGGCGATGGCACAAGGGAGCAGGTGGACGGTCCCGTCACGGTGCGCGGTGCCACGGACACGGCGCCGTGAGGGTGGTGGGATCCCCTGTGGTGGCTGTCCAGCCCCTGTGGCCGGAGGGAGCGGGAGCGCGGGCTCCTCGGTGCCTTTTCCCTGGTGAGGGTGTGGAGGACGCGCCCGTGGCGCAGGTGTCGCGGAGCTGGGCTGGCATCCCCTGGCCGCCCTTGGCTCATCCCACTCCATGCTGGGAGGACAAGCGGCATGGCCTGGGGTGGGCAAAAAATGGTTATTCTGATGTTTCCTGGCGTGTTTGACTGTCACCAGCAGATAGGAACAATAGTTGTTTCTTCCTGTCCTGGCAAACTAAGCTGGTGCTGGAAAAAGTGGCTAGAGGTGTCTGGAAAAAGGAGATACAAAGGTGTTACCATGTGTTGGGTTTCAGGCTTTTGGCCGTAGGCTTGGATGCTTGGACAGTGCTGAAGCTGGTAATGTTACTGTAGTGTATATCACACTACCTGAGGCGTTGTCGGAGCCTGACACCTTCCTATTCCCTCTTCATTTTGGTTTGGACAGTTAAGTGGCTTCTGGTCTTGTTCTGCTTAGCACTATTCATTGACAGTTTTGGGGTGGAGGGGAAAATCAGGGTGAGAAAAGAATAAAGTTAATGTATGCTGTAAACTGTTTGTTCCTGGGTTTAGAGCTGTGAGTGATTAAGAGGCGCTCTTTTGTTCTGGATAGAGGCATTTACCAGCTCTTTACAGATTTGTAGATTGTTTCAAGTCAGTACTTTGTCTTCAATGGGTAACTGATCAGGTCCTCTGGAAGGTGCTTTTATGGAAGCCCTGGGAGTGGTCACTAAAACTCCACCTGAGCTTTTAGGAATAAAGAGTTTCCAGCGTAGGAAACTTGGATAACTGGCTTCTGCCCTTGAAATTTTTATGTACTCTTATGTGATTGAGTGATGTAATTTTATATGAAAACCCAACTATCTACCCAGTTACCCAGGTGTGGGCCAAAGAATGGGCCATGCATTCATGAACTATGTAAGCACTATTAAAAATGCTCACTTTTATGAACTCTGATTATGTTGCCATTTAGTTGATTTGACTAAAAACTTGGTTTTTCTTAAGGCTTTGGTCACTATGGTACAGCCTCAGTATTTTTCCAAAGGGAGAGAAGAAGACCCAGCTGAACTTCACTATGCAAATTTTGTACAGTTACTGTCTTTCTCTCTTTACTCACTTATTTACTTTTAGAAGTCTTAAGCATCTTGAAACATCCAGTTTAATCAAGACTTAATATTTTCCTTACACCTCTCTGAGCTTATTCTATTTTCTGAGCCCTTTCAGTTTTTGTCACAGAGAGAAGTTGGTCAGAAGTGAACACTATTGTAGGTGAAAATCCACAATTACTTATTTAATCATCTCAGAACTTCTGTGTGATTTTCTGTCATTTAATCCAATACAATCTTTTCTCACTTTTTGTTCATCATTCCACTCTTAGTCAGATAGTCTTATTAAGCTCTCCACAATGACAAATAGATAGTCCTTGAGTAATTAATTTAGAATACAGCAGTCCAGTATGACTAGTTAATAATATTTAATGTATTTTCTGCCATTTTTCCTATGTGTTACTAATTATGAACTTCTATGAAATTTATTGTTCTGGGTCTTAGGCTCATTAGAACAGTTTTGAGGACAAATCCATTATTTTTCTTTTAAAGACAGGGCTTTCAGGTATCATTGATGCTCATTAACTTTTCTCCTTTAGAATGGAAGTAGAACTTGGTAAATACATCATCAAGAATCTCACTAAGGCCAGGTATTGATGCAACAATGTTCTCTCTCCTGCTCTATTTTGACATATTAAATATCCATGAGATGTTTTTGCTTGGGAAGCCAATTCCATCTTGCTGGGTTTCTATACACGTTTGAGAATTCACTCTGTCTTAGAAGTTTTTGTTTTGATTTGCTCCATTTCCAAGTGGAGTTCCTCATCTTTTGAGTGTGAAACAGCCCTTGTTTCTCGTGTGTGGAGGGTGTTGCACTGGGCTGTATACAGCCATGGCTTTGCCATCAGTTCAGTGTGATGGATGATGTACATCTCTGGAACAGGGCTGACTTACTCCTATTTACTTGTCCTTCACCACTTTGGGTATTCTGTGCAGATTCCATCAGCTGCAGTCTTTTATGTAATCCTTCAACTGACCAGCAGAAGCACTGAGTAGCACTGGACTTTCCCTAAAGCATCAGTAGATTGATGAAATAGGAAAAAATGTCAGGGATAGCCCCTGACTCTGTACCAGCTCTTTTGGAATAAGTACCTGTGTGTGCTTTCAACCAAGCTGAACATCATGCAGTTTTCCCTCTTTCCTTGAATTCTTTTATGTGTGCCATATGGTAAGACCCTGGAGAAGCTTATACATAATAATTTGTTGCACATCTGTCCTTGTCAAAAGTGTTAAATAATCCTCTCTAATGTTTCCAGGTGACTCTGGATGCAAGAAGTATAACCTAGGTAAGTTTAGTACTGCAAGATGTTACATGTGTGTGGAGCTGGCTCTGATTTTTCCTAAGTATACTCTTTTTTTTTTTCCTGAAAATATGGCTTTTAAGTGCACTGATGATTTTTTTTTTATTGAGGAAATCTGTTCATGCTGAAGTTTTCTTTCCTGAAAAACAATCTATGAGAGTAAAAGTTTAAAGTGACTTTATACCTCCTCCCTTTTTCTTTAACTGTGTGTATATATGATTTTTTCCCAACCACACAAAAAGTTAAAGGGGAAGAAGCTTTTTATAGTATTCCAGGCTATAATGAGCTATGATTTTTAAGAGCTAAGAAAACAGCTTTAACTATTGACGAGGTGGATTTAAAATATTTTTCTTTAGCCTCCCTAATAATTTATGAGGTGGTTTTAGATTCCAGGTTTTCTTCATGTTGACTAACTTCTAAATCAGACTTCTGTGTAGCACTAAATCTTACAGAGATCTAAGTATAGTAGGTCAGAAACTGCAGGGTATTTTTATCCAGTCCAACCTATATTCTTGTCAGAAAGCCATACCAAATTTATTTAGCGAGACCTATTTTCTGTAAGCCTATGTTTAGCATTACTTTTTACCACCATCCTTTATTTTTCTGTTGATTATATACCAGGGTTTTGTGCAAGACTGATACCAAGCTAACCTATCAGGGTCAGGCTGTTTTTCTCATTTTAAATTATGTTAGTGTTTTATTTTCTTTGCAGTCTCCTGTAGCCTCAGCAGTTACTGGAAATTAGCATCAGTGTTCCAAGAGCTTGTCATCTCGTTCTGTGAAAAGTCTAAGGCACTGGCTGTCTAATTCTGCAGATATTAAAATAGTCATTCTTGGCAGATAAACCTGAAATTTTTCAACCCAGTGATTGAGGTATAAAAAGGAGTAAGTGGTTCTTAGCCTTGTAAAAAGCTTTCCTGACATGGACCCTTGGGTTTCTGCAGAGCCAGCTCATTTTTGTAGAATTGCAGAATGAGAGAAGGGAGGGTGAAAATACTTGTTGTGACTGTAGTGACAATACCAATAATTTAAAAATGCAACATTTTATTATCTGAACAGTAATCAATTTTGCTGTCTACTGCCTGTGTTACCAAGATTGATTAAATGTACTGTTAATCCCATACTTTAAAAACCAGGCTCCTATCAGATAATAGTATAACCACAAGTTGTGGTCTACAGTATTGTTTTGTTTTGTTTTTTCTTTTCTTATTTATTTTGTAACTGAAAGAAGCCTGTAAAACTCCAAAAGTTTTGACAGAATCACTTTGCAAAATACTAGTCCTGTAAATATTTTGTTCATTAGAAAGATATTTTATCACTACTGCTTTTTTCCTGAAGGGAGAAAAGCTTATCTTAGTCCTAAAAAAAAAAAAGTGCTGCATGGTCCTTTGAAATATTTTTTTTCCTAAGTGAGGGCTGTGTGTCTTATTTAATCCCAATTACACAGGTGGCATTCTGATATTGTCCTCTTTCAGCTACCTTCACAGGAATTATATAACAGCTTTCCAAATTTCATATTCGGATCCTACTGAATATTTATGAAGCTTCAGGATCAATTACTGTACATTTTAGGACGAACTGTGACTAATTTATTAAACCTTGTCAAACTCAACTTGAAATTTCCTGATACTGGAAGGTATTGAGTGTAGAAGCCAGAGCTTTCAGGTGCAGGGGTGCAAAGGAAAGTGTGCTCTGTGTGTGCCAAAAGGGAGGGGCTCTGTTGGAGGAGTGGAATTAACAGGAGTTGGCACCCTGGGTCGTGATACCTCTTCCCATGGGACTTGGTAGATTCCCCCTTAGCAAGAAAGTCAAGGCGTTCTAACAGGTGTCTTGAGAAACTGTGCCATGAAACTACTGCAAGACAGATTAGCTTGTTAGAGTTTTCTTTTAATCAAAAAATCATTAACACTGTAGACTTCAGCTGCCTGTGCAATGGCTTGGAGGTCCCACATGATGTCTGCATTCTGTGATTTAAAGTGACTCAGGTAATTTTAGGGTGGCATTTCATGCTGTTCTGTGGTTCTGTTTCATGTGTTTTATAAGAAAGCAGACATTTATTATTTTGGATTTTTTTTTTTTACAGGATTAGTCAGTTACCTAGCATTCTCTTAATTTGTTGGCAGGGTGTTTTTAGGGTGACTTTATTTTATTTTACTAAGGGAAAAGAGCATATTTTTATTTTTTCCTTCCTTGGTCCTTCGGTTTATGGCTTTGCTAGTGATCAGAGTTGTGCCAGGTTTTCAGAGGAAGAGGTGGATGTTTAACAAGGTTTCACCACTGACTTAGAAGAATTTGTCTTTTGCTAGCATTGGGCCAAATGGTAAATGTTTTTGTTTAACTGGGTTTGAAACATTGAGTGAACAATAAGACAGCTGTGAATGTCATCTTTCCTTGTATCAAGTTTAAATAAATAACTGTTAGTGCTACCGAAGAGATTTTGCACAACAATGACAGGGGAAAGCAGGCATTTCCTCCTTTGAAAAGCAGCTCTTGCCCAACTTCAGAGCCCTGTTTTCTGAATCACGTGGCCAGATGCTTTGACTCAGCTAAAAGAAAGCTGAATCAGAGCTATTGCACAGCTTCTGAGTCAGCTTTTTGAAGTTTAATAAAATTGGTTGGTTAACTTTGTTTTCTTTATTTTTTAAAACTGTAAAAGAAGACACAGAAATTTTACAAGGCTTTGAGCTTGGCCTCATCATGGAGAGATGTTGAAAGAAAGGCTTCTGTCTCAGGAGATGGAGAAAGAGTGTCAGGTCTATTGATAAACATCTGTTTCTTGTTCTAAATTTGGTTTATAATTTGCTTTGGATTATTTTATGGTTTATTTTCTTGTAACAGAGAAACTCTGCCAGTGGGTAATGTTGAAGCACAACTACAATTTACAGTTCCAATTAAACCTGATACACTGACACACGTTCTCACCCCTGATTTCTGAGGCACAAGCCTGAGCAGAGAAATAGAAATAATTGGAGGCATGATTACATGCTTGGGTGCTGCCTGCTCAGGTTTTAGTTTGTAAAATGTTGAATGAAATATGGGTGGCACTGATTTGGAACAGGCTCCCCAGGGAATGGTCACGGCCCCAAACCTGCCAGAGCTCAAGGAGTGTTTGGACAACCCTCTCAGGCACAGGGGGGATTGTTGGGGTGTCCAGAACAGGGCCAGGAGTTGGGGTTTGATGATCCTTGTGGTTTCTTCCAGCTCATAATATTCTGTGGTTCTGTGAATCTGTGATCCTGTGAAAACACTGAGCTTAGTTTCAGCCTACCAGTAAGGACTGGGACCAGTGTAAAACCCCAAAGTGAAGCCGTGGCCTCAGGAAGATGGCACATTCTTTTCACTTTCTTTTTCTGGTGTGCCAAATGTAGCTTCTAAACTACTGCTTCAGTTGCTGTCAAAACAGATGGTTTAAACAAATATTTCAAGAGAAATGTGATGAGAGGATAACTGGGCATTTCCAGCAGAGACTGGCAGATCCAGAGGGGGCAGATCCAGGTTGTGGCTGGGTTGTACCAAAAGGGAAGGTGGGTCTGGCTGAGGCCAGCGTGGTCATGTTTCCATGAAAGGAGGGGGCTGGGGGGGTGGCAAATTCTTTAGTATTTGTTGGTGTTTTGTTAAAATTATACCAGCCACAGAGGCTGAAGGAGATGATGAATCTGCACATTTTTACGCAGGAGCTGAAGTAGGAACGTGCTTAAATCCTGCCTCTTTCCAGGGCTAAGCACCTTTCTCCAGGGAGCATTTTGGATTCACGCTCTCTTGAAATTAGGAACATAAGCCCTTTCTTTCAAAAAGGGAGCAAAGGTCAATCTTTGCTTTCAAAACCCAGGAGGTGGCAGTGGTTCTGGTTCCCTTTTCATCATTAGCAGAGCTGTTATCTGCTAGACTGCTCACCACATGTGTGGGAGACTTCAACCCAGCTATCCTCCTTCCTGAGGGGATTAATGCCCGTAATTCTTTCCATCAGAGTGAATTTTGTAATCACCAGACTGTTGACTAGTACGAGGTGGTGTTGCTGTCAGAATGATAGACTGAACACAGCAGTGAAACCCAACACAAAAGATATTGAGTGACTGAGGACTAAGGTGTTTAAGGGAGTAATTCATGAAAGCAAACCAGTAATTTCAGAAGTGCAAGAAAAGAACAATCAAGATAATTTTTGCATCGCAGGTCAGATTCTGTCCAAAGATGTACGAGTGCCTCCCTGGTGATTTCTGGACTTTATTTTCAAGCAGAGAGAGAATTTGAGCTTGAAAAGTAGGAGGAACAGGGGAAAAAAAAACCTCAACAAATTGTGGAATAAAATAATCTGCTTCATAAAATGTTTTGGTGA
Organism: Notiomystis cincta; assembly: GCA_013398075.1. NCBI lineage: Eukaryota > Metazoa > Chordata > Aves > Passeriformes > Notiomystidae > Notiomystis > Notiomystis cincta. The sequence continues at coordinate 92,530 of VZRX01005582.1, read as the reverse complement.
GTTACAAAAGATAAATAGACAATGTCAGGCATTGGGAAGAAGAGGAGTTGGACACAAAATACATTATCTATAAAATATGTGTATATCCATATGTGTGTATATATCCGTGTAAATTCTCAGTTGAGATGTGAAAGTGGCTATATGTGTGCCCAAAACATTAAGCCCAAAGTGTTGTTTCTCTTAGTAGTAGTTATGAAATGAGGTAACAATGTATCTATTGTATGTTTTATTTCAAGGAGGTTACAAGGTAACTTTTTCTTTTAATAATGTTTTAGTAGAGACTCTGTAAACAAACATTCAGTTTCACTTCTTGGGTTTTTTTTTTTGCAAAACATTAGTGCAGAATGTTTGAAAACCACGAGTTCTTTTTCGTCCTCTGCCTTTTGCTTTTATTTTAATAAAAATTGAAATTTTGATTATACATGGAGAGAATTGAACTAATAAAAGAGGTAAGGCAGATAAATTGGATTTCATAACTTAGATTAATAAAGATTGGCCTGTAGGAGATCAGAGAAAACAATGCCATGCTAATAATAAGTATGCACCTGTGATTTTGTGGTTCATGGTAAATATTTTCACTTCAGTTTCATTCCAGTGTCACTTTGGCAGTTATGAGTTGGTGGTTATTTTTTCATTTTTGAGAACTACTTGTGGTTTTTGGTGTGTGTGTGTATATATATAAAGTTAGGATGGTGTTGAACAATAACATATCCTGAAATAAAATGCTGCACGTGTATATTAAAATAAAACATGAGATTTTTTTAAAATGTCATTAGTTTGAAATTTAATTTTAGAAGTACCGAAATTGCACTTGAGCTGCAGCCACTTTGTCTAGATTGGAATAGGAGGACATTTACTGTCAGATTTTCTGGTGGAGCTTTTCTGTCCTGTTGTTATGTGAGAGGCTTGCACAAGCAGGAGTGACTGACTGTAACTGTAGTTCATGTCATCAAACAAATGGAAGGAAATAGCTCAAGAGCTGTTGTTTGCAGATGTTTGAAGAAGTCTGTCCTGGTGTTGCAAGCCCTTGGAGGGATCTTGAACCTTACTCATCTTCTCAAATGTTGGCACAGACTTGTGATGATAATACAGGTACTAAATTTCCCAATGACTGGATTATTCTTATCGAATCTTGATTTGTAATTGCCTCCTCACAGAGTCTGTTGCTCATGTCTTTCTAGGACTGGCCTACTAAATTTGGCACAGAGAGTTTCAACTCTTAAGACAGCCATTTTGCAACCTACATTTTCTTCTCTTTCTGCTAATAGCAGTTAGTGAAATTGCTGTTCTGCATCTTCTTTTGAGATGGATGCTATGAGAACGTGTTGCTTCTTTGCCTCTAAAAGTTAAGTTGTCTTTTAATAAGCAGTTGTTCTCTGCTGGCTTCTGTGCAGGTGGTGTCTTTTAAGCAGCTGCAGTAACTGTCATGGCTTGGGAAAAAATAAGTAACAGGCAGGCCTAGCACAGGGCACCTTCTGAGAGGTGTGAGTAGGGTACAGCACTGTGTCTTGTGGTTGGGAAATGTACAACAGTTCACAACAAAATGTAATTTTAGTTTTTGCAAAGCTATAGAAATAGGAAAAGAATACCTTAACTATGTGTTATTGTAGTTAAAGGAATGGCTTCTGCTAATCCAGTTGTCAGCAGGGCCCAGATTTGGTTATGCTCCATTATCCTTTTGGTTGAGAAAGGAGGAAGGAGTAATTAGAAATTCCATGTTCTCTGGTGTCGAGTCAAAGATCTTCCCAGGCAAGTGTCTCATTGAGAGCAGTGTTGATATGAGATACAGTTGTCTGTTGTTATCAGAGAATTTAAAGCTTAAGAGTGATATTTGCCTCAGAAAAAGAAATACTTCAAAAAGAGAAAACATAACTACTGAGGCTTTATGCACATAAATATAGTACTGGAGGATATATAAAAGAAAAACCTTGCTTTCATGTGGTCATATTTTGTGAAGATTTACTTTGAAGCTTTCAGATCAATTTATGACTTTATATTTTCTTGCCATTTGATGAGCATTTCTCTGTGTTTCTGGTTTTTCACAGCTCTTCTTTGAGCATCATCTCTGATATCAATGGGAAACTGCATAGTTTTGTTGCAGGGCAATGGGGCCAACCTCCTTTTTATATTTGTGCTCACACCACAATAGTGACATTTTATTAACTCAGGAACATGACTTGAATTTTTAAAGTGATAGGAATATTATCTGTACTTTTATTTATTTTACTTATAGGTAAAATCACTGCATAGAATAAGAGTGCATGCTGTGTTCTAGCTGAGCTTCCTAAACTTTCTTAGACAAAAAACCCAAAATAAATCTATATAATAATATTAAGGATCCCAAGTTTGTGAAAATAAGTCTGCTTGATCTGCTTTAGTTTTGAAATAAAATATTCATTAACTGCACTCATGAAGGCCATCAGGTCTGTATTGAATGAAATTAAGAAAGAGGAGGTGTGGAGATGCCAGCTCAGTTGCTTAAAGATCTGAAATCCATGATGCATGAACAGTGTGTGCCTTCCACAAGAATGCAATTCCTTGCAGTAAAAAAGAGGGGACTCAGAGGGTGAGAAAGAACACAGATCTGCTAAAGGGCATTGCAAAGCAGGGGGCTTGTGGCAGGTGGAGGAATAAATAGGTCATATTGAGGCAATGGAGATTGATCATGGACACAGTTCTCTAGTGGAAGTATTGGAAGGCTGGAGTAATCACCCGTGGGACAATGGCTTGTCCATTGCCCCAGGTCTGTAAGAACAGGTTTGATTGCTTGTACTGTTCCCACCAGCTAGCTTAGTTACATGCCTTGGGGCTGAGGGATGGACTGGCTGACTTTTGGGGGGTCCTTCCATCTCTCCTTTGGTTAGCAGATCTCTAACTGCACTGGACACATTTTAGTAGGATCGTGCTGAAACCTATTCTCCAGCTCTGTAACCTGTTCATCAGTTCCAGTTCAAGTGGAATTTGTTGTATCTGTAAGAAAGGCTGTGGTAGTTGTCAAGGAAAAGTTGTTTTTTTCAGCAGGTTTGGGTTTTTTGGCAGTGCTTCTTTCATGTCATCCTCCAGGACAATTCTACAGTGAGTCCCTATCATCCTTCTGTTTAAATATTCTTCTCTGCTGTGGTGTTGCATCTAGGCCAGTTACAGAATTGTTATTCTGCTTGGAAAAATGATGGGGACGGGTGGAGTGCCTTGTGGGGGAAAGCACGTCCTGAGTGTGGATCAGAATGAGCAATTGTTCCAGCTGGCTACATTCAAACTGTTGATTTCAGTAACTACAGCTTGACATTTGGCTCATATGTAGGTAGCCATGTTCAACAGTGAGATTTGTAATTCCATTTAATTTCACTTTATCTGTGAATATGTATCCCCTTAGGAAAAATTAATTTCTTAGGGGGACTAGCAGTAAAAGGAGGGATACTGTGGAACCTGGAGGTTGTGTATCTAATGGAATGATAAATGTGAGAAGAAATCCTCTGTTTTTCTAATGCTCCATTACCAGTCTGCCTGTCCATGAGCAGCAGAGTGAGGGAACTGGAGAAGTGATTTCTTCACAAGGCATTATTAGTCATACCTAATAAATTATTTTAATAGCTAAAGAATATGCTAACACTCACACAGCTTTGGCTTTGCATCTGTGTATAGTTCACAGAGAAGGGAACTGCTACTGGGAATATTTTAAAATGCAAATTATTATATTCTCCAGGTAAATGATAACAAAAAAATCCTTCCTTTTATTCTGTTAAAGAGTATCTAGTGGTTGTTTGACTAATGCTTGAGAATTAAGCACCTTATTAATAGTTACATAAGTAGTAGTTAGAAAAAGATATGATTTTATACAGTATAATAAGCAGCTGTGAATTAATACAGTTTATAAATACATGTTAAGCTTACAGTGTATCAGAAGTGCTGTTTGCTTAGGTGGGCTTTTGTAGACATTTAAGCCACTGGTATATTTGGGTCAGTATGAGTGTGTTTCTTGAAAATAGTAGGGTTTTTAAATTGTTTCATGCCACTAAAATACATTTCTTTTCTTATTAATATCACCAATGTCATGAATGTTAAAGCCTTGTCAGCATTTTAATACAGGTAGTCTTTGAAATTTCACTGTTGCATCTTCAGCTAATGATGAGATTCTGTAGTCAGTTTCTTAGTGTGGCCCAGCATATTTCTTAGCAAACAAACTGAAACACAGGATTGAAAAGCAGTATAGTGCTATTTTATATATATATTTCCCACATATGTGACTTAAATTTGTATAACAAAAAAGCAGTTTTCAGAGAAAAACAGGGAGACAGGGACCAAATGTTTATTATTCAGAAGGCATGTTAAGAAGAGAAACCTAATTAATTTAATCTTTTAAGCTGGTTGAAACTTTCTTGGTTTGTTTTATTTTCTTTCAGCTGGGGTTGCCATTTCTGTCATTGCTGTAAGGTTTCTGTCCTGCTCTGTGAGGCAATGCACTCTGGCTCTAGATGGCAGTCACTGGTAGGCAAAGGAAGAGTCGTTCTGGGATGGATGCTGGGCTTGGTCCCTGCACTGATTGGCTTCTCCAGCTGGAATTTTTATGGTGTTGGACAGCAATAAACGTGTCACTTCTGCTTCTTTCCCTTCTGAACTGTAACAGAGATACTATGAAAAAAAAGGAAAAAAAAAGGGGAAAAGGGACAGAAGATGTTACAGTGAAATATTCACAAAAGGGAGCTTTAGTAATGCTGACAATATGGAAGAGATTTCTTTTATATCAGCACGACTCCTGTCCTAGATTAACAGACATAAATTTGTTTATAATGGAAGAAATACCAGTTTTTCACTAAACTCAGTTTCAAAGAGTAAAGTAGATTGATTTAAGTGCACTCAGGGATAATAGGAGTGGAGAAACATGTGATTGTAATGTCATTTAATTGAGTGAGGATTTCCCCACAGTCTTATGGGCAAGTATTGAAGGAGAAATAGTTCTCTTTTCTGATTAAAACCTCGTGTCTTCCACCCTACCCCCTGCATCCTCATCCTCCCTTTGCAGTGCCCATCCTTTCTCAATTTCCAAACTCTTTCCCATAATTATACAGGTAATTCCCTTCCTTGTATTTGTTAGCAGTCTGTCTCCTGACTCTCCACTCTGTCTCTTCTCTTTAAAGTAGGATGAGCTTTAAGGTTTTTCTTTCTCTGGGTATAGGTGCTGCTTGCCTCCCTAACTCCTCACTGCTAAGCAGGTTTATGGAAAGTTGCTGTTGGAAAAGGCAGCAGCACTCAAGCAAATGAGCAACAGTTTCTCACCCCTTGCTGTGTAGGGCTGATTGCACTTCATGAGCTGAATGCTGCTTGATAAGAAAGCTACTGTTGTCATAAAATCACAGTTCAAACCTAGGATTAGTCTATACATTTTATTGATCTCTGGTTTCAAATGCAGTGCCAAATTACAGTCTTGTTTACCTATGTGCAAATCCCAAGAAACTCTTTGGAAAGAGCTGGAATAATTCTGGATGTACAGAGGCATATTTAAGATCATGTTTTGGCTTTCAATTTTAAAGATAAAGAAATTACTGTTATTTTGCATACTGCATTAACTACCAGCTCTAGTAAGGGGACTCTGATCCTCTAAGTGCTTTGCAGGTATTCTGCAGAATATTTTTGCTCTAAAAGAGAGTAGCCAAAAACCAAAAGATCTTGATTTTTTTTGCTTAATATAAGCCTAGCAACAGGCTTTTAATTTATTAACATACTAGTTTTATCTATGGAAAACTACAGATTTTTGAAAAGAAATGTGCTTTAGCTGCAGAAGAATAAAAAAACCCAAACCACCAAAAAAAGCACCCAAAGATTAAATTAGTTCTATAATTTCACATGTTTGTAATGAAAAAGACCATTAACACTTCCAGAGCTGAGTTTTACAGTTCAGTCAAGTGCATTTCCAGAGCCAGTTTGAGAAATGTGGACCATCATTTGTGAGGGAAAGCTTTCTCAGAGTTAGAGTAATGTAGTACAGATTGCTGTGTGAACTTCATGTGCAAGAAATACAAGATAGAGATAATACTAGTATTATGTCAAGATTATATATTAGGGTGACAGGTATCACAGTCCCTATTAAATTGCAGAGGACAGAGATAATGAAGAGTGATGCTTTGTGTTCCCAAGCCTGCCTTGGGCCTGGTATGTAACTGTAGGCAAATCACTCCTCCTTCCTCAATTCCTCTGTCTGTAAAAATGATGATAATGATGTGGATTATTTTGTGTTTTGTTTTGAGATCTTAAGGGAATACATGGAAATGAAGTGGTAGGAACATGAGAGGAAATACAAGGTAGTAAAATAAGCATCTGTATTGCAGACAGCTTTATTCTGGCAACTGATTATAAAATTATTGATTCCACTGCTCTTTCCTGTTGAGGGTGTCATGATTGTTCACAGGATTGTAGGAAAAAAATTGCTATTTCTTACACTTGCCTATCTTTCAGCCTCTTATTTAGAATTTATGATAAGGTTATTCTGCTTTTATTCTTGCCCATTACTACCCCCATGAGGGACAGTTAAAGCTGTAGTTGGTGGAGGATAAGGACAGCAAAGGTCTGTCTGTCTTTATTTTCTCTATCTCCTCCCTTTCTATCTCTCTGTCTCTCTTTGGCCGTTGAAAATGTAGGTCATATTGCATCACCATAAAATGGAACAGTCAGAAAGGTGTTTGAAAAATGCTGACATCCTTAGCCTGGGGTGCATGCCAGTGTCCTTTGTTTACATTGGGAATAGTGTTGTACCTGTGTAGGAACCAGCAGCTCTGTTAAGGTTAGTGCTATGGTACCTGGATTGTGAGTCAGATTTTAGGATGACTTTCATCTGCCTGCAGTAATTTAAAATTAGGCAGATAAAATGCAGCTACTCAAAATAATGATATACACAAGGAGCTAATTTGAAATCCTTAATCTGCAGTAACTGTGACGGTGCCGTTTGAATAATGTTACCTTTAACAGAGAAGCTCAATAATAAATTTTGCAAATCATATTAATCATGTACTCTCAATTGCCTTGATTAGCTGTGCCTTTCTGTCTTGAAAAGTATGTTTATATTATATGTTTGTATATTTTTCTTAGTTTTGTGACTTCATTACTGCTTTATTTCATGCACTCTTTTAAATGATCCAATCCGGATTTTTTTTTTTTATTTTAAAAATGGAAAATCCTGATGTCCAGTGTCTTACTGCTAGCTACCAGGCTTTCATTGTTTGTGTTTCTGATGTAATACAAGTTGTAATTGGTATGAAATATTCCTGTGGCTTAAAGTACAGAACATATTTTTTTCTTCTCTACAGACATATATAAATACCATTTTTAAAGAAATGTATAAATATAATTTCAACTGTCCATATTTATCTTAGTTTGCTGCAGTAAGAGAATATGTTTTATGGATTGAACTTCCAAATAAATAGTGGCATAAATCATACTCCAAGATGTGGATGTTTTGAAATATAAGACAAAATACTTGCTTCTAGAAAATCTTGCATTATTTCTACAGTGAGGTATGATTTTAACCTTTCTGTTCAATGCTTTGTGTGGTTTTACTTGAATTGTTGAAGTGGAATATACAAAGGGTTCTTATGACTTTGTTAATCTTACTGCTGAAGAAGACTTCTAAGTTAAAAGAGAAATTGTTGGAAGATAAAATCAGTGATGACATGATTTGTTGAGGAAGATAATGAAAGCTGGTCTTTGCCTGTTGTCATTAGACAAAGGAAAATTATAATAGTCAAAGTTAAGACCCGTCAAGTGCACTTTGCTGTGCATAATTTTGCAATTTTTATCAATTATCCAGAAGGTGTTATTCCTTCTCCATTGATTAAGGTATTAGTCATGTATATTAGTTACTAAAACTTGATCCTTCTTGTTATTAAGAAACCTATGCATGTTTGAAATAGTTTCAGAATAACTTATATCATTATTGTATTTTACACCAAATATTCTGCTGCATTTATGTTTGCACAAATCATAGTAGATATTTAGGTCATTCTGAGAAACACTTGTTCTTGGTGTACATAGGAAATGCATGAAATCTTGAGGAGCTGTAATTTTGTAGTTGGTGTTTACAGAAGTTTGGTATTTAATCTCTGAAGCAGGGAGCTGGTAGTTATTTTTCAGTCTGCGAAGATGTGAAGAATTGTGTCTCCTGGAGAGCCTAGCAGGGCCAATTATGCAATTGGTGATTCTGATACCATCATTGACCCCTGAGATTCTGTAGCTGGTGAGTTCAGTCAGTCTCCAGCACAGCTGGGATTAGCCTGGGAACTGCTGGGATTTACCCTTGAGCTGCCAGCTGTGGCCTGCTGCTGCCCAGCTCCTGCTCCCTCCACACCCCCCTGCAGTTCCTGCCTCTCCAAGGGGCAGAGTGAGGCCTCCTGAGGTTATCCCCAGACTTATAAAATGCATAAATGAAGCCCAGTACTGGGTGTAATTACACCCTGCATGTCCACATCCTTGTTTATAGAAGTGTAGCCTTTGTATTTTATCTTAAATTTGAATATTTAGTAGATAACATAGGGGAAAGAGTGTTCCAAAATTTAGGTACGTTCTTTGGTGCATATGTCTGGCACCTGAAAAGGAGCAGAGTTAAAGGACCTTGGATAGCTGAGGCATTACTTTTGATGCTTTCAAAAGTTAGGGGTGCTCTATCACATACATTTCCATTTTCTTTATTTTAATGAGTTGATTTGCAATTGCAATTTTCGTGTTAATGTGTTTCCCCTTAAATGGATAATATGCATTTGTAATTGTAACCCTGCCTCTATTATATGTAATCTGTGTAGATACAGTTTTGACTGGGGTATAGCTTTTGCTCTGCCAGGCTGTGGTTTCCTCTCTTGCATGTCAGTAACTCCTCAAAGTAAAAAACAGCAATTTCATCAGAGTTTCTTTGATAGTCAGGCAATGAGAGTGACATAGTACTTCACTGGTTTGGAAATGCAGACCTTCTCCCATTTTCCTGGATTGCTACTTTGGCTATTTTTGTCATTTTTCCACCTTTCAACTAGCTCTCCCTTTTCCAGGGTACCAAGGAGAGAGCTCCACCTGGCTTGTTCTCAATCATCCCATGATTTCCTTTCATTACTCTCTGCTGACAGTTGTGGTTGTAATTGACCTGCTGTAAATTCTCAACAAGAATCATTCCAATTCTCTGCCACCCATTATCCAGAGAAAGAGTTCTCTTTAAAGGGTCATTAAGCTGTCAATTTATTATTTTGAAACTTATTCTTTTAACTTCTTTCAAACACAACTGCAGGTGTAATCCCTACAGCAAAATTCACAGGTGGTCACATAGTATGCTCTGATCTTTCATATACAGGAGTAAAATTTTTGCTGATCCTTCCTTCACTCTTGTCCATTTCTTTAGTACCCCATTTCTAGATGTGTAAGTTTTTGGTGATGTCTTCTGTTGTATGAACTTGCCTTTTATGAAAAAGTGACATTTACATCAGGGTAAAAGAAAGAGCATTTTCATGCAGAGTTCTCATATCCCCTAAAGAAATTGGGGTAGAGATGGAGGAGTTACTTCCACAGCAGGGAGGTCATATGCTCCAAGGGCTTGGGACTTCGAGGCTGAACATTGAATGATCTTCTGGGAAAGGGATGATCCATATCAATTCAGAGTCTCCTGTCTTACACTAATAAAGGACAAAAAAGGATTTTTGGTAAACACTGCATTGCATTTTCCTAGTTAGCAGCAGCAGGAGTTGAAGAGAAAGTTTGATACTGTAGTATTCAGTGAGATTTGTATGTGTAACAAGGAAATACAGCGTTTTCTGAGACTTCTACAAGTGTAGAAATTTGCTAAGGATCACTTCTATTAAGCATAAAGTAAAACAGTGCCTGCAGAGGAGAGAAAAAATAATACTGACTTGCTCTCAAGTCTTTTCCATTGAAAACAAGAAAAATTTGGATTTTATGCAGTAACTAGAATATAATTGAGTAACTAGAATATGCAGTAACTAGAATATAATGTTCTTCTTAGGATCAGTTATGTCACTGAGCAGAGTCAATCTTAGTAAATATATCTCTAGAGGATCTCAGTCAAGGTAATGTTAGCTGCTAAGCTGCAGTTTAAAGGAAAAGAGGAAAAAAAGGGGTTATCTTCAGTGCATAAAAAGACTTTAAAGACATAAGCTTAGTTGGCAGACATCTTCTCAGAAGAGCAGCCAGAAGCCAGGAAAAGTTTCATTCTGCACCTACCACTGGAGCAGAGCCCTACAGGCTGGGGGAGAGCTTGGATGCCCTCTTGGACTGCATTCCTCTTGTTTGGACTTTAGTCCTTCGAGGGGAAAAAATACTTTTCTCTGAAGTGTCCTCCTGTCCCAGGGCTAGATTGGCTTATTTATGTATCTTCATGGCTTTTTAGTGATGAAAAAAAAAATCACCAGTTTAATTTCAAAGCACTTGCAAAAATCAATTAATTGATCTTAAATATAACCTGTGCACAAAAGTAGTTGAACTTTTTTCTCAGTTCAATAGGGCTTTGGTTTAGCTTTAACCAGTTAGGCATTGATTTATGCTAAACCAAAGCAAACTGGGCTTAAGTTTAGTTTTTATAAACAAGTTTATAAGCATTGAATAAAAGGATCTTAAAAACCTGAGCTTAAGATGATAAAGGTCCCGTTTGTGGGAAAGCCTCAATCTGTGCATTTCTCTAAACTGTTCATCAGTGCTACAGTGCTGGTCCCTGATGTTGATTACGTGAAGGATCATTTTTACCTCTCTGTGTTCTGTGGCAAAGCTGTCAGTGGCTGCATCCTGAGAGCCCCTGTTCTTGGAGCTGTGCTGTATCTCAGCAGAGGGCCGTGCAGGAAATCCAGCCCTGCCGCATGTCGAGCGTGTGACACAGCCACAGCCGTGTCCCTGGGAATCTGGTCACCAGGAGTCCATGCAAGTGCAGTAACTGGGCTGAAGATTGAGCTTTCAGCCAATGCATACCTTTCTGCTAATGTCAGGCTGCCATTTAGAGAGCTGCTCTGTACAGAAGACACCATAACAGCTCCCTGCTTACCTTTCAATTTGAAATCCATTGCACAAACCGTGTTTGTAAAATTGATAAAATGCTTCGTACGAGTTTTTAAATAGATACATTTCTCGTTAGGAAACAGAGTCAAGGTTTCGAATGTCTTAGAGCTGTACTCTTTTTCTTTTCTTTCAGAATTAATCAGGTACAAGTTAGGAAAAGCTTCCAAAATCTGAACAGATGAAGATCAATTGATAAATCAACCCAGCGATTCACCATACTTTCAAGGTACTGTGACATGCTTAACCAAATATTTTCCTTAAGCGTAAGATTCTCATTCTTTAGATGTGAGAAGCGTAGAGAACAGGATGTTAGCAGGGTTGCAGAGCAAGTCTGAAGTGTTACCAGATGCACTGGGGAGACTTTTTTTAAATGCAGATGTTTAATGTATGTTTCAGTGGGAAATACAGCAACGTTACAGTCAACCTAAAAGGAGTTCAACTTGGCATGCAGCTGCCAAACTTGAAAAGATAAAACTAAGCTGGATTATATCTTTCAATCAATTAGGTGAAGGGATTTGGAAAAGTAAATTGTGGCAGATGGGGAATATAGTAGAATCAATATTTTAAATTTATTTAAAACTTTTGTGGCCCCCCCTGCTACCAAAAACCAGGCTGTGCCAAACCAATACAATTTTTTATATTTTAGAAGAAGTAATCTTTGTTTTCTGAATAATTTTTTTTCCTATTTCCATGTTTCCATGATATGTTAGAGCACTTGAAGGCTGTTAGGCTCTGGTATAAGCCATAGCCTACCAGCTGCATCAGTCCTATTATCTTACAAGTTCAGAAAGTAGAATTGTAATCTGAGATAAGACTGTACAGTTGCCTAGCACAGTGGGTTTATCCTGCATGTTCATTGCAGAATGTTAGAAAAAAGAGAAAATAATCGTAATAAATTGAAATTTTGTCTGAAGGGCTGCTAGTTCAGATTATTTTATCAGGTACTGCTAATTCATTGAAAGATTATCTGTTTCTTTCTCTGTTTCCCTTACATTTATCTTTACTCTTTATCATCACGTGCATTTCACCATTTTGTATATTTTTGCTTGACTCCATGAAAAAAAAAAGACTTCACTCTTATGCACAGATATGAAGAATCCAGACTATTACAGCCTGGCCAGTATTTACTGGGCAAATCATCTTTTAATATATTTTAAAATAGATTGCAGCAGAAAGGGCCATTACAATCAGCATGGATCTGGCCTGCAGAGCTTATTTAAGTGCCAGAGTTAACCTGGGCTCAAGAAAGAATGTTTGTTACTGTCTGGATCTTGCAATATGTAACATTGGAGACTGTAATACATGAAGATTTTATAGCAAAATTATTCCCTGGGTTTTCCAGCAACCAGAGGTGGCTGTCTTAGTGAACCCAGAGTGTCTGTGGCTGCAAAAATGGGCTTTGTTCTTTCTACTTCCTTGCTCCTCATCACTGAATAGGGCCACAACATCTATCAGGCTTTCATATAATCCTAGGAAAGTCTAGATTAGAACAATCCTCTGGACATCATCTGGTCCAACCTTCTGTTTATAAGGCCTGGTTGAGCTAAGGGTTAAATATTTTTTGCAAGAGAAAGTTCACAATTTCTCTGGGCAGACTGTTCCAATGTTTAGTTTTCCTCACAGTAAATGTTTTGTTGTTGCATCTAGACAGAACTTCTGAAGCAGCTTGTGCCTGTTGCCTCTTGCCCTGTCACCTTGTTCCTTGTGAAGAGAGTTATGTCCATCTTCTCTATAATTATCTTTTACTTCTTGGAAGATTGTGATTAACATCTCACCTGAATCTTCTCTTCTTCAGGCTGAATGAACCCAATTCCTTCTCATTTTTTCACAAAGTTTTCCAACCTTCCAATCACTTTGTTGGCTCTCTGGTGGACCCTGTCCAGTTTTTTAATGTGTCTCTTGAATTGGCTCAGTCTTACAGCCTGTCACAGTCTCTGTACACAGGGGCACTTTGGGTAGATCTATTTGTTTTCCAAGTTTTTGTGTCACCTGCAGACCTGACAATGTATTTATTCCAATCATCCAGATAATTCTTAAAGATATAGGAGAGGATTGAGCCCAATATTGATCCCTAAGGAACTCTGTGACTGATTGCTATTTGATTTTGAGCCATTCCCACCCTTTGAGCACAGCAGCTTATCCAGTTTGCTGGCAATCTCATGGTCCCCATCTGTGACCTTTCATACTAACAAATCACCTTCATGTGCATCCTGCCAAGTCCCACAGACCTGCCCGTGTCCAGTTTGTGTAATATTTTGTTGTTAACTTGCTAAGCATGTGGTCAGAGCAGGCAGCAGCAGCAGGCAGCAATCAAACACGAGAAGGAAGTTTAAATTTCAATTTCCTTGCACCAGGGTTCTTAGGATCCTTGGTTTGATGTCAAAAGCACATCAGAGACCTGTGGGTGTGGGGCCTCAGCACCTTCCCATCATAGGTGGTGTGGCTGTGGCCTCGAGGAACTCGAGTCCTGTGAGCTGTGCTGGGACCCAGAGTCCTAAACCAGGCAGGGTTATGAAACCTTGATGGCAGTTAACTTCCAGCAGAAGATCAGTAATACCAAATTGTCCCCGTCAAGTGCTTTGGTTTCAATAAAAGGGAATCCAGCACTAATGTTTTGTTACAATTGGCCTGAACAGCTGCGTGCTTGAGCAATTATAGGTTGTAATATCATATTCTCTGTGTATAAATGAGAATCTAAAAGGTCATACCTGTTTATGATTCCTCTGATTAAAATGTTTCATCTGCACAGTTAGGTTGCTGAAATTGTTTTAACATTTCCAAATTCAAAAGGTGATTTCAATACCTTATGTAAAATTAGTAAACATTAGTTTGATTTCCAGATCATTAACTGGATGTATTTTGTGCAGTTTTGCCTATTTACCTTTAACACTTGGAAACTTTGTATCACTACAGAGTGTTGTCTCTGTTAATTTCCCTTCCAGAATTGACAGTATGTGGTGACATTAAGCAGGGCAAAGATCTGTGCTCCTCTATTCATTATTCTGCTTTAGATCACTGTGTTATGAATTCTTGCAGACATATTTGAAAGTTAACTAAAGAAGGAAGTGGTTGTAGTCATTTGCTAGGTTCTTAATGCATGGCAATAACACTGTCTTATAATTTGGGTGTAAAATTGTTTTTGTGATATTTGAATAAACATATAAGGGGATCTGTTGCATTCTCATCCTAATGCAGAACTCTTTGCAGATTTACTTATTAGCCTCCATTCCCTAATTCTTCCTTCTCAGAAAAGGATACCTTAAGTTAGTCTTCTAATCTTAATTATATTGTTTTTTCCCCTGGTTCAGGTGGTTTGCAGTAGGTTTGCACAATAATTTATATTCCAGCATTTAAAGTAGATGTATTCCAACACTTCTCAGCATCTGCAGTTTCACCTTTGAAGTGTTACTCATAAATAAAATTATGCACATCAACCTGTTCCCAGGATCTGTGGGAAAAAGGATAATAGACTAGCATGATTTCTTATATAATTTTTATTGTGTGCTGCTTATGATTAATATTATTTTGCACGATCACAATCCTGTGTATAGTTATAAAGGGAGAAGTTGCTCGATTTCCTGGATGTCAGAGTGAACTACAGGTTACCATAATGTGTTTTTCATAGTGTATTAATATTTTTCCATAATGGGGCTTAATTTAAATGGTCTGTTTGTTATGGCTGGGTAGTTCTGTCTTCATCTGGATGTTTTGATTTATGTGAACTTTTTATCTCTTGCTTCCTTACTTGCCCAATTATAGTCTTACACTTCTCATACTGGAGATACCTTTTAAAATGCACAGAATGTGCTCCCTGTTCCAGTGCTGTCAGCAGGAGCTGATGGGAGGGTCAGGATTTAAGCATATCAGCTGCTCGAGTTGTCACTTCATCCTGAATCCCATCTACCAGCAAATAATAACATTTGTTCTTAGCTTTTAGGCCTTCTTGGTCATTTCATACCTTTTGGCCAGAATTAACTTACTTGATGATTTCATTTAGTGCCATAATGCCCCTCAGAGCTTCTCCTTGACAGACTTTTTGTGAATTTTCCTATTTTCCTTTCTTCTGAGCACTGATAAAGTGGATACCCCCGTGGATTCTCCCTGTCTCTCCCTTTGCACTCCAACTCTCCCATCCTTTCACTTCCATTGTGGAAAATCATCAGGTGAATCCTATCATTGTACTTTAGCTCTTAAAAGAGTTCGGCTGCAGATTCATCCTTCCTTTCTCATTCCAGTTAAGAGCTGTCATATCTCAGGTCCTATACAGAGGCTGTCATACAGATTCTAACTGAACAGCTGAAGTAGGTGTTCCCTGTTTGAACGGCTTTCCTGGACCACCTGGCAAAAGAATGAAACCTGCTGGTACAGGTGAAAAAATGCCTGCAGTGTCATGCCATGAAATCACCATCCGCTGCAGATTTCAGCACTTGCATGCTGTTTGGAGGCATACATTTAATCATAGTGCTGCCAGCCATGTTTAATATATTGTTAAATCTACTTAGTGAGCTTTAAAACTGTGGGGTTTCCTTTTCTGTATGTTTTGTTTCCTATTTTTGTCTCCTTTCTTTGCTTTTGCAGGCTGTGTTATATGTTTTGTTTGTTTATGCTTTCTTCACATCATTATTTGACTGTTTTCTCTACATCATCCACTGTTTTCTGCTGTTTTCCTGCTTCATATTTTTTTCTTCTCTACTTTCTCTTTGAACTTAGCTTAACTCCTCCTTGTGTTTTCTCTCTGTTCTCCAAATACTTGTTCTCATTCACAGGTATGAGCAGTTCATGGTTTTTCACATATTGTCTCAGTCCCAATGCTACTACTTGGGCTCTTTTGCTTCCTCAGATAAGTCCTTAGAACCAGTGGTGTTTCTGAGCTCCTTTATGTTGTGTTAAAGATAATTATTGGCTTCTAGGCAGTTTTACACACTCAGATTTTCTCCCCATTCTCCCTGTAAGTCTGTATGTCTAATGCAGGTGCCTAATTTATGTGTGTGGTCATCCATGGCTCCTTCTGTGGTCAGTGGGAAGAGAAGGGCTTCTTCAAGTAGTGGTTTGCACCAGGAGGGACCAAACTGATCCCAGAAGTATCCCTTCCTCTCTGCTGACCACCCAGGGAGCTTTGGATGACTGCTCTTCTAACTGGATGTCTCAGATTTGTAACAGTCACCTCTGTTGAAGTTGACAGCTTGTACCTGTGTTTTCAGTTGTGATCTCCTTCCAACAGGAGGGATTTTCAGGGGCTTCCCTATTTTTCCCTAAAATAATCAGTGCATTCATGTACAGCATTGTGGAAACAATGTAAGAAAATTGAACCTAGTGTGCTTTAAAGAGCCAAAACAAAGTATTCAGCCTAAAGACTTTGTGGGGCAAGAAAGTTCTCGCCACTCCCAGTCCTTGTAAAATTAGTTTTTCGTCTGCCCCTATTCCTGCTGTCTGACTAATGGGTCTTGTGCACTGAACTGATGAACTGATCCTTCTGCTGCCACTTCCCTCCCTCTGCTGGAACACTGATGTACTCACGGCACAGTGAGAAAGTATTTCAGTGAGGAAGGTTTACTAAAGGACAGCCTGAGGCCCAGGCTGCAGAATTAGATCTTGAGTGGGAATATATAGGGAAAGAAGAAAAGCTGTGAAAGAGGGAGCCTAAAAATGCAACAGCCAGATTGAAAGAGCAGAGAAGAGCCATAAAGGGGGCAATCAAAGCTGTATGAAATAACAGCAGTGTGTGCTTTTACCTGTGTGGCTGGCACTTCTGAAGCAAGAGGCACTTCTCAGTAACTTGATGAGTGTCAGCTTTAGAAACTAAGAAATTGATAATCTGTTGGCTTGTTAATGTAGTTAGTTAATTGATGTAATTTGCCAATTTTTGCATAATTGGACATAAATACATTGGTATTGTTTAAAGAAAAGAATCATGTGATGTGTGAACATGAAATTGATCTGCCATGGTCGACTCTGTCACTGTTAAAGGGGTGGGTGATGGTGTTCTATGGCTCTCTTTGGTCACTCATCACTATATTTGCTTTATGATTTATGTAAAGTAAATAATAGAAAACCTCTTTATGAATTTGATGGACATTTGGACATCTCAAGGTTTCTTTTTTCAAACTGCAGCTGAGACAGCTTTCTGACAGCTTACTGCAGGACAAAGGAAAGCTACATGAATGAAGTTTGTAATAGAAATGAGAATATTTGACACAAAGAATATAGATCTGTCTGTAACTTGCTTTATCCTATGGCACTGTTGAAGAACTAAGCTTGAAAGAAATCAGGCATAGGTTTTTTTTCCTATCTGGCTTCTACACCACAAAAAAAGCTGAGGTTCTGTTCAGAAACTGTTCAGCACCTGACAGACATTTTTCTTCCAGTGATGTTCTTAGCTTTAATTATAAGTAGTTTAGTAAATTATAAAGTATGCTATTTGATAATTAATCAAACAATAATGCCCTCCATTCATCTTTAGACTCTGGTTTCATGCTCAGACTAAGATGAAGAGTTTTGGGAACAGGGCAGCAAAGAGCCACTGTAACTGTCTGAAACATCAGGGTCCAGCTCAAGAGGCTGATGGCCTTTGGTAATTAAATTAACCCTGCTGCAAATGTCTGCAGTAGAAGTCAGTGTTGCTCTCTTTACCTAAATTTTATGGTGTTGGCCTTTTATGAAGGAGTTAAGTTAGAGTTGCAGTGATCAGGGGAGAGAAAATTGATGCTGGCTGTTCTGTGTTAGATCTGCAGTTTTACGAGATACGTTCTGAGTGTGACATAAATTATCAGCTGGGTGGAACATTGAAACTGTTCTCATAATTACAGCCTGTGCTACCCCATATGACTGTGCTGTGATGAGCTTGAATTTATAGATCTTTTATATGCATGAATTTGGAAAGGAACATCTCTAGTTTTTATAGTCTCACACTCCAAATGAAAACAGAAAACGAAAATTAGCTAAGCCTGCATGTGTATGCACCTCTGCAGGTTAAACAAATTTATTTACAGTTCTGTTTTCTGCTGTGTGGTTTTGCAAATACATATATGAGATCTGTGAGCAGTTCTACGGACAGTGCCAGTCCCCTGCTCTCGAGTACCTGTAGAGGAGGCAGCACATCCGATTTACATATTTTTAGCTGTTCTTGGAGGATGTTGTTACTGACAGTGGCATCAAGTGTGGCCAGAAATCCTTGCCTGACAGTTTAATTTGACATTGGTTACTTGAACACTTTAGTGGAGAGAAAACTCTGTAATAAATGATTTCTAAACCCAGGGTTTTTTATCAAAGAACTTGATTTTGCAAAGCTTAGACTTTGTTACTAGGAGTTAGCAGGTACGACAGCATCCTTTAATCCTCGCTTTTGACGCGGCACGACGTCATCGCAAAGTTTAGGCAAGGAAGAAAAAAAGCCGTTTAAAAAAGAAATGTGCAGTAACAATGCCAAGGCCCTCTCCCGGGGATATTCAGGTTATGGGTACAACGAGGGCAGCAGCGCGCAGCAAACTCGCTCGGTGTCCCCCCTGTGCCCGGGGCCGGGCGGCCGCCCCGGGCGAGGAGCGGAGGGAGGGGAGGGGATCAAAGGGATGGGAGAGA
>VZRX01005582.1:16094-63328 GCA_013398075.1 Notiomystis cincta | reverse complement strand
GGATCTCTGCACTCCCTGTGGATCCCATGGGCTGTGGGTGGATCTCTGCACTCCCTGTGGATCCCATGGGCTGTGGGGGGATCTCTGCACTCCCTTTGGCTCCCCATGGGCTGCAGAGGCACAGCTGCTTCACTGTGGTCTCACCACAGCCTGCAGAACAATCTTGGCTCTGGTGCCGGGAGCACCTCCTCCCCCTCCTTCTTCACTGACCATGTTGTTTTCCCTCACATGTTCTCACCTCCTCCTCTTCTCTGGCTAAGAAAAAACTGTGTCCCACTTTGTTTTGATTTTCTTCTTAAGTCTGTCATCACAGAGGTGTTACCAACCCCTCTCATTGGCCCAACCTTGGCCAGCAGCATGTCCATCTCCATGTCCATCTCCAGAGCCATCAGGGATTGGCTGTGCTGGACATGGTGGAAGCTTCCAGCAGTTTCTCACAGGAGCCACTTCTGTGGCCCCCGCAATACCAAAAATCAGGCTGTGCAAAACCAACACAGATGTTCAGATAATTTGTTTTTTAAAACATAGAATCTATGTTTGGATGTGTCTGTTCTGCTTGCTGAGAGGGATGGCAATTGTCCTGCTCTCACTGGTACTAAATGAAAGTATTTGAGAGTAAAGGCCTAAATTAATTTCCTGATAGGCAGCATTTACTTCATAAAAGTACTTAAAGATGAATTCCCAGAAGCAATTTTGGGTTTTGTTTCTGTGAAGTTGTATTGCTCAAATCAACTGTCTAGAAATCCTGCTTGTTAAGGAGATTGAGTTCCACGTTGTAGTTTGTAATTTATAGAGGAGAAGTTTTGAGCAAAATTCACTGTGTTGCCTACCAAAGGCAGTGTAATATGTGTGTATATAACAGACTGCAAATTTTTACCCTAAATACAGGACTGGGGCTTTTTGTGGCCGAGTGATTGAAAGGAAAACTTTTACTACCAGTTGTGCTGTGAGATTTCAGGGGAAATATCAATGTCTGAGCTGTACCTGGTAGGCTTTGATTATGGTTTGTATCTTGGCTGGGCAGAGCCCTCTCCTTGTCTGATATTTCTTCTGTAGAACCTGCTTTAACAGCCAGCTGGCTGTGCCTGGCTCTTTCAGCACCACTATTTCCATGGGATGTTTGGAGAAGTCCTAAATGCATCAGTCTTTGTTTGGGAAATTTCCTTTTGGTTCTACCTTGTGCCCTGAAATGTAAGGGCACAGACCACAGTGTCATTTGCTGGAATAAAACTTATTAGTTTCTTTTCTTGTTTTTGTGGCCTGAATTTAATGATCTGAAGTGTTAGCTTGATAGTCTTGGAAATAAGAATACTATTTTTATCCTCAGAGTAGAACACAGGAGTAAAATCTTCAGTGTGCTGTCAACATGTCTCATCTGAGGCTTGTTTACAACTGCTTGGGATGCAGAAAGGGTTCTCTGTGCAACAGTGCAATTCTCTGTCCTCCTGCTGACGCCATCCAAAATTGTCATGGATAACCACAGCAATGTGAAGAAAGGCCTCGTCCCAGGAAAGGGCAAAAATCACAGCCTGGATAGATGGTGCTCTTCATTGTGAAATAGGAAGACATGATGGTAAGGTGTAGCATCAGCAGTTCTATTTATAATTTAATCCCTCCAAGACCTTTCTTGCACTCATGTGAGAGGTGCTGTGACCGAGATCTCGGAGGAAGCGTGGCGTTGTTCGTCATCACGGTGACTCAGGGTGATGTCACTGACTCACGGGAGCATTTGGGGTGTCCCTACTGTTATGGTGGCCTGGCAATACCCTTTCCTGGACTCCTTTGGCATTTTTCCCCAAGTGCTCCACACTGTTGCTGGAAGCAAAAGCTTTTGAGCAATTTCCAAACACAAAGCAGTGCATTGTGGGCCAGCGCTGGGAGGACTGGATCAACAAGTTTGGCAGCAGCGGCTTTGGCTTCCTGCCTACCCTGGATAGGCACCAGTAGAGATTGCCTTAGTCTCCCAGTGAGTATGAGCTGAAGATCCCTAGGTCCTGAAAGTCATGTGTGTGCAACTGCTGGGCCTGGCAGAGGATCTGCTTCTGTTGTAAGCCACGGTTTGGTTATCCTGGATATGTTTGCAGTAGTTATCTTTTATCTGCTTTAGGAAGGTGGATGTGTTATTTGTTTTTAGTGTACTGGAGAGTGGTAAACTCTACAAATTTGTTAAAATATCAAAGGATCCTGTTTACCTTTAAGTTTTCTGTTGTCTATTTAATCTTACTGTTTTCATCCTGAGTCATCCAGGAGCAGTTAACTGGTGCTCTGAAGTGTCCTTTTCTGTGTGTTTTTGAAATACCAACTCCATGTTCTTTGTTGTGCCTGTTCTTTAATACTGACCCCATATGTCTTCTGTGACTGCTGCTTTGCAGATATGCTTCATCTTGTAACACAATGCATCAGGACACCACTTGCCTGTGTCTCATTGCACAATTGTGCTCTGACTATGTCTAATCTTGTATCTGCATAAGGATGACTTTGTCGTGTTGCTTATATAATCAGGTTTATTTGGTTTATGTCCTTTTTGACATGAGATGTCTAAAAATTAAAGCTGGTGCCTATTTCAGTACTTTTCCCCAAGAGTAGAGCATTTTGCTGCCTAGCTGGCCTATGAAAGGGAGAAAAGTTCTCTTTTTCACCTCACACTGTATGTTTAGGTCCATTCATACATACCCAATATCTTCTTCCCAAGTGTGATGAGTGCTGTTATCTGCAGAGAGACCAGAGGAGGGAGGTAGTCTTAGAAATATCTGTAAAAATGCGAAATGGACCAAACCAACCAAATCAAAACATTAAGTAGTCTGAGCAAATTATTTTCTCCTTTCTTTTTATTTTGTTCTGCTGAAGGTGTTATGTTCTGTGTACATCACAAGTTAGCTGGTGTTCTGGTTATGTAAAAGAGGCTCAGACCATGGAAGAGCAGAAAAACTACTTTAAAACATGTCAGTCCTTTTAGATCTTCTGCATGTATAATATGATCTAAGTGATTTTAATTTTTTTAACACATCTTAATTTAAAAATATTTAAAGTTGCAGTCCTTCCCAACCCATTTCTGTTGAAAAGTGAAATGGGTGATTTCAGTAGTGGAGGACTAGTGACAGATATGGAAGAAGAATAACTGATGCAGATTTGTTCACCCAATGTTTTCAGTTTGGTGGTTTGTTTTTGTGGTTTTTTTTTTTTTCCCTCTGTAACACATGTCATGTGTAATGTTTGAAGATGGAATTTTGAAAGATTTTGTCAAGGCAGGCTCTGAACATAAGGCAAATCTCTCCTAGCAGTGAAGAAATACAGCTTGGAATAAGGATAGCAATGGGTTTATTCTAAAAGAGAGATGACATGCAAAGGCAACCTCAAAATTTCTTCTTTAGAAGAAATCAAAATTCCATAACAATAAAAAAATTCCACAAAGATTTTTTAGGCTGAACTGTATTTTTGTTGTATCACAAATAGCCAGCAGTGAAATTGCTGACCTTATTCTGTGAATGGGTAGCCTGATTTTTCTTCCCTGCTTACCTATTTAATTCATATAACTGTGTGTTAGAGGACAGCTAGCATGGGTTTAAAGCCTAACCCTTCTGAACAGCTTTCCCCTCTTGGAAGGAAAGCTCTCATGACAGTAGCTCTCTATGTGCTGGAATATATCAATTGTAAGAAGTAAAGACTCAAGGTTTACCAGTTCCTCAGCTAGATAATTGAAATAGTAATTTTTCTTTGTCTAAAGGTATGCAATAGCCAAGTTCAAAATACTTTCTGTAGCTATATATGTGCTCAAATATATAACAAGTAGGTTAGCCCTTTTACTGCACTATGACAACAAAACCACTTTTATTTTCCACTTTATCTTTTAATCTTATTAACTATCACAGTGCTGTTGGGGTTTTTTGCTATAGTACATTTATATGCCCGTTGCTGTGCAACTTACTTTTTTTTTTTTATTGTATCAAATCAAGTCCCAGTAAATTTGCAAAGCAAAGGAAGTAAATTTTAATGGAAAAACTAATAGTGCCTGCCAAACTGAGAGGAGTGAGGAAGTGTAAGGTGGTATGTGAAAATAAACAGGCATCAGTTTCCTTATGACTATATAAGACATGATTGAAACAGTCTTATTTTTGAGGTGGATGTTCCAGTGCATGGAGAATGGGAGTGGCAGGGGTGGGGTGGTTTTAGGTAGTTGGCTTGCCTAGTAAAAGAAAATATTGATATACAATTCAGTTGACAGGTCCTGTGTATTGTTTTCCTTACTTTTTTTTATTTATTTATTTTTTTAATATGCTGATTTGCTCCGTCAGGTGTCAGGTGCCTGATGTGAAAAGTGGCCTGAGTGTTCTTTGCACAAAGCTGTGTTGTCTTTGCACAACTAAAGAATTAACAGCATGCTGCTCTTACATGGGAGCTGGGGCTGTGGCCAGCAGGGCAGAAGTGGAAAGATGAGCATTGTGCATGTCTCAGGGAGCAGGGAAAAAGGTGCACTTCTTCATTATTGCTAAATTTTGGGTGTTCTCCTATTCACAAAAAAGCAGTCATGGGCACTTTGTGTTCCTCCAGTTCCCATTAGTAAGAAAATGTGTAAATCCAAGTGTCTGTTGCTGCTCTGCTCCCTCAGTTACTGAGTTACAGGCAGCACCCAGTCACATGGCTGGACATGGACAGTCACACAGGAAAATGCCAAAAATGCCACACACATGCCAGGGTTTTTTTTTTCCCCTTAAAAGCATGTCTAGGTAGGAGATGGGAGAGGCTGAGAAGCCTGGAACATGTTCACTATTTGCAGTCACGTCCTTTCAAAATACTTCTGCTGCAGTTTTATGTAAACTGTGAGTTTAGGTTTAAGTAAAACAAACTTCCTTTTTCCTACTCCAGAAGCACAGCTGCTGCAGAGTACACGGAGTGCCATGTGTGAAACAGGAGAAAAATACCGAACCTGTTGATGGTAGAACAATTCATAATTGTGGTGTGCTTCAGGCTGTGTGACTTGAGATACATTTTAGAATATTCTATGGATGATTTATTTCAGTTTAATTGAGGCTGTATTTGACTAGTCGCTTATCAGAACTTTTCTCCCACCCCATGATAGGTTTTCTGCATAATAATTGAAGTGTTTCTGTGTACACTTTCATGTTAGCTTAGTCCAGATTTTAATTTTACTGTGCAAATTATAGGGTTTTTAATTCCCTGAATTCAGTTTCATTTTTGTGTCGTAATTGCAAAACTCAATTCATTTTTGAGGGTTCCTTAAGCTATTTTAAAATTGGAATTTTTTTTAACAGATAAACATAAATAATAGTTTGTTGTCTTTCCCAAAATACAGCAGTGGCACAATGAAATCATGCCACCTAAAAATAATGCATGACTTTGAATGAAGATATCTTACATGACAAATGGTGTGTTCAACATTTGTGTAATATACAAATTGATTGGAGAAATTAAAAATATCTTTAGATCTGGAAACTCATTAAAAAGTAAATGGGAATGGTTT
The DNA here is from genome assembly GCA_013398075.1 of Notiomystis cincta. NCBI lineage: Eukaryota > Metazoa > Chordata > Aves > Passeriformes > Notiomystidae > Notiomystis > Notiomystis cincta. The sequence continues at coordinate 57,849 of VZRX01005582.1, read as the reverse complement.
TTGCAGATGACTGACTTCATTCAAATTGCTGATGAAAAATTGATGTAACAGGATACGATGTGAGTAGGGAGACTTATAAAGCTTTTCAGCAGATTAAAATATGCTACTTGTGTTTCATTGAGAAATTTACTCATCAGTCTTTCTACAGACAATATTCTGTAAGCTTGTTCACTGAAATTATGTATTATTCTGTACAATAAACATACAAAACCTGTTTAATAGTTTGAATGAACAATTTGACATGCATTTTGTGTTAATTTTTTAAAAATTAATTGTATGTAGATGAATTCATATACAAAGTATTTAACTAAATACTTAGATGTCTACTTTAATATGCTTTATATATAATTACAGGAACACTGAAATCTTGGGAGCCTAAAATTAGAACTCCCAGCTGTGCACTAGGCTGCAGGTGCACGTGTGCATGACACACTTCCCTTTGGTATCTGCTGCTCAGGCTTTATCCTTGGGTAGGATACAGACATTTCCCAGAACTGTTAAATTTTAGAGAGCTGAAGTTTAGTGTTTCATTCTGCATCCTCTCAGAGAGAGGGAGGGGGGGCTCTGGGGGAATTGCTGTGCCTGTAGCCTTGCTCAGGGATGGCTGTTTGGATCTGCCACCTGTGTGTGCACACAGGAGTGTGGCTGCCTGCAGCAAACCTTTTTGCTGGAGGTGAAGCTCGATGGTGCAGGCCATGGGTTTTGGGAGTGCAACACAGCTGAACCTATGGGAAAGAGGTAGGTCATCCTTTGCCCCTTCACCAGGCAGCAGCCTGACTTGAATTTGGGAAAAGCAAGGTAAAATCTACAGAGCAGTAGCTTTGGAAATACAGATTGTCGTGGGTTTTGAAAGGAGAATGAGCAGAGGACTCCCCTTTTAGAGATGAAGCAAACATTCTAACACTAGTAGAGATTTATGACAGTGATCAAATCTCATAATGCAGCTCCTGTGCTCCTGTGTTAAACCAGATTGTGGGGTTTGTTGGTCTTGAACTGAAAGTCATTTCTCTGAGCCAAAACTTTGAGGTTTGAGTATTCAGTAAAATGCTGGGTAATTGCTGTATTTGCTGAAGTGGAAAACACAGTCAAAACAGTTAATCAAGTCTTCAGCTGTTCCTTCCTTCAGCTGATCAATCAGCAACTACTCAGTGAAATAAAGTTCATGCACTTGTGCTCAGAACCCAAGGAGAGCTCTGCCTTTCAAATGTCCCCTCAAGTAGCTGGACTTCCAAAGCTGTATGTGCAGGAAATGTAAGTTACTTAATGTGCAGAGTGGAGTTGGCAAGGAATTTTAAAAATGGGTAACCTTGAAGTAAATACTTCAGCAATGCTTCCCTCTGTACCTAAATGAAACAGCTCAGATATGGGAATGTGTGTTTGTTTTATTTTGTATTAAAAGGCTGTTTTGTATCTGAGGCAACATGAGCATAAACCTTATGGGAGTGATTTTTTTAAAACAGTGGTTCTGTGTGTAGATTTGATCATTTTATGGTTTGTTTGTTTGATTATATGTATGTTCTTTGCAGGCACAAATTCATAAGGCCTGCACATATGGTTCATAAAACACTTGTGTTCTATTAATACCTAAGTGTTCATTACTTGAAATTTTGCAGAAAACCCTCAAGTGTGTATGTTTTACTAGAATTTCTTATTTTGGTTGAAAACTTGTGTAAACCAGAGCACTCTAATTTCTGTATGGGTTTAGTTTTGTTCACAATATGTGTTTAGAAATACTCTTCTTTTGTTATCATCTTGCACAGTGCACAGTAAAAAAAGTGCAGTAGTTTAATTTTACTTCAGCATTGATAAGTATACAAAAACACATCTGTTCATGAATGATAAGCACTTGAGTGTTTCTCCAAAATACTTTGGAAGATTTTGTTTAGAAAATAATGCCTTAGTTGCAGAAAGTGAAGTATCTGTGCATGAAAGGGAAGTTTTGAGGACTTAACTTGGATCACTTAATTTCTTTAATAAAACATTCATCTCAGTTAAAATAAGGGCTTATATTACTTCAAATAGATGGGAGCTTTACTTAAGATAACCAGGTTAGTTAAGATTCATTGCAGTGCTGTTTGTAGCTGTCTCAGTTTGCAGCCCAGATTCTCCTTCAGCCTGAAGATTACTTGTTACTGACAATTGGTGTCAGCAATAGGTTCAGCAGGACTCACCTGCTGTGCTGATTTCTTGGCAGAAGTTTAGGTTTTTGGGCTGACTACAAGTCTGGTGGTAACAGAGCTGAGCTTTCTGTCTGAAATTTGCCTGGTTTTGGTACAGTCTGTTTCATGTGGTCCTCAGTGCTGGTTAGTCGCCTTCCTTCTCCCTCCTCGTGCTTCTCCCTCAGATCACAAGCTCTTAAAAATAGTAATTTGGGAGGGTTTGTCTGCTTTCAGATACTAAATGACATATTTACCACAGCCATAACGGGTAAAACAAGCAAATTATTGGAGTTATCACAAAATTTCCTTCAAAATGTCAACTACTTTGTTACCACAACTGTAATGTTTTCTCCCCATTTCAAAAATTTTTCAGATGTTAGTGGAGACTTGTATTATCTTAAATAAAATTCTATTAAAAGTGTGCTTGTAGAGAAAGAGATCTACCAGTTAAGTTGAAACAAGGTGTACTTGCAAGTTTTTTACCTCAGTATGATCAAGACTAATTACCTTCTAATGAGAAGACAAAACCCAGCTAGTACAGAACAAATGCATTCAAGATAGCTGTTGGTGGACATAATTTGAACTTACTTGGTTTATAAAGTAAACAATTCAAACAATCCAGATTTTGGCAACATTTCAAAATAATGGGATCTATTTACAATTTCCTTATAGAGTACTTCTGAAACAGTTCCCTGATGCCTTAATGGAAAACCTAATGAATTGATAAAAGTTGGTACATTTACTTAAGGTGGATTTGGATCAGACTCCACCAAAATAAAATTAATTCTGTATTTTGGAAGTTGTAAAGATAATAGGGAGTTATATCTGGGCTGTGAGTATAAATTTAATAGTGTAGGGCATTGTGATTTTAATGCATCTAATGTTAACTATAGTGATTAAAATTATTCTGGAAGTATAACCAGGTTGGTGTAGTGCTGAAGGCATTGTTATGCTGTTCTGTGGAATCTTTCTAGCCAAAACTTTTTACTGTTCACATCAGGCATCAGCCTACAAAGTCCATTGTCAAATTGCACTTAGTGGTGAGTAGTATGTACATATTTGTTATAAATCAGGCTTGGACTTTAAAAACTAATCTTAATAAGCAGATGTTTATGCTGAGGGTAGATAGGGGAGAAAGAGCATTAGCAATGTTCTGGCTTAAAAATATTTCTGCAGAGCTTTTACATACTCCTCTTGCTTTTTTTTGATCAAGTTTTCTATTCTTTTGTCATAACCTTGAGAGTTTGTTCTTTGCCCTTTCAGTTCTGCCCTTGGTAGTTTTGCTTTCTATTCCTCTGATTCAGTTTCCACCCTCCTCCTTCTTTGAATTACAATAAGCAGACTTCTGGCAAATAGGAAATTCATGTTCTAGTCTCTGCACACAGGCTGCCTTTGCTCTTTTCCTCCAGCAGTTGCTGTCCTGGAGATCTTAACCTCACTTTCTTTGCTGATATTTAATACTATTTCTAGAAGGCATTAGATGCTAGGATAGATGGACTGTGCAATGGTCCCAGTCTGAAAAGAGACAACAAGATTTGTAGGAAATTTGATAAATTTGGGGAGTTAAAAAAGAAAAACCAATTAAAAGACATAGCTGTGGTAGTCAGTGAAACCTAGTGGCTAAATAAATGCAGTCTGCTGGCCTGTTCCCTTTCTGAGGTGGGTTTAGCCTGTTTTATGTGTTCTGTCCTGTGTGATACTAAGTAATAGAATTGAGAGATTGAGAGTATACAGGCACAGTTAGTTTTAATGAGCAGGAGCATGAATTTCTTTAGTGTAGCTGTCCTGAAAGAGAATGCTGGAAATGCTAAGAAATTATTCAATCATTTGTGTATTTCCACAATGTGTTTCAGAGAAGAGGTGGCAGATCAGTGTAAGAAAGCTTTCCAGATGAGGCACACTGAGCTTCATTTACTTGATGTACAATATGCCAAATTATCCATTATTGATTTTTCTTTTTTTTGTTAGAAGATGATGCTACATTGACCTTTTCCAAGTAAGAAGCATTTTCCTTATTACATGCTCAACAACTGATGCAAGTTATCTCAGAATTGAGTATGGCACGGGCTTGTTCTGGTCTTGGTAAAGAGTGCAGTAATGCATCATTTAAAGTTACTTTTTTAAAAACTCAGTTACATTTGAAAGAAGTGAATTCTGCAGACCACAATGTTCAGAGGCTTCCTATTATGGAGGTAAATGAAGTTGTTTTTCTTCCTGATGTTAATAGAATTAATGTAACTAACAACTCTTATAATAGTATCTGTATATTGATACTATGAATACTGTATTTATGGAAAAATACATGAAAAGTTTGAGATCTTGATTTAAATTTTTAGTTTGACTTTGAAAAATGTTCCCAGAGGGAGAGAGTTAAAGGAGCCCAGCTTTGAAAGAGGAACATATGAATCATGGTTGCCAGGCTCTTCCTTGAGAGGCACAGGCTTTACATAGTGAAGTATTTCCAAAAGTAATCCTCAAACCCAGAGTAACAGTGCACTGAGATGACACTGCTGTGAAATACTACAAACTTCATTAGACTTCTAAGTAGAGAATGTGCGTGTCATAAAGTGGATCAGGTATAAAGTATTAGATGTTAGAATATCATGATATTTATGAACTTTCCTAAATGGCTGACGGGGGACAGAAAAATCACCTACTCCTGGTACATACTTACTGTGTAAGTTTTAAGGTGTTCTGTATTGTTCTTGAAAATTTGCATGGTCTAATTTGTCACTCCCCTAACAGTGCCACATAGGTGTTTGTCCTATTGGAACACAGAGAGAAATAAGATCTCCCTGAAGCCTGCTCTAGCCCTGCTCAGCTAATGACAGTGAGGCACATGAAAGATGGGAGAGCTTACCTGCCTAAGAATGAGGCTCCTGGGCTGGGGAGTGTGGACTCGGGTCTCTTCCAGTTGCCTAAAATGATCATGGTTGGGTCACACTCTTAGAGTTTCAAAGCCATTGTTAAATTGCATTTAGGCCTCCAACCTTTGCTACTCCCTCACTGGTTATGTTGGGACGTTGCTCTGGTATCAGTGCTGCAGGAGACCACTGTGGGGTACAAGATCTTTTACACTGATTTGTGCGATCTGGCTGGAGTCTTGTGCATGACTTCCTTTGAAATCAAATTGTGATTTTCTGTGTGCAGCAAATCCTTTTCTCTGTGTCAAGTGGTTTTACTCTTAGAATGGTCCTTTGTGAGTTTGTGTATTTCCTGGTATTCTGTCATTGCTTTCTGTCACTTGGAGCTAAGATTTTAAAGCTGAAGATGTTTTACAGTGTAAAGGACTTTTGTAAATTATTTTGATTTCTTGGGATCCTCAAACTGAAATAGGAGAACATTTTTGTTTACATCAATTTCTGTCAATTTGTCTCAGTTGCCATTTAAAATTGCAATTCTGTATTGCCAGCAAATGTTCACAGGAGGTTTCTTAGAGTGATGGTACAGGGATGTGGTGTCTGTGACTGGTGTGGAGGAGAGCTTTATCTTGCAATCCTTCTCTCCTGTTAATGATTCCCCCTGCAGTCAGTACAAGTTGGTTTAAAGTCTGAGAATCCAGCTGAAAGGTGCAGCTATGGGAACAGGTTCCAGGGTGTGGATTTACAGTTCCCTCAGCATCACAGAGGAGCAGCCTCTCCGTGGGCTGTTACCAATGCAAATATCAGGCAGTTCATGCTGTTACTGTCCCGTTCATCCCAGTGTGTTGGTATTCAAGTGAAAGCGACCCTGGAGTGTTTGCTGTGTGTATAAACTGATACATGGGCATACCCAAAGAGAATACTCCTGCATGAAATATTAGCAATGGCATTTGAGCCTATACTTGTTTTCTTACATAGTTTACATCACAGAAAGTAGATATTGGAAAATAGAAGTTTATTATTCCTATCTGATTTTTTTACCCCTCAGCATATATTTACTAGTTTCACTTAGTTTGCAGTAGTTGTGTGGGCCACAGGTTTTAATGCTTTTTTCAATAAATCTGGAGTGTTTGCTGTGTGTATAAACTGATACATGGGCATACCCAAAGAGAATACTCCTGCATGAAATATTAGCAATGGCATTTGAGCCTATACTTGTTTTCTTACATAGTTTACATCACAGAAAGTAGATATTGGAAAATAGAAGTTTATTATTCCTATCTGATTTTTTTACCCCTCAGCATATATTTACTAGTTTCACTTAGTTTGCAGTAGTTGTGTGGGCCACAGGTTTTAATGCTTTTTTCAATAAATATCATATAAATAAATAAGCAAGAGTTGCTACTTAAAGAAGTGCAAATCAGGTTATTTGTTTATTTGCTGTAACCTCAGTTGTGAAAAGGTGACTTAGGTGAGGGTAGCTGTGATCTCTCTCAGCCAAGTCAAATGTCTTTGGTCATTGCATTTGCATCCAACTGCAAAATCCAGTTGGGGCTGTTATTGCAGGTGTCATGCCTAAGTTTGATGCAGCACTAGTAAGATTCCTTGGGGACAGACCTTATGTCTTTTAAATAAAAGTATTTCGGTTTTTTATGATGAAGATATATACTAATTCTGGAAGTAGTTTTGATGTGGATATGTTCTCTGTGAGAAACAAAGTGGACAGGGCTGGTGGTGTCTTTCTGCAAGCAGTTGCCTTGAATTATGGCACACTCAATGTGCAACACACTCAATTTATTTCATAATTCCTGTTCTATTAATGAACAAAACAGTGGATGTTGCTAAAAGTATACACAGGCAAACTAGTAGCTCTAAAACAAAACTCTGGGGTCAGCTCTAGCACACAAGTAAATAAGTTTAACTTATTTTCTAAGTTGTTATTAAGATAAATCTATTACTTAAGGGTTTATAAGAAAATAAGCTTTCTTATGTCAATTTTTAACCTTTAAATAATGTTCCAGATCCCTTAGCCACATAATATGTTTGCAATTTCCATTTTCTGGCTTTTAATGATTGAATAACATTTTTAGTTATATAAACATAATATACCTTTAAGTTGTGTAGTGAATGCTGAATTAATTGCTCCAGTGGTCTCTGAATGCAGTTATAACTGTTAAATATATTCTTAACAAACTGTATTCTTAAAAACAAAACTGTAGAAACTAATTTTATTAGCGAAAGTCTCCAAGTATGTGTGTTATCTCTTCAATCCACACATGCTCTGACATAGTGTTATCTCTGGTTCTCTCTCCTGTGTAGCTGTTCCGTGGAGCTCTGGCAGCAGATGGCTGGACTATAATGCACTGTTAAACAAATAAAACCATTAGGCATGTAATTCTGCCCGGTGAATGACTGTGTGTTTAAAATGGTTTAAAAAAATTAAATAGCAAATGAAGTTCACTTTTGAATTCATTTAATGACATTGGAATAAAATCCAAAGCCCTTTTCAGAATACATAAAACATCTCCTCTTATGTTGTGTTTGTCTCAATTGAAGTCAGTCTTTTTTTTATTGCATTCTTGCATCTGGTATAAAATAATCAGTCCTAAATCAGTTTTCTAATAGATGTTTTCTACAAGTAATAGCTCATTTTACATTTATCTTTGTAGTAAGATTTTTGCTTTTGTAATACTCCAGCACAAAATTATCTATCGCATTATATGCTCTTTTTTTCCTCATTTTCAAATTTGATACAAATGTCTCTAAAATTTTGATTCAACACTAGTGTCATGGCTCTGTAATTAAACTGTTTTTCTATAATTGTCAGCAGCTGAGAGATGCCATTTTGTCTTTTTGTTTTTAGATATGCCAATATTTGGTCTTTGCCCGGCTCATGATGATTTCTATTTGGTGATGTGTAACCACTGTAATCAGGTCGTAAAACCACAGGCATTTCAATCACATTATGGTAAGTGCTTAACTATTTTTAATAATTAAGGGTGAGGTTAAATCAGGATTAAGCCTGGCAATTTTTTTTTTAATTGATGGTAAATAGATCATTACATTATAAAAAATGTCAAAGAACATAACCTGTATTTAATAATTTCATATACATTTTAATGCAGTTACATAAAGATCTTGTTCTTTTTAATTTTTTAATGCTTTCTTGAAATGCTGCATAGCTACAGTTCAGTTTTGAAATGACGTATCTAGTGTATTTCACAGCCAATATGTGTAGTGTGCTTGTGTCTCTGTGTGTCATTTCTCTTTGTGTATTTATACAGATTATTTTTACATGGGTTCTGGTACAGTGTGAACTCTGAACTTGAGCTGAAAGCTAAACTTAAAACAAAATTTGTAAAATCTAGTAAGCTTCCAATAGCCAGTATGCTTATTTATTTATTTTCAGAATTATCAATTTGTATTTGTTTTACTGGTCCAGTGGTTTTGTATATAAACTGTGTGAGGAAGCTCTTGTTGTGTTGGTTGGCCAGAGTTTAGAGAGGACTGAGAAAATGTGAAGTGCTACACCAGTACAAGTGCTCAGTTACTTCCTCCAAGCCTGACTGGAGGAGTTTAGCAGCTCTGCTTTTCCATGCTCCTCTCAAGACTAGAAATTAACCTCAAGCAATTTCATGCCAATATTTGGATAGGAAGTTTTTTGGAATTCATCTTTTTGTTTCTTAAGAAATTCACGAGGTGTTTTCTGACCGACTGCTAACCAACATGATGGACAAAGCATCTTCTGAACTAGTCCTTCCTCCCTGTGTGTGCATGTATTTGTACACTGTCTCTTTTCTCTAGGCCAGTGCACCTGCTGATTGGCTTGGTGTTAATAAGGATATGAGCTGGGTAGGGGCAGGGAACCTCTTCTAGTGTTGAGGAAAAAAGGATAACCATTTGTGCATCTTAAATAACCCAGTGCTTTGGCAGGAAAAGATAGACTCCCTTCTGCTTCCTCGAGACTGGAGAAGGGCCTTTCTGGGCTGTGCAGAGGGTGAACTTATCCTTTCTCCCTCTCACCTGGCTTTGTGTTCTATTGCCTTATGGATTATAGACCTACCCTTGCTGCTGGGTCCTAAAGTTGTGTCAGACAGAGTGACTCAGAGAAGAACCTGAATAGGTTTTGTGTCATAATTCTTAACAATTTGGTTGTTATTCTGTGGATGGCTGTACTAATAACTTTTTTAAACACACAGTTTTGGGGATATAAGTCTCCAGAGATGTTGGGAAGCAGAAGAAGAAAAGGCCATCTGCTTTTCTTGCTCTGGTTGCTGTAAGCCTTTTTACTGGCCAAGAGCAAGTCTACCCCTTGCCAGTGAGATTCCTCACGTGTCACTGAATATCAACTTAAGATGTCCAATAACTCCTTCTAAAATATCATATTAAACTGATTCTGACAGCTAAAAATAAATTTATGGGGGAGGACTGGATGATAGCAAGTTCTGAGTGATGGCAGATTGAATATTCCATCTTGAGGTCAGCAATATTGTAGTGATGGAGAGCTGTGGATAGCTGCAGCCACTAAAGGTTGTCTTTATGAAATGAGCAGGTGATCTCCAAACTGACAAACAGGTGTGTGGGAACCAGCATCATGTTTGCCCTTATGGACAGGGGCAGAGGCAGCTCAGGAGCTGAATAGGTGCAGCAGTGTGTCTTGAGCATGGACATGAAAACATGGCATGTTGTAATACTGCTCACACTGCTGCTAGACTTGTTATGTGAAGTTCATTCAAACTCTTCTGTAAGCACCGTTTGCAATTTAAAAGGTGCAGAGTGAACAGGGAACTGCAAAATGAAGGTGTGGAAAGTATTTTTAAAAGTTGTAATAAATACTAACATAATTTTTTTCCATTCTGTATCACTTCACAGAAATGTCATCTCTGTGAAAATTTCTCTAATACAAACCTTACATCAGTGGCAGATTCATACTTCAAGAGAAGTGTAGAAAGAGGGGATAGAAATGACGAGGTTATTCTTAGTATTCCTTAAGCTTGTTCTGAACAATGAGGAGCCTCGGCTCGGGCTGTGGCGTGCAGAGGAAACAGGCGCGGTCATTCTGATGAGAAAAACAGGCTTGGGTGGGGTGAACATCATTAAAGGACCTTAGTTTGCCAATCTCATAGCCTCAGAAAGGTAAGAAGGCTGACTTGGTGATTTTGTGTAGCACTAGTTCTCAAAGCCTTCCCATTTTTGAAAGCCTTATATAGTTGTCCCTTATTTTAGACAATTAAATATGAAAGCTGATAAATATGGCAAGAGATTGATTACCAGACAATGATCTATTGTTTTTAAAATACTGTATAACTCAGGAGAAGGAAATTGTTGAAGTCCCCATAACACATGGTTATTTTAAAACTAAAAGTGTGTTATCATGATAACAAGAAAGTCAAGCACCCTTTGGATTCACCAGTCAGTTTACCCTGAATTAAGTTTTTTATGGATGGTATGATTTTAGGGATTGAAAAACTCTGAAAATTTGCAGTCCATCAATGTATCTTTTTGTTATATTCTTAGAGTCTTTTATTTTTAATTGTTGCCAGAGAAGTACTAATCTCTTAAAATATTCTACAGCTCCCAATGGTATGTGTTGCTGTACTTGATGTTCTTTGAAATTTGTCATGTGGAATTTTGTTTTCTGAAGTAGTAGAATATGGTCACATAGAAAATGTCACTTTTGTCAAAGGAAAGCTAAACAAACTATTAGTTAAACCTAATGAGCTAATTAATTTCTTCCAAAGCATATTTGTGATAAACTACTTAACTAGGTAGGCCGAAAGTGCTTTGCAGGACATATGCTGGCTTTTTTCTCTGGACCATAAGTAGTCAGAAATAATTTAAATGTATTAATTAGAATATGTCACCTTTTTAGTAAAATACTTTATTGATGCAAATGACAGATTTGTGTATGTAACCCAATCTTTTCTATTTCATGCATTTGACTAGAAAAGATATTAATTTAAAATTAAATTCTGCTTTTTTAGGCAATCCAAGCATGTGTTTGGGCTATGAATTTCCATTTTAATAATTTATTCAATGGTGTTGGTATATGTACTGTGCTTGATTTGTAAAGTTGTTATGCATACCACCACGTGCAGGTTTGTTTTGGGGAGCAATCTCATATAATGAGATCTCTGAAGTCAGCTTGTGCTCCTCCTAGGCTGTGTGTAGCAGCTGCCTAGCAGTGCAGTCCAGGGATTTTAGCCCCTTGCCTTAGGGTGACAGCGCTGCTGGGGACACGGTGGGGCAGGAGCACTCCAGCCAGCCAAGGAAAAGTTGTTTCAAGACAAATCCTCTGTTCTGTCAGATCACAGCTGTTTTCATTTGGGGGGCCGGGCAAGTGACTGAAGCCCTTCATTGCTCCTGTTCCTGCTGCTGCTCTGTGAATGGCTGTACTTTCGTGGTATCAGCATCTCCCTTGGATGAGTCAAGATCAGTTCAGAGGTGAAAGATGGAAGAAAGATAAAATGTTCAGGCACTGAGTCTTGTGGGTGAAGCACCTGAGATCACTTATCATGATGACCTATTCCCAGAAAGTGTTCTTCTCCCAGCAGTGTTTCTCTGCTCTGGGTGATCATGTGCCAGCTGTCACGCTCCTCAGGACAGCAGGATGTGTCTGTCTCCCTTTGATTTCCAATCTCTCCTCCCTGAGACATGTTAGATACAGTTCTTGTGCTGCACCCAAAGGTTGCTCTCCCAGGAAGCCATCGTGACAGTTATTTCAGGTTGTTCGTGGAAACCTTGAAGTGCCGTGGTTTTTGGGTCGTGTGACCTTTTGTTGGCATTTCAGCTGTTCCACAGGTTTATCTCATCTCTGCTGTGGTTATCAGCCTCCTGGCTGATGAGAGCTGCTTCTCTGCCCCAGCTGGGCTGCTCTGTGGCTCAGAGAGAACTCAGCAGTGTGAAGTAGCATCAGCATAGAGATGTTTGAGGTTTCTTCCTTCTACAATTTTTCCCCCCCCTCTGTGCCTTAGTTTCCATGAATACAAAGTAGGGTTAAACTCCCAGCAGTAATAATGAAGGCTACCTGTAAAACTTACACTGAGAGTGCCTGTGACTCATGTAGTGATTGTGAAAACCACAAATACAGTACGTGTTGGAAAGAGATGATGATAGTGTATTGGGCTGTTGAGTCATTAAAAAGCTATGTCAAGTGTTTTGATTAACTTCCATGTGTTTGGCAGGGTGGCAAAGGTGAGCAACCACCCTGAGCTTTGCCTGCTGCTGCTGTCCCGAGGGCTGATGGGGAATTGATTAAACGTTTTGGTTTCCAGTCAGTGCAGGTTTAAACGTGAAGTATAGGAATCAGAAACATTACTGTACAGTTATGCCCATCTATTGTGGTTTCTAGGAGGTTGTGGAATTGGAATAGAGCATCACACAACGTTATACTTGGAGGGCAGATCCTGGCAGTAGAGAGAGAGATGTTTGCTGGCTACTCCTCGAGTCTGTTCGAAGCCTTTTGTGATTCTCCTTCATCTAATTGTATAACCAAGGCCCTTCCTCCCTCAGCCAGGGCCCACACCCACCTTTCATTTGCAGGTCTCCACTTCAGGAGTCCTAAAGGGTTTTTTTCTGTTGGTGTTAAGTGCCTGAATTGAGAGAGAACACGTGATACTTGTGATTTTAATTGAGGAAAAATGATCTGTTAACTATCTCTCAGTGTGCTGATGTGTTTTGGATGTGTATAATACATAACTTAAGTATTACAGTCCCTGCAGTGTTACATGTTTGGGTTCTTCTCACACTATGAATCGAATATAAATTTGCCCTACTGTATTTTTGTTAAATTTGGCAACAGCTAATTGTTCTGAAAAATCCGACAGTATTTAATATTTTTAAGTTGTATTTTTTGAAGTTGTGTGTGTATTGCTTGTTTAGAGTAGAATAAGAGCGTGTTTAGCACAGATTCATGGATTACAAAGTCGAAGATAAAGTGTCTGTACAAGGCAGCATTTGAAGTTGATAAGAAAAGAAAGGAATGTACTGAATCTTGTTCCAAAGCCATTGGACCTGAGAATTGGGTTGTTTGTTGCTTAGTTTTCAGGTTGTTTGTTTTTTCGTGTGTGGTTTTTTTCCTTGTGGGAGATTGCTTGAGCTCATCCTCGTTTTGGAGGGATAAGCCTTCATTATGGGCTGCATACTTTTGGCAGCAAGCAATTTGTTTCAGTAATTAATGTCCACTGTTCACTAAAGTCTTTTTAAAGCAGTGTGAAAAGATTTTTATAAATCATAAGAATTTTCTTGGGTATCAGTGATCTTCTGTAGAAGTCTAACAACCAAAATTAAACCTGAATATTCTGTGGTGTGTCACAGATGTGCTGGAGCAATCTGCCAAGCATATTGCCAAACATGCACAGGTGGCATTTTGCATATTATGGCTCCAGTTAATGTATATGTTTTAACAAATAATCATTGGCAGCTTCTGTTTAAATACAAAGTCCTCTCACAGTAGTTCACACAGCCCAAGTTCCATCAGCTGGATTTTAATCTATGGGTCCAGCAACAATTAGTTTAATTTCTTGGTAGAGATTTGTGAAATTCTGTAGCTTTTGCAAGAATTGTCTTGGCATATAGCAGGGAATGTGCTCAGAGGTCAGCACAGGATTCGTTTCAGAAGGAAAAGTTTCAGCTGGCTATTTAGTCACTTTTAAATAATGCATCATTAAATAAGAAATTATTATAATGTGGAAAGAAACTCTATAAACATATTTTGAGCTTTGAAATGTGCACCCCCAAGCCATTAGCTGAACAGCAAATGTGCCATGCAGATTTACAGAGCGGTGGAGTTCGGTGCTGTGGTTACTTGTATCATCACAAACCGTTCACATGCAGATTATTTTTGTACACAGAATGGCTGTGGTCTTTGTTTATTACACGAAAGCACAGGGAGTCTGTTGGAGAAGTTGATGGCAGTTTTCTAGTAAAACTTCCTCCTTTTTTGTGGGTACATGGGTTTGTCGAGTTCTGGTTGAAAACACAAAGCAGTTTATAAGTATCAGCTAAGAGAAAAGGTGATGTTCAGCCTCAGATTTAAGAGATAGTGATTATTCATTTTACTGCTTACCATGTAATTCATGTTATTCTCTACATCACTCTGTGTGCTAAAATACTACAAAGTTCAAGTGTTTGATGTGCTTTAGGCTCTTCTTCCCTCTGGTTAATGTGAAATGAATTTTATGCTGTTCTGCCATAGCAGAAGACCTAGATGCAAAAATCCTTTTGGTTTAATATTGGCTGAAGAGAGAATATTTTTTATTCTATTCTTACTGAAATGTTCAAATATTTTTAAAAGTCTAACATACAAAATTATGCAAGGGTTCCATGAGAACTCTGCTCCTTTATAGTGATCTCCTTGTTGGGTATTTGCTTGGACACTGAGGCTGACCACTTACTTTTCAAAATAAATGTTGATGGGGAAGAACAAGTGGAAAGAAAGAAAAACAAATATTTATCTTTGTGGGAAAAGAAGAAGCAGTGCCATAGTCACTGTCACAGTTGTTCAGAAGAGGGAGAAAGTGTGTTGATCAATAGATTGGAATGAGATCTAAAGAGAACAAGTAATTCCAATAAAAAGTAGCCATTGAATGTATTTGGCTACAGCTTCACTTTGAAAGAAGCCAGGTGGGTTAGTTGCATCAGGTCTATAATTAAAAGTGACTGACAATGAAGACTTAACCAATCTAGAAGTCAAGGCTGAGTTTCATCACTCAGAACTCATTTTGTGAGAGGAAACAGCGCAGGAGCAGGACACAGCTCTCCCAGCCATCGTTCCACATTTTCTGCAGGTTCAGGGGAGGTTATTCTGCATCAGCTTACGTGATCCACATCCTTGGAAGGTTTCCTTCGCAGCTAAAAGGGTTCTTTCTACGGCCTCAGCCACTGTGCAGGCTGGAGCCCAGCCAGGGGAGGTGGCACACGCTGAGGGCAGGCCATGGGCACGCAGGCTCTGGCACAGCGCCCGAAGCCCAGTGCAGCAGAACGAAGCTGCGACCTGGTTACGAGCTGGGGACGTGGAAGAAGCCTGATTTGAAGTAAAAAAGTGATGAATTTCTCCTGTTCTGGAGAGATGGGAATGTGTCAGAGCCATGGAGATACGGACTTGGTGTTGGAGGGTGGGGTTAGTAGTAGTTTAACTTCAAAAGCTAACCACATGCAGATGAATTATTTATAAGGACTTTCTCATTTATTTTTTGGGGAGAAGTGTGTGTTCTCATGAACTGTGTAGATTATTCCAAGAACTGCAAACCTCAAATGAATACCAGAGTGCTTTGTGATTCCAGGGAGGAGTGTTCTGGGAAGCCTGTAGAATTGTTTTGAGTATTGAACTGTCATGAAGAAAATAATTTTTGGTTGATTTTTTTGCCTTCTCCCCCCTCCCCCCCGTGGAAGTACATAGTTTCCAGTTGCACAGACTGTACCCTCTCATCCCAGCATCTGACTCTTAAACAACTGCTGTGTTTGGGATGGTCTCTTTTTCTCTGCAAGCACAGCTTCATAGGTCAGATGGAAAATCCCATCAGCAGCCATCACATTGCTTTTTGAGAAGATACCAGTGCCCCCAGTACAGCTAGCCAGCTGTGCAGGACCTGGCTTTGACAGGCAGGAGGATGGCAGCTCTGGCAGGGCTGGCTCAGCACAGCTGGAATTAAGTGGTTTGCAGTCTGTGTGTGTCTCCCGAGGAGGGGAAAGAGAGGACACCAGGGAATAGCTAAAAAGGGAAATGTAAAACAAAGAACTTGAGTAAAATACATGTGAAAAGAGATAGATGAAGACAATAAGGAGGAAACTAAATAAGGAAGGTAGGACAAAATTACCTTAGAGGAGGGAGAATGAAGTAGGTACAGTGCTGGTTTTATTGCTCTGTAATGAGTGGTAAAAGTGGGAGAAAGGAGAGGCTAAACAGGGCAAAACAAACAAGCTTTTTCACAAGTTCTTCCCCTCTCAATGTTTTAGCAGCAATACTATTAATGTGGTTTGTGTAATGCTGTGGCATTCTTGGATTTTGCACATTTTGGTGGGGGTTGAGGGGAGCAAGAATGTGTCCTACTCAAGACACATCTCCTGGCTTTATCAGGCACTGGGCATCGAGGGAAGAGATGGATATATGCATGTGTGTGCACTTATTAATAGTTCATCTTTTAGTTTCTTATGTATTATCTCTGTTTGTACTTCCAAATGTTATTTCACAGTTCGCATTTTCTATACTGTGATTAATATTTCTCAGACAGTAGGATGTGTGAGTAGCACCTTTTGCTATAAGAAGAATGCCCCCCAGATGAGATGTCATGTACTAGGTGGGAGAAAGTTATCCATGCTGGACCTACATAAAAACAATGTTTTGTAGGAACTTCATCTGCCACCTCAGGAAAAGTAGAGAGCATTTTAAAATCCATATTCTCACCCACACCAATAGTGCACAGATTGCTAACCAGGCATTAGGCACGAGTCACACTTTCAGAAGAACTTGGGGCAATATTTTCCTTACCAAATTAAAAGAAATAAATAACAGTTTGGTTTTAGGCACAGCTGAAAAGCAGCTGCTACTTACTTTAGTTGGGCATTGTGTCAAGTAGTTTTCACCTGTTATTTATTTGGGTTTGATCACCAGTTTGCTGGCTTATTAAAAAGAAACATGATACTGCTTTGAGAGTTTTTTTCTTCTAAGCAATATGATACACTTAAAATCTAACATATGATACACTTTAAGTCTAGAAGGTGTGTTTTTAAGATATTACCAGAAGAGGGAGTGTATAACACTTTCTATACAAAGAAACCTGTAACTTTATTGATGAATTGCAATCAATAACTGCATGACTTATATACTAATTTAGAAAATAATTGTAGGCTTAAATTCACTTTCAAAATAGTACAATTAATGCCAACTTTTTAAGCTTTTCATTAGGCTTAATTCAGTTTAACATGAAATAATTATATCCAAGTAATGTAAATGGCTTGGAAGGCAATTCAGATTCCTAAGTGATGTGTTGTGTCTACCTGTAACAAAGATTCAAACAGCTTTTCAGTAACAATCTTGGATTAGCTCTTGCATTGTCTAGCTCTATAAGAGCTCTATAACAGTATGGAACAATATCTTACAGAAAGGTAGAAAATAAACAGAAATGATAAATATTAGATGTAATTTTACCTAAGTTTGTGCCAGTATTATTGATTAATAGGCCAGCATTAGGTATCTCAGGCAGTAACAGCCAAAACACTTCCAAACCCTGTTATCTCCTATTGATGAAACAAATACATCTTGTAGTGTTTGTATAGAAAATAATTATTTTTACTCTATAGTTTGTGTAGATGTTCTTGCAGTTGTCGTGCAGCTGGGAAACAGGTTAATCTTTTCAACAATACAAAAAAAATGTAGGAAAAAAGCCATCAGTGTGTCTAATATGTAAACTCCTGATAAACTTTGCCTATTCCAGTGCCTTATGCAAGTTCTGCCGTGTCAGAGAGCACTGCTGGCCACACAGACAGCAATGATGTTTTGTTTCCCCAAGTTGTATTAGAGAAAGAAGGGCCACTGTCAAGAGATTCTTGTACTCTTTTCTGTTCTCTCTTGCCCAGATAATGAGTTGCCCAGGTTGGTATGATCCTCTCCCTCTGCACTGCTTGGTAAAGGATACAATTAGACCAGGCTTCTGCAGAGTTGAAGCAGTTCCTACACAACTGAGTTTTTCCTTGTTGTTTCGCAAGATTGTCAGCAAACCTTTAATTCACAATTCTATACAAAGTAGCTTTCCAAAAGGAAGCCTTCTCCTTTAGCCACATCACCTTCTTATGTTTTTTACCACACAGGATTTTCTCCCTCTGCCAGCCAGGAGTGGTTTTGTGCTGTGTCCTCTCTGTGTGACCCTGCTGGTTGCAAAGAACCTGTTTGTCATATCTGGCACTTGGAAAAGCCCTGGTTTCTGTGGAGAGTTGTGGTGAATTCTGTGCATAGGTAGAAGGTGTGCCCCTTTCAGGGCACCCTTCCACCTCTGAGCCTAAAACTTTCCCATGTTTGTGGATTATCTGTAGAGCTGGGTTGGAGCTGTCAGTTTTTTGCAATGTACACTGAGAGTTTTAAGAGCTGTTCATCCCTCTGTGATGGTACATATGGTATTCACATGGAATTCATGGCTCTTCTCCATGCTAAGAGGAACATTGGCTGTTTCTTTTGTTACTCCGTGGTTGAAGTTGTCACCTGAGTTCTTAAACATTTTGGTTTTCTGCTGTATTAGGGTGGTCTTAGTGAAGTAATTGTTTTTTACTACTTTCACTTTTCTAGGTTATAATGAGAAGCCTTATAGTACTCTGTAAAAGCTCTGGCCCTGCTCATCCTTGGCATAGGACTAGCTAGCACTCATTTTCTTCAGTTTCATTTTGGCTTGCAGCCTCTGACAAGCCACATGTAACCATGTATATGCCTGGAAAGATGCCACACTGGCCCTCTCCTGGCCTCTAAGGTCAGAGGAAAAGTTTTTAAACTGCCACTGTTCAATCCCCTCCCCATCACACTGACATGTACTATTTGACCAAAGGTCATCATGTGGGTCACAAAGCTATCCACCAGCTAGCTTCTAAAAATACCTGGGACTGCTTTAAAAGCCACAGAAATTATATAAACTTATATATGTGTGTGGTATTGGAAGTCCTGATGCTCTCATCTTGCTTGCCACAGACTGAGAATGGCACCTAGTGACACCTAGGAACTGCTCAGTGCCAAATTTTTCTCTCTGTAGGATTGGTCTCTGGTGGGCAGTGACCTGTACATACTCATCCTCTTTTTCTGTGGTCACTAGAACATATCCAGGGGGGCTGGAGTTGGCAGATAGTTAGGGTGTGCTGAAAGCCCTGAAGAGCTCCTGGTCTGTTTGCTATTTCCTCTGCCCTGTCCCAGTTGTCTAGGTGGCAGAGATTCACAATAGCTGTGGCTGTACACTTGAAATCTAATGGACTCAATGTTCTTTCCTGATTTTAGTCCCTGGAAATGACATAATTCTGTACAGAAACCTTCATTCTCTGTGTACACACGTGCTACAGGAGTAGCAGTTATATTTTGTATTTCTCATGTAAACAAGCACGTTGTGTAAGTGGAGTTGATACTAAGGCATAAAATGCTGTCACTTGATTGTGCACCAACAAGCCTGTCAAGTTGTTCCTCTGTACTCAGTCATCTCCTTTATTCTGGACTCACTCCAGCTTTCTGAAACCTGAGGAACTTCTAAGCTTGCTCACTTGGAAAAGAAAACATCAAAACCACTAATCTTGCCCAATATATTTGTTTTGTTCTGCAGCACATAAAACACTCTCCAAAGTGGCAGCTGCTAGAGAAAAAAAATCCACGTATTTCAACATCCATTGCCTTGTGGTTCTGGAGGTTCTGGGAATTTAATTCATGCTAGTACTTCAGAGCACTCATTTCCAAATACAAGGCAGTAGCACTTTTTTATATGATTTTGTTGCTCCTTTACCAAGCATGGCTTTGTGGTGTCATGTAGTAAATGAGGAGTTTCTTTCCATGTAGCAGCAAAGTTGATTTTCCAAATAACCACACTGGAGTCCTCAATTGATCAACTTTAAGATGTTTGATGTTGGCTCAAGGCCCATTATTCTCTTCCTTCCAGGAAGAATAATAATAGTAGCCAGTAACCAAACAATCTCTTTAAAGCAAAATATTTACAACAAAATCATCTTGGACAGTATTAAATGTAAACATAAGCAGGCTGCAGTATAAGCAAGCCCAGCTTATGCACTGTTGATATCAATCAGATGAAATTCCTTGGAAATCTGATTTTTTTTCTATGTACCCCTCAAAGCTTCTAGAAACTAGCAAACTCATCATTACTGCAGCTCAGAACCCAGTTAATTTTTGTGTTATGCCTGCAGCCCTCTCCCTGGGATCAAGGCACAGTTTAATTCTTGCTGGTCCCTGCTCAGTTCACTGCCAGCTTTGGCACAAGCAGGCGTTTGGTTTGTGACACTGCGGGGCCTTCCAGGGGCTGGTTCTGCTCTTTGTTGTGGACAGAGCAGATGGTGCAGAGGCTCAGACTGAGTGGTCAGGACTGGGGGAGAGGGCAGGAATGCTTTTTGCCTGTGGCAGTATTAGCTCGCACCAGCCAGTTTAAATTGGTTGTGAAATTGGTGCCTGAGTTTCCTGAATTTTGAGAAAGGATAAGTGAGTCTTAGTATGCAGTGGAGACAGTGAAGCCTGGTTGTCTGTGGCTTTGTCCTGCGTGTTTTGCCATTGCTCTCCCATTGCAGCACCTCCTGCTCTGTGCACAGACTTAGATTCAGGTTTCATGTCATGTTTTGCCTTTTTTTTTTTTTTTTTTTTTTTTTGCTTTGGTAGTAACTGAAATTACTGTTTCATGAATAAAATATTTCTGGTGGGATTTGCATTTCTATATTGGCTGAAGATACTGTGTTGAATGTTTTATTAACCAGCCCAGTGCAACTGNTTTTTGCTGGCCAATTTAATAAGACACGTGCACAGCTGGAATGTGCTCATGGTGTCCAGCCAGCAAAGATCTTCCTGCTTTCCTTCTGTAAGAGCACCAAGAAGTCCTACCTTTGCTGTCTGAATGGTGCTTTATTGTTAATGATAAACACCAGTATCTTCAGGACATCTCTCAGCAGGGGTTGGGAGGGCACCATCTCAAATCCAGCTCTTCAGTTTTATTAAAATCTGAAAATCTGAAATACAGAACACTACCGTGTAGACAAGTGGAAGGAGATGTGATAGAGCTTCATTTATCTCCGTTTACAAAACCAGACAAGAAATGTAATGCAAGTAAAAGATTGGCTGGAGAATTTTTAATCTTAAACCCAATTTTCCTGGCAATGCAAAATGTGCAGGATACTTCAACTTCTGGATTCCCTCCACCCCCACTCCCCCAATTTTATTCTTGTTTGTTTTCAGTTTCTTGACATTCTGCTGTACTCATTCATACAAGGGAGCTACTGTATGTGTGTGTATAATGATAGCATCACAAATTATATAAATACCATTTTGTGTTACATGTGTTCAGTGAGAAAATATAAAAGGGGGGGGTTGCTGTTGTTCTTTGTTATCTGGAGTGGTAGGAAGCAAACTTTCTTCCATCGCAATGGTTTTGGCACAGTTCAAGTTGTCCCTCTTAGGCAGGTGATTGTGTAACACCAAAGACCTGGAAATTAGGTTCTCTGCAGTGATTCATATCAAACTGCTTCTCTCCCTCCTGCACGGTCCTGATGTCAGAGCAGGAGTCTCCTCACTGCAGCCTCATTCCCTGGGAGCGAGCGGCGGGCGCAGGTGGGTGTTCTTTGTGTGTGGATCTGCACAGTGCATTATCACAGTTTGCAGGGCTAATTTTAGGCTTCTGAACTCAGGTATTAACTGATGGTGTGAGTGTTTATAGTGAATCTAATGTTGCTGATGTTTGGGGGATTTTTTCAATGGCTTCAAGTACTGTTGATAGAGAATAAAACCTCTTGCAATATTTAGTACCAGGAAAAGAACTTACTAATTTCATTGCCTTACATAATGGGTTGCTTTTATTATGTTAAGTAAAACTACTTTTGCATTTGTCACAGTACACTGGCAGCACATGATTTCACTGTGCCACACACACAAACCATTTCAAGGTGAAACCTTGTGAATATTTAGTGCATAGTTTTAGTCAGAAGCCTTTAGACATTTGAAAAATAGTAGGTAAAAATGCCTGGATTGAGGCAGTTGGCATATAACATAAGCAGGCAAAAAATCCCATTGTATTCTCTGTGCCATTGTGTGCCTTCCCATGGGCCAAGGCTGCTCTGTCCCTGTGTGAGTGTCCCGTCATGCCTCTCCCTTCCATTCCAGCCCTGCCTTGATGCCCAGCTGCTGGGGTTTCTTAGCGGTTGGGTTCTTTGTCCTCACTCTTCCCCAGAAGGAAGACAGCTTTCTGCGTTGTTCCCATGTGGGAATTACACTGCCTGATCTCGGTCAGTTTATTTGTGGAACAAGCAGCAGAATAAAACCTGCTTGCCCTCTTGTCCCTAAAATAAGAAGGGGCCAAATGAAAGATGAAGAATTCTAGTTTCTAAGACAAATACATCGGTGCTGCTTCCCCACATAGTAGTTTGAAGTCAAGAATTTTGTGAACCACTAAAATCTGTTGGAGACTTACCCAGTTTTAATTATGGGTGTGAAGTAGAGGAGTGTACAGTAGAATCAAATCCTCCAAAACCATGCACGCCTCTGGTACTAATTTTAGTGGTGGAAGGAGTAGTGTTTTTAAAACTGCATAATCCAAGGAAATGTCTTTGTATTCCTGATTTGTCCTTAACAATTAATGGGTAGGTGACATGAGCTGTCAACTTCTTGAAATTTGGAGTCACAGAGGAGCTGGTTGTTGTCTGGTATTCAGAGTGCATAGACATGGGAATGTTAGTATTTAGTATCTGTGGTTTAGGATTTAGTATTAATTTCTAAGCTTGGTAGTGGGACCAGCAGCCTCCAGGTTTCTGCAAGTTTCTTCAAATAAAGAAAAAAACCCAACCCAAACAAAGCCCAGTCTGCTGAAATGGTACTCCCTTCTTCTGTTTAAACCTTCTAATTGAAGAAAAGTAATATGCTAACACACGGGTGCTAATACAGAAAGGTGTTTGTACAGGCCAGCTGCCTCTCTTCTTGGCAAACTTCTTATTTTAGTGAAAAAGTAATTTGCTTGGTTTTAAAAATGAATTTGTGTGTAATTTGATAAGTGAGGGAAGACTGAAAATTTCAGCTTTGATTATGGTAACTTAAAATAAGAGCAAAAGCCACAAACCATTCTTTTCCATTCCTTTTTTTTTTTTTTTTTACAGCAGATATGCTGTAATTTTTATAAGTCATTACTTAGGAAATGCTCCAGAAATCAATCATTTGGTAAAAATTAGATTTTGCTGTCCATGTGCTGGCTTTGGGTGGAAATGAGACCTTGACAGTCAGACCTCAGAGCGTGGATGAGGACACGCGTGTGGAAGTTCGGGACAGTAAATAGCGGAGTGAATTTTGGCTGCTGGAGAAGCCCAGCAGGAGTTTGGAGCGGTGCCGTGCCGGGCACTGTGTCCCTCAGAGCCCCCACAAGGCAGGGAGCGGCAGCTCCGGGATGGCGATGTCCGCCCAAGGGGGGTGGCTGTGGCAGGCCACAGAAATTGTCCTGGAGCCGCTGGCAAGGCCTGGCCGCTCTCCGTGGGAATCACGGGAGCATCCACAGAGCCTGGCGCCGTGGCGGTGTCGGAGCGGTGCCGGTGCCACCCCCGCGGCTCCAGAGCCCGTGGTCGGCAGCAGGTCTGTGGGTGAAGCCGAGGGGGACAGAGGCCCGGGGCAGCTGCCGGCCGCGGGGTGCCGAGGCCAGGCTGCAGCCCCAGCGGCCGGGTGTGGCCGGCGGCACTGCCCGCGGGGCTGTGGGCCTCGGCGAGCTCTGAGCGCGACGTGGAAAATCCCACAGCGAGGGATTAAGCTCTGCGAGCGGCCCCGTGAGCCCTTCTGAAATGTCACCGGAGCCGTCTGGCGCAGCTCCAGAGGCGGGCGGGCAGCGAGCTGGCCAGGGCCAAAGCGGGAGCTGCGATCCTCCGAGCGGCAGGCCCGGCAGAGTCAGTGCCCGGCGGGGCCAGGCGCCGCTCGGAGCTGTTTCCCTGCGGGAACTTAAATCCCCAAAGGCCGCAGCTCAGATGGGGAGACTGGCAAGAGAAAAATTAGCAATCAAACGTTAGACAGACGACTGCAGTCCTGTCAGGCCCTTAGATAAATTGGCAGCTGTTAATCAAAATGTTAATTAAAGAAACTATTAAGAGTTGTGTTCATTTTAGCTTGTTTTTCTGAGTGTGCTCACCCGTGTAATTTATAAATCAGAGGGCAAACACATTCCTGTTACAGCTCTGCGGATGGCTGGCTGTGGGCAGGATGGTTTGTGCTGTTTCGTTTGGGCTCCGGAGGAAATGGGAAAAGCAGGCACAGCCTGCATGTGTCAAGTGCAGTCATGTTTTTCATTTAAAAGGTTAAACTGCACAAACATTTTAGTTAGCACATCCTAATTACAGCACTGCTCCATTCTTTCAAAAGGAAGTGTGAAAAGACTGGTAATATTTAATTTGAAAGACACTATTGTGCAGGCACAGCAGGTCTGTGCCCTCATTTAACTGTATTAGTGATTTCTCTAGGATTTTGCTGCAGTAAATTTTTAATTAGTGTATAGTTAACGTGGTCAGTGTTCTTAAACATGAAAAAAGTTGGTTTATGCCAATTTGTGATTGACCAGTGATAATGAAATAAGCAGCAATGATCCTTTTAAATCCTTCAAAACTTACTAATGCCTAAAAATGTTAAATTGAGGTAAAGTAATATGAGGATTTGACTTAAAAGACAAAACCAAGTTATTTGTTTTCTGTTGATGTTGCAAATTCTGTTTACATTTCAAGAGATTTCAAATTTTGGAAATTTGAAAAATATTGCAATACCACAGGTTTGCTTCCTATTGTCTTTGTCCATCGTGAAAGAGTTACAAATTCTGTGTTTAAAACCTCAGAGCAGGAAGTGAGGTGCTCGCTGTGCAGGCAGCCCCCGAGCTGGATCTCCCATGCTGTTGTCATTTCTCAGTGGTTTTTCCTGCAAGGGGCACTGCCCCGAAGTGTGGAGTGTCCTCTGCCACAGGGAAGCCCGTGGGTTGTCACATCTGCAGGGTGTGCCTGAGGGAGACCGGTGAGACACGGGTGTGACCTGGGGGAGAGCCCTGGGAGCTCCCTCCTCAGTTCCATCAGCCAGCACTTCCTCGACTCTGCCGTGGGCAGAGAGGGGCTTTGTGGTTGGCCAGTTCAGATAGCCATGCTCATGTTTATATTTTAGTTTTTAATCTTACAAAGCTCTTGTGTCATGGCAGTGGATGTCACTAGTTAGTCATGCTGTACGTAAGAAAAATATTTGTGCTCAGTGTCTTTTTATCCTCTAGTTTTTTAGTGGCAGAATCAAAGAATGTGATTTCCTTAGCTGACATCACTCTTTTCCTGTACACCCTGTGATATTTCCTCTCAAACAAAGTCAATTCCCTCTTCTTGATCTCTTTTGTGTGGAGAGCTTTCCATTTCAAGGTCTTTTTTTTACACTCATCTTCAGAACTTTATGAGTTAGCATGTAGCCCCCTTTGTATTTTGGTTCACTAACAGCTTTTAAGCAAGTTCTCATTGTCAGCATCTCTTTTTTTGTAGCAGAACTGAGTCTGACAGTCAACATAGAAGATTTAAAATTTGCTATGTGTAAAGAAATAGCGTCAGGGGAAAACATTTAATTTCTGATGTGGTGTGAATTAGAAGCATTAGGAAGATGAAAGCCAGGCAGGCATTTGGATAGGTGAGCTCAGCTGAAATCATGACACAATATTATACTATTTGATAAGGTCTTCTAAGGAACACTGTTGATGCTGAAGAGGAAGAACATGGTGCTAAGAATGCAAATCTAATTTCTGGGTAGAGAATGGTCAGAAAGAAAAGCAGAAATTAGGTGTTGGTTCTTCCCTTCTTTATTTGCATCTTTCAACACACTATTATTAATCTTTTGTTTACCAAAGTTTTTATTAAACTTTGGAATAATGTTGGAAGGTGGTATTTGTCTTGAATTAGCTTTATCCTTTTTTTTAAAAACTGAAGTTTTTCCTTTTTGTCATTCAGGGTAAACTTAAACAGCTGGAAAACTGTTGTCTTATATTTTTGAGAAAGCTGACCTATACTGCATCTTGAGACACTGCTGATCTGTGCTGCTTACCTCTGTCTGTTTGATGCTCTTGTTTGTCATCACTGTGGCTTTTCTGAACTTTATTTCAAATAAGAATTATTTTTTTTAATAGTGAAAGAATTACTTACTCAATACCTGCCTTTTAATCAGACAGTGCAGGTATTGTCCTGTCATCAACAGGCTACACAGAGATTAGTGTCCATAATGTGGATGTTATAATCTCTCCATGGCCTGATTACCATCCAAGACACTCTACTGTCCTGCCATAATAACTTTGCCATATTTGTATTTTGTGCCTAACAGATTTACAAGACAGTTACTGACCACACCTCTTGGCAAGTTCACTGGGGAGCTGTACCAGAAGTTTGAGCTTGGGTGTTATGCCACAGTCTTTTTGAGATGTGAAAGCCCTTGCATTTGGGTTTACCTGAGCAAGGAGGAGGATGGGGTAAACATCCTTCCCTGGGTGATGAGGGGAGACATTCCAACAGTTGGTCTCCCTGGCTCCATTTCTGCTTGTGGTTCTGCCCCATCAATTATTTAGTGTCCTGCTTCTATCAGTTTTCCCACATTGTTCTCAAGAGTTTTGCTGGTCTGAGGGGGCTCTGAATAGTTCAAACAAACCTGATGGGGAAGTGTCCTTAATTCCAGTTTGCCACTGCACAACACAGAAAACCCCAGTCTGTCTGCAGGCTTGGGATGGCACTATGCTTGATGCTTCAAAGGCTGTTTTACATCTCTAGGGGGAAACCCCATGTATTTTAGGGAGGAATTTTAAATCCTGTGGAAATTGATTACAGAACTACTTGTGTGCTGAATACAAGGGGGTTTTGAAAGGATTAGTAACAAATAAGGAAAAATGAAACAAATGGTTGTCAAGAGGCAGCAGTTGGGAAAGGGAGATACTTGAAGGTTATTTACTTAAATACATTAATTTATTGTTACATTCTTAATAACTATGTCTGCTCCTCACTTTCTTTTCTGTGTTGGCAATCTTGGATGTCAGGGGAGGTGTGCTGGGTTTGGGGCCGTTCTGCAGCAATTACCATAAAGGAAATGGAATTCCTGCCCAGGTAGAGTGTGCTACTAGAGAAGCTGTGCTTCCTGGCTGTGCTGTAGTTATACTATAAAAAGCATAATTTAACATAAATTATAGTTACAGAATTATCTCCTCTTTGAAATATTTCAAAGTGCTGAAATTGGCATTCAGAATCTTACTAGCGGGGATGATAATTTTCCATTCCTCCCTCTCTTTTCTTCAGTGGCAGCAACAAAACTGACCCTGCTTATGCATAATTTAACACACCTTTATCTAACATATTTTGCATAGTGATCACTTGTGAGTTGATTTTGCTTCTCCAAAATAAATGTGTAGAAAAGCTATAAACTTACTGTGCTGAGTATTTTTCAAGTGAGGAAGTGCAAGACATAAGGTTGCATCACTACTGCTTGGCCATTATCTGTCTAAAAGATGTTCTATGTGGCTGTTTCTGAGTGCCACAAGCATACGTGACTACCAGTTGGCTTCTTTTTGTGGTTTTGCTAACACTGAGTGATAAACAATATCAGCTGCCAGATGCAAACCAATGGCTTTTTATGAAACAGTGAGACAAAGCATCTCAGGAAATGACAGGTAGTACTGGTGTCCGTCAGGCCTTGTTGGTCTGTCATACTGGTTGCTTGGGCTCCATAAATATTCTATTTTGTAACCTTCTTGCTGAAGTGGAGATGACTTTGTTCAGCTGCTCTCTGTTCAGCTAAATGTGTAAGGTCAAACACCACACAGTTGAAGATGGAGTGACCTCATCCTGACTTACAGTGTGCACAGAATTGATGGGATGATTAAAGGGACATCAGTGGAAGATTAATCAGAATCCTTGGTATCTAGGTCCCGTGATTAGAGCAGGATAATGAAGCAGCAGTAAGTGAGTGAGCAGCAGATCAAGCTCCTGCACAGACCAAGCAGCTGCACCCTGCCAGGGTGGCAGAAGAGTAATTTGCCTGCTCTGCCTGTGATTGTTTTAGCTCCCAGTTTCTCCTGCAAAATCCTCACAGACCTAATTTTTTTTTTATCTTTGTCCTGGTAAGATCAGAGTGGTGGTGGGCTAGAGCTGCAAAAGGGATTTTAGTTGCTTGCTGAGGAAATCTGGAGCTATGTTGAGCTGCCCTTCCATAGCAGTCTCTGCTCTGCTGTCATGTCATGGATCTGATCTTCCTGGAGAAATGAGAAGACCAAGTCAATTAGCTCCCCAAGTCAATTAGCTCTCCATTACTGTAGGAATGAAATACTCTTACTGACAGGAAATAAATTTTTTATCCTCAGGTAGAAGATGTTTGTTTTAATATGCCTATCTAAATTTCTCAAATGACAAGTCACACAGTAGCTCAGTGTGATGGAGAAAAGGACAATTTTGTTTCAAGTTTCACAGTTATCATTCTTATGTTTTGTGGTACAGACATACAGACATGAAATAACAATTGCTTAAGCATGAAGGGGTTTTATGCTTTGTTTCAATATACACATCTAATCCTACAGTTTGAGGAGTACTCTTACACTTATTCTACACAATTCTAAACTTGTGTCGTCTTTTTCTGAGCGTTCACTGAAGTTACAACATGTCCAACTGAGCCAGAGCCGTGTGTGTTCTCCTGGGGGTGTGTGCCTCGTTTTTACTGCAGCTGCACCAGCACTGACACAGGGCACTTTGACTTTTTGCCCAGTACTTATGTAAGGAGTCCGTATAAAAAAATGGCTTTATGAAACTTGATCTGTACATCTTGTATTTGCTGCCCAAAGCTATTAATTGATGCCCAGAGAGAATGAACAGCACAAAATACTTCCTAGCTTTTGGGAAATAAGCAGAGACCTGGGAGGAATGTCTTGAAAATTTTAAGAGTATTGTTGCTCGTAAATTTTTTTTTCTTAATTTTTTTTGTATGCATGAAGCAAAGAAAGTAGCATTTTATAAAAATCAAATGTGGTTTTTTCTATAAAAGGGTATAATCTTTTAATATATTTTAATAAGTTCTGAATCACAGTAAGTCCAACTGTTTACTCATTGATAAAAGAATAAGCAGTAGTAGCCAAACACAATGAGAAGCTTTTTCTTTTTCCTTCTTTTTTTTATCTGCCCCTTTCAGGTTACTTTTCTGCATTTTGTCAGAGACTGCTGTGTGTTTAGTAGGAAATAGACACTGGAAAATGGGATTTTTAAACCCAAGAAAATTGGCAGCCAGACTAAGGGCCAGATGAAGCTTTTTTTAAGCTCTGGAAGAGATTTATATTATCAATATCTATTTTATCAGGAAGCCCTGTGTCCTTTGGCTTGATGCAGATATGATACTGCTCAGCTATAGCACAGAGATGCTGTGTTTTTCCAACTTGATGGTTAACAGTTATCCTGGTCATCATTTGCTGGGATGCCATCTCTTTTCACAGCTTTCTAACTCTGTCCAGTCCTTCTCCATAGTGTCACAAACCTGTTGTATAAATGCAAAGATACTTAAGGAGGAGTTTATCTGTTAAAATTTAGTGTTGAACACAGCTTTCATTTTAGACCAGATTCTTTCCAGTGCTTTGGCATCAAGGAAGACTTTTTGGTTCTTTGTCGAAAGCTAAAACTTAAATTTTTCTGCTATTTAAAAAGCAAAACAAACCAAGAAAAAAATCAGCAGAAAAACCCAAGCAACAACAATAAAACCACTCCTTCCCCTAAATTTTAGAGTTTAGAATCATCATATACAGGTGCAGAATTGGAAATATTACTTTGTGCTATGTAAGCAATCATGACATAAAAAAATTGTTTTCCTCTCAAGAGTTACGTGAAGGGAAGGGATGTGAGTGCCAACCTTTAAAATTTTACCTGGAGATAGTTATATTTTTAAATGTTTTAGGGCTGAGAGAGAATTCATGACAAATGGGAACTCTGTTAAACTGGCAGAAGATTAGTAGAATTTAGCATAAAAAGCATGATGGTCTTGATTATTCAGTGACAGTTTGTGTAGTAATTTTTCCAGTAAAAACTGTGTCAGTCTGTCAGTAACTGTATTTATTAGATTAAATATGCAATGCTTAACATGTCTGGTTTCAAAAATAATATTAGCTTTCTCTATGAAGATGAGACTTCAGTGCTCTCCACATGGTTTGCAAAACAATTTTAAGTAGATTTCACTTAAAACCATGAATGTTATAAAAAGACTGAAACATTAGATATAAGCAAATTGTGGTAGCAGCCCTAACTCAGTTTGTATTTATGTCAACAAAAAAAATAGGTCTAGGCAGGTCATGAAAAAAGACCTGAAAATTCTTTTTGTTCTGTTGATAGACAACATAAGTTGTGGTTATGCCCGGAAGTGGCAAGTGAAGATTTCACAGCCCTGCAATGTTACAATATTTCTTTCAGAAATTGTCCCAGAATTCTAGAAAAAGTTCATGTGATGGGTTTTTTTCTGTGTGTCTGTGTATGGAAATCCTCTCTGACAGGTAGACTATGAACTTGTGTGTGATCAGCCCTTAGCCTTAGGTCTCTTAGGTATTTTTTTAATTATTGCCAGTTTAAAGCACTTTATATTAAACTCGGTTGAGCCTGGTGCTATTGAACATTCTCAGTTTGGTAGCAGAACAGTGCCAGTTACAGTTGCCAGAATAGAAATATTCCTACGATCCAGATAAATAGCTGAGATTACTCTTTTGTCTAATTTCTTCCTTAATGATGGAATGCAAGGAAGTTCTCAGTTTTATTCTAGTCCCTTCTTCTTTTCATCCGCTGGGTTTTTTCAAGAAAGTAACACTCTCACTTCCTTCAAAAAGCAAACGTCATCATAACAAATTCCCAAGGATTGCATTAGTCATCCACTGGCTTATTGGAGATTATTTGTAACTGTGATAAGCACTGGGATTTTGAATTTTCTAAATATACAGAATGTGGAAGAGTATTGAGCAATGTTTCTCATTATCTCACAGGGTGTAGCATCGCTGAACTCTAATGGCCCTCAAATAGTAACTGAACAGAGCTGCTCAGGGGTTCTGGCCATTGCTATAAAAAGCCATTTGGCAATAAGCACTGTGTCATATTAGAAGCACAGGCATTTGCTAGGATGTAAATATGCTAAAATATTTCATTTACAGACTCTTCAGTGGCAGCTGGTTCTAGAAAACTAAGTGGATGATTTTGATAACCAATAGTTTTAAATACTACAATTTTAAAGCAGTAGTCTTTGAGGTGGGTGATAAGTTACTGCATTTGTTTGGTGTTTTTGTTGGGCATTTCACACTTCTTGACTCCTTGGTAATTACCTCTTCAGAACTGATGGGTATTTTGCAAAAATTTTGCAGAAGGTTTGTTAGATAGTTTGTACCGGTCTTTGCAGGTAAACAGAGAAACACACAGGAGTTGGCTCAGTTTCTTTTCTTAGTCTAAGCTCTGTATTCATTCATTGTTTTTATTTTTCTGAGTTAATGAACGCATTTCAAGTGCTACTTCGCCACCTCTGGAAAAAATTGGCTTGCCAGATGTCAGACTCCTGTGTCTTCCTCTGGCACTGCTGGAGCAGCTCGGTTTTCCCCCTGGTTGTTGCTGTTGCTGTCACAGTCCTGCTCACAGGGGCTGTTTGGGGGGTGAGGAGCCCCATGGCACTGGTATGGGGTTGGTGCTGCCTTGTTCGATGGCTTCCAGCTACCAGGGCAGTCCTGGCTGGCCCCCACCTGAGAGACACAGCATGGCTCGATTTAAGATTGAGGGAAACAGGTCATATAAGCAGAGCACAGAGGTACTCATTTACATTTCCCAGAGCCTTGTAGGCTTCTGCATAGGTTGCACTGGACTTGGCTGTCACTCTTGGCTGTAGTTGTAACTTCATGAGTAGCCTGCTGCTTCCACAGTTCACTTAAGTCAAAATCTGTAAGGTGATCCTGAGATTGACTGGTGGTGGATTTGGGCACCTCTAACAATACTTGGCTGCAAGAGGTGTTCCCACTGCCTTCCCACTCCCCTGACAGACCTCTTTCTTGTGTCTCATAGATCTGTGGTTTTCATTTACTTGACTGCCAGAAGTGTCCCTTAAGTAGGTGTTGATTACAGAGATCCTCGAGGAATCACAGGTGTCCATGTATCAGTGAGCACATGGTCCATTAAAGTGTCTGTGTAGGCAGAGCTGGAAGCTGCCAGGTGTTTTGAGAATTCATGGTTCTAAAGAACTGCCTTTACAACAGACACTATTTTACCTGAAGTGGTGCAAGCAACATAGAAGTGTTTATGGTTTGGTGTTAAATAAATAGTGTGTCCAGAATCTGACCACACTTAATTCAGATACTCAGGTTTTTGTAGAAGAATATCTGTTTCTGGTTTTGATGTTGCTGCTAAATAGAAACAAACAAAAAAAAAACTAAAAACAATGCTCAAAAAACTCAATGTAGGTCAATATTTGAGCTGATGTTCTCAGAGGTGTTCCATACTGGAGGTCTGATAGATCATACCAAAAGTTTGTCATAAAGTAAAGGTGAAAATGTTGGATTCAATATAATTTTGACCATTAGGACACATCCTTACAGATAATTCCTATCCTCTCAGGGAATATGGTATTTAAGCTTGCCTGGCCTGATGATAGGGGTCTCTTGGCTTTGTGTGTCTGAGGTCCAGAGCTGATTGAGATGGAGGGAGAGCTAAGCCTTAGTGGCTGAGATATGTAGCTCCCAAAGCTTGAAGAGACTCTGGTAACTCTCAGGAGACCAGCATTGAATGGAACCTCATAGATTACAGAGAGACTTGAATCTTCTATGCTCTGTGTGTGGCAGGGACCTCCCAAGCCAATAAAGGAAAAATGTTAATGGAGTAAATGACATGAAGTATTTACAAGTTCTTTCTCATGGGAGCTTAAAACCCCTTTTCACTCTTTCAGAAAGAAGACACAGCTCCTCCAGCAAGCCGCCTTTGACTCCTCCCTCCTCTTCAGTATTTTCCCTCATTTCATCTTTCCCTTCAAAAAACAAAGGTAGCAGTGGAAGTGGGAGCAATCGTTCATCCAGTGGAGGTACTAGTGCATCATCATCAAATTCCAAGTTGTTGAAATCACCCAAAGACAAGCTGCAGATCAGCGGAAACAACAGGTTAATGCATTCGGTACAGCACAGCAAAGTTCCCCATGACAAAATGTGAGTATGCCTTTGAAAGAGAATGAAATGTCATTACTTGCATAGGCACTGCTACATCAAGAAAGCTTCCTTTTGTTTCAGAGGGTTTTTGGTTTAAGAGAACAATTTTAAACTCCTCCAGATCTTTTCCCTCAGCCTAGTCAAAGATTATAGTTAATGCTCATGACTGTGTTGAAGAAGAACTCTTGCAAAGCTTTATCTTAAATCACCATGAATAAAGGTCATTTTACTAGAGGCTCCTAATTCTTTGATGTAATCTGCATACTTTGATCATAAGGGAGTTTTAGCTCTGATTCGGGTGATTTTTGACCTGCACATGTGAGATAACAGCACTGCTGATAAAATTTACTGCTACAGAAGGGTGCATTTGTCACTGGATGTAATGGGTCCAGCGCAGTTGCTTTGGGCACTTTGCAGTGGTACTCTCTGTCCATGAATGCAAATAATGGTTTCTGAAGTCTCTGGACACTCTGAAATGTCAAGGAAAAGGGAGAAAAGAGGACAGAAGAGATTATGGGTATAATAAAAAATACGAAGACTAAAAAGATAATTAGGAGGAAGGTCTACATTTATATTGGGAATAGATCAGAATATTGTTGAATAATAACGTATATTAGCTTTTTTTTTA
The DNA here is from genome assembly GCA_013398075.1 of Notiomystis cincta. Taxonomy (NCBI): domain Eukaryota; kingdom Metazoa; phylum Chordata; class Aves; order Passeriformes; family Notiomystidae; genus Notiomystis; species Notiomystis cincta. Next base: position 24,329 of record VZRX01005582.1, on the reverse strand, counting down.
ACTTTTCTCTATTTTCCATAAATAACAGTATGACTCCATCTGTCAAAGTGGAAAAGATTCATCCAAAGATAGATGGTGCCCAACTGAAAGCTGCTGTTGGTCCAACTTGTTCTACTACTGTGAGTTCCTCAATAAAGACTGGCCTTAATTGTCCCTCAATACCAAAGCCACCCTTGCCTTCCCCTGGACAGATACTGAATGGTAAAGGTCTTCTCTCTGTGCCTCCATTTTTGGAAAAGAAACCTGAAGAAAATACAAATAATAGGAAATTTTTACATAAAAGATTGTCAGGTAATTACTTTTTAATTATTATTAGCTATATTCCTTTTAGCAGAAATACATATATAGAAATAAATTCCAGAAGTAAATTAAAACTCCTGTAACTTGTAGTAAGAGTTTTTTAATATTATAATTTAAATCTATAATTTGACATACAGTTTAAGGATGCAAACACCTTGAAATGGGTTTTTCCTTTCAGAAACCTGTACAGATCTCAAATGCCTGTCAGTTCTGACAGTTTCAAAATTACACTCTTCTACTATCTCTAAAGATTTTAGCTTCCTTCTTTCTGTATGGAAGGTCTAAATGTACACAGAAAACAGAACAACTAGCACCTCATAAACTCAAAAATGGAAAAAGTGTCTGCTCTTCACACTTTTTAGCACAATTATTTTGAGTGATAGTAGAATGGTAGAAAAGTTCTTGACACCAAAGCCAACAAGAAATATTCTATAATGGTGATCTTTGTTTATCACAATAATGGTGATTTCCACCCCTAACAGGCAGCATCAAATCCTCCTTTGAGGTCACTTACAGGTGTTTGTAGACTTAAAATCTGTATTTCAGCACACCATAAGCTTGCTGATAGTGTAGAAAAATTCATTTGTACAATTTTATTGTGCATTTTTATTTGTACATTTGCCTGTGTTGTATTTGAAAACTTTCCAGTATTATTATTTTTTATGATGAAACTTAACTTCAGTATTTCAAAATATCTTTTGCTAACTTTTCAATACCATGTTGTCTTTGACAGAGAGAGAATTTGATCCTGATATATACTGTGGTGTCATTGATGTGGAAACCAGGAAACCTTGTACTAGGTCTTTAACATGCAAGGTAGGATATCTGCATCAGGATAAGATTATCTGAAGTTTTAATTCATATTCTTGAGGAATATGATAGAAAACAGAGAACTGCAAATTTTTACTGTCAGTAATTACCACTGTAAGTGGTACCTCTCAAAACATGCTGCTCAGAACCAAGAAGAAAGTGTTTTTAAAGTTCAGTTAATTATTTATTCAAAAGGTATTTCTGAAAGTAACCTGGAGATTTGTATTTTTGTATAAACTCTTTAAACATGGATCTTGGCATGGGACAAACTGTGTAACTACACATGTAGGTAGCAAGGGGCCAGCATGTTCCTCTCTTTGGGGGGTAACCTTCCTGTTGTAGATCCTGAATTTTAGAATTCCTCATAAGCATTGAAAATATTGCAGGGTTTAAATAATTCAAGCTCTTCCCCTTTCACACCCTTTCCTCTCCCCCAGCAGAATGTGCAGCAGGTGCTTGGTAGGAATTAGTGTAAATGCTAATGCTGCTGGAAGTACTGCTACAGCCATGAAAGAGCCATGCAGCACACCCAGAGGTCAAACTCTAAATCAAACAATCATAAAAACTTTCAGTCAGACAAAATGTATCCTCTGGCTCCAAAATCCTGGAGGACAGAGGGCTGTCACTTGCTCCCAAGGAACCATGAATCCAGATCCCCTGTACTTGTGTAATAATTTGCTGCTTTCCTGCAAAGCAGCTCTACCCTCAGTTTGGGAAACATCTGGTAAATAAACCACCTACAGAACAAAGGTAAATGAAGCTGGCACTAATGACCAGAGGAACTGAACTTGAACACATTGCCCTTTTGGAATTACAGAGGGGAGGAAATTGTTTTGCTAATAGAGGAGGGAAAAGCTGCAAGATTTTTCAAGAGAAACAGGCAAATCAAAAGTGAAAAAGTAAAAACATTTCTCAGCAATTCTTTGGAATATACCACTCATAAAATAATTTTTGGAATTGCTATTTGTGTCTGAATTATGTGATAAAAATTTTTACCTGCTAAAAAGAACCAAATCAAACCCTTTGTGCCATATTAAAAAGGTATTCTATGTGACTTTAACAATCCAGAAAAAATAGCTTCCATTTACTTCACCTTATTTAGAATTGGTGCCATTTATTCACATACACATCTTACTGTCTGCAGTGTTCAGGACACTCAAAGAACTTTGAGTCCTGTCTGACTCTGGATTCTGCTGGATGTTTTGAATTCCTTAATATCTATTTGATTACATTAGTTTTCAAGGAATATGTTAGTATATAGGAGGCAGCACAGTACTTTTATAAATATTTTTCAGATCTCCCATTAGAAGTCTGATTTTAAACATTATTTTGTTGAATGTTTTTCTAAGTGAAAGTAAATATTTTCTCTTTTTGGTTTTGCGGGAGTTGGCAATTGAAATATCAGTGTAAAAAAAGGTTTTCAGTTCTAGTCTTAACCTTATTAAAAGTTTGGCAGTTTGGTTTTTAAAAAGAAGTTTGAAAGAAGCTTTTACTGAATTGTTGGTTTTGTTCCTCTGTATCAGACAAGGGTATAATCATCCACCAAGCAATTTTAAAGTTTGTTTTCTAAGTCATATTTCCATTTGTTTACTAAACCAGGACTGTGATGATTTTCTCTGTTTTGGAGCTCTAGACACACGTTTTGAGTGTTTGACTTCCACAAATGTCTTAGCTGGGATTAATGATTTATTCCTGGTTCTGCAGACACATTCCTTAACCCAGCGGAGGGCTGTACAGGGTCGAAGAAAACGATTTGATGTGTTGTTAGCTGAGCACAAAAGCAAAACCAGGGAAAAGGAACTTCTTCGACATTCGGATCATCATCAGCAGATGCCCCCTCTCAGGGAACCACATCCCTCACCTACTAAAACTTCCCAGGAGCTGCACCAAAATTCTCATGGAGTTACTCTTACAGAATCAAAGCCTTTATTACCTAATAAACCCAAACCTCACCCCCCCAGTCTTCCAAGGTAAGGAAAATCTGCAGATGCAGTGGTGTGAAGTGAACACTGGGAGCTCGATGAGGTGGATTTTGAGGGAGCGATACGGATCTGTTGGAAGGGGCAGTGTGTTTGCTCCAGGCCTGGTGCCTGTGTGCAATTAGCAATTACCTGCTGAGGGTAACTCCTGGCAAGGAGGGGTTGGTGTTTGAAGTAGTAAAAGCTGACTTGCATCAATGGAAGCGGTTGAGCAACAATTGGGCAACGCTGCTTTTCCAGGGGTACCACCATACCCTGTCCTTCCCCTTGGCAGGTCACAAGGCTGTGGACAACACCAGGAATCTGTTAATGTAGATTTCTTTCTCATAGTAATAGTCAGCACTTAAAGGGTGGAATTTTTAACTGGACTTGGTTCAATAACACCTGGTTACTGCTTGCCTTGCCCAGGCCTCCAGGCTGTCCAGCCCAGCACAGTGGAAATGCCCCCAGCGAGTCTCCTTCTGTCCACGAGTCCCCGCACCCTCCCTTGCCTGCAGCTGAGCCAGCATCTCGGTTATCCAGTGATGAGGGAGAATGTGATGAAAAAGAAGAGCCTGTTGAAAAACTGGATTGTCATTATTCAGGTCATCATCCTCAACCAGCCGCTGTACGTTTTCAAAGTTAACCTCAGTCTCTCCCTGGCTCTAATTGTAAACAAGTTACTTCGGGGTTTTACAGGTGTTTTTTGGGGGTACATGGTGGGGGGGTTTTGTTTGATTTTTTGTTGTTGTTGTTTGGTTTTTTGTTATTGGTTTTTTTTTTTGTGTGTGTGTGTGTTTTTGGTTGGTTGGGTTGGGGTTTTTTTCCCTGTATTTTGAGAAAATTACTTTGTGGCCTAGTAGGCGGTGAAGGTTTAACTAGTTGCAAAATAAACATGCTAAAAAAATGTGTTCATAGCTCACTTCCCCAATCCAAAAGAAACCAAAATGCCAGAATACTAAAGATGAAATTGGTAACTGCTCTAAAGGGCTGTGGTTTTGGAATAAGGACATGTAAACAGTGTCTTTTTGGTGCGATTTTCTTATTGGACTCCCCCCTCCACACCCACACACATTTTTTACTCAAGTTGCCAATGTCACATTAAAGGTAGCAGTAAGGTATTTTAATATTTGTATCTTGACAAAAGTTTGTTAGTCTAACTAAAAGCAAATTTATTGCCCAGCCTGGATGTCAAATTATATCCTTTTTTTTAAAACAGACTTCTAGCTGATAGGTGGTAAGCCCTCAGAAGTAGATGTTAAATAAATACATGTGTGTGTGTGTGTATATGTTTATACATAAACAGACATACTGCTAACGTCTGTTTAATCAGAGGATTTCAAATTTGACTTCTATTAAGTATGGGAGTACCAGAAGACAAGAAAATTATCTCAATATACCAAGGCCAAAAATTTAAAATAGTTGTTAGGCCACAGACATAAAAACTCTAATTTCTGTTTTTGTATCCTCTACTTAAACATCTAAAAGCATATTTATCATAAACAAATTGTTATTCAGAGTTGTCATTAAAAGTAGAAATCACCAATAGAAATAATTTCTTTTCAGTTTTGCACATTTGGAAGTCAGCAAATTGGAAGAGGTTATTACGTGTTCGACAAGCGGTGGAACCATATTCGATGTGCACTTGACTTCATGTTGGAGAAGCATCTTAATTCACAGATGTGGAAGTGAGTAGAAGTGGAAGAGTTCTTATTCTTCTTGGTGTTTGTAGAAGTTCATGGAACCTTGGGATTGTAGTTAAAGAACAGTAACCTTGTGTTTGGACTGAAGGTTGGTGGTCTGTGCTTTACATTTTTTGCAACAATTAACTATCAGTTTAATAAAGTCTTTCAGAGGCTGTAATCAGCCCCAAGACACAATCATTTTAAGGTAGCATTATTAGGCTGGGTATCAGTCTGAAGAATGGTGGCTCTGTGAAGTTTTATCTGCGTTTTTCTGTTCACCTGCAGGAAAATTCCTCCAGCATCCAGTAACACAGCATCAGTCCGTGCCCCGCATCGGACAAACCTGATGCCTGCTTCTCAGCACGGTGTCAGTGCAGCAGGGTTCCTCTTACCCAGCACGGTTATGGCATCGCCAGCCTTGGTCTCTCCTTCCTGCGTGTCTCTGAACAGCAAATCGGTACCATCCCACGGGACGACACTGAGCGCCAATCCCGCTGCTCTGGGCGCAGTGGATCCTGTCTGCAGTATGCAATCAAGACAAGTGTCTTCTTCCCCTTCAACACCTACAGTGCTTTCCTCTGTACCTTCACCTATGCCCAGCAAACCTCAGAAAATGAAATCCAGCAAATCTTTTAAACCTAAGGAATCTTCTGCTGGCAGTGGCACCTGTAACAGCACCGGCAGCGTCAGTAGCAGCGGCGGCTCAGGAAAGAAGCGTAAAAACAGTTCCGCACTGCTCGCACCTTCTCATTCCACAGAGTCCTTTAGAAAAAACTGTGTGGTTAACTCTGGAAACTCTGGGACCTCCTATCATCCCTCAGTGACAGCTTCGTCCCACAGCGTTGGCCTCAACTGTATGACTAGCAAAGCTAACTCTGTTAGCCTCAAACATGACCAATCAGGGAGGGGGCCTCCAACCGGGAGCCCTGCAGAATCCATAAAGAGAATGAGTGTGATGATGAACAGCAGCGACTCCACGCTCTCCTTAGGGCCATTTGTTCATCAGTCTAGTGAGCTGACTGTAAATTCACACAGCAGTTTTTCACATTCACATGCTTCCCTTGACAAATTAATAGGAAAGAAAAGAAAGTGCTCACCTGGTTCAAGCAGCATCAACAGCAGCAGCAGCAAATCAAACAAAGTTGCCAAATTGACATCGGTGAACAATGTTCATGCAAAACACACTGGTGCAATCCCGGGGACGCAAGGACTGATGAACAATTCTCTGTTTCATCAGGTAGGAAATCTTGTCTCGAAATGAGCCAGCATGGAATGCCTCCTCACGTGTTTATAATCCATGTGTTCTCTTAAGTATTAAACAGGTAGCCAGTTCCAGATCCTGCTCAGGTAAAAGGTAGTTCTTGTCTTTTTCCAGTACTCATTTTGAGTGCTCTTGTGGTATATTTATGCAATACTTTTATAAACATTCTAAATAAAAAAGCTACACTTTATGAAAGGAACCCTAAATGGGATATTTCAAGTTCCTTAGATGCTGTTGCCTGTGAATTGCTTTCAGATAAAATTAATTCCTCATATTTAAACCATAATTTTAAAAGTGAATCTTGCCAGCTTGCCATGGAACTGAGCTGTGTACCTCAGCCTGACTCCTTGTTTCTGTGTCAGGAATAAACAAAGTAGAATATAATGATGCTGATAACAGAACTGTGATATTGTGATAAAATAAGCCTATTATCCCAAGGTGTCATTGACTAACTTCTTAGTAATAATGAGATTAAATATAATAAATCAGATAATAAACCTTTTCAGTTGGTAAGGCAAACAGATATACTATAAAGGAAGCAGATCTCATGAGTATGTAAGATCCCATTTTAAAAATTAGTTTGGGGTTTTGATTTTTTTTTAAACAAATCTCACTGGATAAGTAGTGCATTCAGGATTAAAAATCCAAGAAACCTTGTTTTCTCTGCTACTAAAAACCAGAAATCTCTCTAGCTGGAGAACCAGGAGGTCAGTAAGAACTTTTTCAGAGTGGTTTCTTAACTTTCAATTTCAACCACAGAGGAAGATTTTCACCTTTATGTGTGTTCACTTAACCAAAAAAAAGCCATCAGATGGCTGAATTTATTTTTGGATTTACCTAATGATTACTATTTCAAATATGCTCTATAAGTAAGGGAGAAATGTAATTTGAGTGAATTAAGAAGGGAAGCATGCCTGAAACCATTATAACTTTGGAGATGTTTAGCTGAGCATTTTCAAGTCTCAGAGAGGCCAACCTCATGTTACCAAGGTTGCTTTGTGCCTGAGATTTCCCCCAGATATGCCTTGTTAGCCCCAAAATGTGTTTGTGCTTGGTGCCTCTGCGAGCCTGGCTCACTGATCCTCTCTCTCTCCTTGCCCCAAGCCGAAGGCCCGTCCCTGATAGCTGAAGGCACCACGGTGAGAAACAAACTGGACAGGTTTCACTACAAGCAAAACCTCCATCTGGATTTCTGGACTCCAAGATGCCTTGAGTTTTCCCAACTTCCCATGGTCCTCAGGTGTGGAAATCTACTGGACTGTCACTTAAACAAGGAATTTCCCTGAAGCCATGTCTGTAGCAGTGAATATACTAGAAATGGACACTGGATGAAGTTCAGCCACATAATTGCTCTTATCAGTGTTAACAGTGGTCTGGACTGTTTGCTACAAATCTGTGAGATTTTCCTTACAGGAGTACATCATCTTGCCACTATTTGACATAGTTTGGCTGGGCAAACGAATGTTTTCTGGGGGGAAATAAACATTACTGTGGACTTATTTTTATACTGATGGTGTCTTTTGTAGGTGATAGCTAACCAGACAGACACCCTCAATGGAGAGGACCCCGTGACAAGGGGAAAAATGTGTGAGGCACAATGGAAAGAAGCCCTCAAGAAGGGAATATGGCTTTAGTGTTTTTATAGCAATGTTCCTTTAATGGAATATAAATAATAGCACAATTCAAAAAATAGTCTGTTTTGCCCAGCCTTTTGCAGGTAATTTGGGATAAGAAGCTATCAGGAGTTTAAAAGAAAACAAACCCAACAAAACCAGAAAAACTTGTTTGAGGCCACTGCTCAGAAAACAAGTATAAAAATGCCGTATTTGTGTGATACAAAACCTATTTTCTATTCTTTTGAATGAGATTTTATTGTGGAAGAAAAGTTAATTTTGTTCTTTAAAAATTCCAAAAATATCAAACAGACAAAGGCAAATAACCTCTAAAACTCTATGCCCAAAGAACGTATTTATTGACCTATACTGTATACCACAGGCCTTTGTTTTTTAAAAAAAAAAAAATAACTGTATTGGTAAAATTAGGCTGGCTTTGTCTTCCCCTTCCAGCTGATAAAATTAGCCCTTTTAAAACTGAGTTTTTAAAATATTTAAATATTTTTAACAATGTCAAAGTCAGTTTCTTTCTGCCTTGTTTGTGTAACAAAATTGTTGATGTGTGACGCCTTCTACCACTCAGCAGGATTTTTTTTTTTTTTTTTTAT
>VZRX01005582.1:5343-15673 GCA_013398075.1 Notiomystis cincta | reverse complement strand
CAAGATTGGATGCTGGCGAGTTGGTGATTGAACTGTCCTCTGGTTTTTAAGGTTCTGTTGATCTGAAAGCAAAATGGCAAATTTGTGCTCCTCCAGTAGCCTGCAGACGTGTACAAAGTGAATTCCTGACGGCTGCTCCTGCAGAGCCAGGGTGTGCAGCCACCTGCGCCGTGTGGGCTTGAGCCTCTGGGAGCAAAGAGTGCGAGCATAAATTCTGCCTGCCCTAGACCTGCTCTAAACATTCTGTTTTAGATCTTGGTTATAAGCAGAACATTGTTCCTGAAGCTTTTATTGTCACATAGTTCTTACTGTAAATAATTAAGGAAGCTTAAAATTAATTTTCCTTGCAAAATTGAATTTGCAGTGGCTGGGTTGTTTCTAGACAGATTTTGGTATTAATTTAAGAGATACAGTTTTTATAGTCTTTCCAACTTCTCGTTATGACTCCTGCAGTTTTCTTAACCTAAAAAATTGCTGCAATGATGAACAAAGAATTATACAAGAAAAAAAAAAAACATACTTTTGTATCTTTATTTTGGAATTTCTTGTTCTATTATAAATATTGAAGTATCCCTATTTCAGAAGACATATTTTGTTAATTGATTGTACATATTTAAATATGTATTTTTGCACAGGTCTTTTTTTCTTATATCCAGTTTTGGTACAATTGAGATCATCTAGTATTTATTTATTAATTAATTAAAAAAAAAAAGCAAATACCTTTTTATAATTTGAAGTGGTTCACTGCCAAGCCAATAGTTAACATGCCTACTTTGCAATGTAAGGGATGCCTCCGTTTTGTGAAAGCTGTGTCCCTTTTTCCCTGTCCTGGGAGCGGGTGGATCCAGGCCGAGGAGGATGGGCCAGGTCCTGCCCCTGGAGCCCACGTGGGTGATGTGGCATCGCTTCTCAGTTGCCTGACTCCCAGAAGATCCATTCAGTCAAGTGACACACTGCTTCTCTTTTTTTAGTGTTCGTGTGCGTGTGTGTGCGTGCGCATCCGTGTGGGTCTCGTGGTTTAAACTAACGGAAAACTGAAAGTGCCTGATATAACTAGTTTTAAGCTTGGACTGTTTAGACAGCTTCTCCTTAAAAGACTTGAATGTTCAGTTGAAATTTTGGAGCTTGCTTTTTCCACCTATATATAATATATATGTGTGTGTATATATACACACATGTATATATCTATATTTCTGAAATTAATGAGATGGGTTGACAAAAGAAAGCAAATTATGCTGGTAGCTTTTGTAAAATCTTTTAATTTGAATACCTTATGTTGGAACAATCCCATTGATAACTCATATTTAGTCTAATGCCAAGGGTTTGAAATATGGTTTTAACCAGCAGTTTATTTAAATGTCTCATTTTGGGAAGGAGGGGAGCGATATTCATTAATCAAATAATTTAGAAAATGTTCAAAATTGTTGGTATTCCAAAACAAAGAAAAAACCCCAAGTAAGTACCTCTTAAAACCATGAAAAAAAAAAAAAAAAAGATGTGATTTCCAAATGAAATTTCTAAGGCAGTTGTCTTCCTGTAAGAGTTCTCTTGCCAAGGAATCTCTCGTCTTTTACTCATTCTGTCCTGGAGGAGGGAATTTGGCTTAGATTCTTAAATGTTTCACTGTTCAGCAGAAAATAATCATTTTTACCTTTTGTGCGAGATATTTTATGTTTTAAAGATAATTTTGAAATGAGCACTACATAATGTCAATGTGAATGTAGGCCTTGGAAGCATCTTGCTCGGTGTTGAGCCTGGTTCTAAAAGCAATCTCCTGTGTAAAATGTGTGAATAGTTTGATAATTTGTATACATAATCAANACCCTCAAGCGGTTTTTTTTTTTTTTTTTTTAGTCAAAATTCTGGAATAAATGCCAATTTGACAGCAGAGTTCACTGTGAAGCACTGGTTTGTGTATCACAGTCATCCCAGGCCCACCCAGGCTTTAGGAGCATGGAGGGCTTTACAGTTTTGTATAATGCAGCCAATTTTTATGAAGTATTTTGTCTTGCTTCAAAACACCTCAAAGATGAATTCCGCCAAAGGGCTCATTGTATTATGGTTTGACTCATCTGGATGTTTTTATTGAGTTTTTAAACATCAGGTAAAGGCTCAAAACTGACTAAACTTTTATTTAGGGGGCAAAGCAAAGGAAGATGAAATCCTAACAAAGAAGATTTTTTTTTCTGCCTTAAAGGGGCACCAGCTATTGCTGAGAAGAGACAATCTGAGCCTGTCCAACTGTTCACGTAGCCCAGCCTTCTCCCCGTTCTGGTGGCAAGTAGTAAGTACATCAGGGAATCCAAAGCCACTCTGAGTAGCAGTTGCTTAGTTGTTTACCTAACGATGCTTTCAGTTTCTCCTGAACTTCCTATGAAATCATTGTTATACAGCAAAACAACAAGAAGCCTCTATGCAGACACTTTAGCTTTGAATTGATACAAAAGATCACACTGAGAAAGCAATGTACTAGAGACTCTTATTATGCAAACTTTAAAAAAAAAACAGTAGACAACTTTTCAGGAACAAAAGGATTCGTATTTAATAGGATGCCCTGTTGAAAGGATTGTTAGAACTGCGATTGGTTTAACGTAACAGGAACCAAAGCGAAACGCCACAAAGAGAAATCCAAGTGTATTAAATCCTGCACGTTTGGAGAGAAATCCATGCTCTGATGAAGTCCCTGGGGCAGAGCTTCCACTTCAGGATAGCATCAGTCACAAGTGCAATTTGACTCTTGGTAGAAACAAAGGTAAAGGAAACAAAAATTCGGCAAGATTGGATGCTGGCGAGTTGGTGATTGAACTGTCCTCTGGTTTTTAAGGTTCTGTTGATCTGAAAGCAAAATGGCAAATTTGTGCTCCTCCAGTAGCCTGCAGACGTGTACAAAGTGAATTCCTGACGGCTGCTCCTGCAGAGCCAGGGTGTGCAGCCACCTGCGCCGTGTGGGCTTGAGCCTCTGGGAGCAAAGAGTGCGAGCATAAATTCTGCCTGCCCTAGACCTGCTCTAAACATTCTGTTTTAGATCTTGGTTATAAGCAGAACATTGTTCCTGAAGCTTTTATTGTCACATAGTTCTTACTGTAAATAATTAAGGAAGCTTAAAATTAATTTTCCTTGCAAAATTGAATTTGCAGTGGCTGGGTTGTTTCTAGACAGATTTTGGTATTAATTTAAGAGATACAGTTTTTATAGTCTTTCCAACTTCTCGTTATGACTCCTGCAGTTTTCTTAACCTAAAAAATTGCTGCAATGATGAACAAAGAATTATACAAGAAAAAAAAAAAACATACTTTTGTATCTTTATTTTGGAATTTCTTGTTCTATTATAAATATTGAAGTATCCCTATTTCAGAAGACATATTTTGTTAATTGATTGTACATATTTAAATATGTATTTTTGCACAGGTCTTTTTTTCTTATATCCAGTTTTGGTACAATTGAGATCATCTAGTATTTNTGTATATATACACACATGTATATATCTATATTTCTGAAATTAATGAGATGGGTTGACAAAAGAAAGCAAATTATGCTGGTAGCTTTTGTAAAATCTTTTAATTTGAATACCTTATGTTGGAACAATCCCATTGATAACTCATATTTAGTCTAATGCCAAGGGTTTGAAATATGGTTTTAACCAGCAGTTTATTTAAATGTCTCATTTTGGGAAGGAGGGGAGCGATATTCATTAATCAAATAATTTAGAAAATGTTCAAAATTGTTGGTATTCCAAAACAAAGAAAAAACCCCAAGTAAGTACCTCTTAAAACCATGAAAAAAAAAAAAAAAAAAATGTGATTTCCAAATGAAATTTCTAAGGCAGTTGTCTTCCTGTAAGAGTTCTCTTGCCAAGGAATCTCTCGTCTTTTACTCATTCTGTCCTGGAGGAGGGAATTTGGCTTAGATTCTTAAATGTTTCACTGTTCAGCAGAAAATAATCATTTTTACCTTTTGTGCGAGATATTTTATGTTTTAAAGATAATTTTGAAATGAGCACTACATAATGTCAATGTGAATGTAGGCCTTGGAAGCATCTTGCTCGGTGTTGAGCCTGGTTCTAAAAGCAATCTCCTGTGTAAAATGTGTGAATAGTTTGATAATTTGTATACATAATCAAGAGCATCTGATCAGCTGAACTCTGTGTTGGCTGCTGTATAGTACATGAACAAATGTCATGGGATAGAAAAATTACTTTGGATATTTAAAAGAAAAATAAATATATAGTCTATTTGTTTTGTAACAAGTTTCTGTAAATAAAATAATTTATACTATTTATAAGAAAAAGTTGTGCTTTGCTTCATGAAAAAGATTAGTTTGTTGAACAAACATGTTACTAAACAAGGCAATAAAATTAGGACTTTTCAATAAATGAGGTTGGTTGCATGGAATATATTATATGTTTCTGCTTCATTATAAAATCCTTCGCTATTAAAGGAAAACATTATCTGTATCGGTGCCTATGTGAACTAATTTCAGAGAATTGGAGGTGGTCAAATTCTGTCACTGTCCCTTGGCATCACGAGCCAGCCCTGTAGGTTTGGAGCTCTCCATCCCACAGGGGGTTGGTACCTGGTTGTGAGCGGTGCCTGTGTCACCCTGCAGCATTTTCCTGTGCAAAGGACTTCTGGTACTTCAGGCTCACATTTTATATTATTTTCTAATCAGAATAATGAGCAGCAGCCTTTACAGCCCCAGATGTAGTTGAGTTGTCATGTTTCCTGCAGGTTTTTTCCTCTCCCAAAAGTGTTTTTTTGTGTTTCCACAGTTTGAAGATCCAGAGTGTGAATTCAGCAGGTTAAACTCTCCTGCACAGCTTTTCTCTGCACGGGACTCGGGACTCTCGGAGCAGTTTGTAAACCCAGTAAAACTCCTGTTCAGTGGGACAGGACTTCAGAGTGACATCTGTGAGAAAAAGCTTCCTTTACTCTGTCTCTATTTTGTTTTGGCTTGGGTTTTTTTCCCCTCTTATAACAAGTTTTTCTTAATATTTGGAATAAATGCTACAAGTTCTAAACGGGATTCAGACAACAGGCAAGTTCTGCTTTGTCTTTTTATAATAAGCACCTCTAGTAGTACTACATTTACTTTTTACATTGAGAATTTTAATTTCTTTTTTTTATCTTGCCTTCTTGCAAATCCTTTTCCTTTCCTAGTAGCAATTTCCACCACCTGTGGCACCCTGAAGGAGCTGCTGGCACTGCAGCTGGTTCAGCTGAGCTGTACAAGCGACCGAGGGAGCGCAGGGAGTCGCGTGTTTGTGCAGCCGAGCTGAGCTCCGTGCTCCACCTCGTGTTCAGGCAGGTTCGTGACTCTGAGTGCTCCAGCACCGAAGGAGTAACTCTGCATTTTACTGCATTTCACACAGCCTTCAGTGTCCTCTGAGACTGGTGAGGTTAGGAAAGGAAAAAAGGTGCTCCGTGGGATTGCAGCATCCTCCCTCTGCCCTTCCTTGGCTGCATTTGGGGCACTGCAGTGCCAGGGAGCCCTGACCCTGGGCAGGGCAGAGCTGCTCCCTGGGGTCTCTCTTCTCGTGACTCCGTTCACTAAAGGGGTGAGTGATGAAAAATGCAGTCTGACCAGCTGCTGAATGAACTGGGTAGAAAACAGTTTCCTTCCCACCAGTGAGTGTCTCATAGGAAAACACTCCAGTTTATATTCGGGACAGCCACTTGGTGATGCAGGAGACTGCGTGCAATGGAACCCCAGGGTCCGAGGTTCCCTGAGTGTAGGGTTTGTGTATTTGTGCATCTTGTCAGCGTCCTCTGCATTTAGAATCAAAGCTGGGGATCTGTGTCCTGGGAGCCCGAAGGTGTTTGGCTTTCCCCTGGTGGAGCAGTGCTGGGCTCAAAGGCTACAACCTGACTCTGGCAGCAAATGTGCCCCTGGCTCTGCGAGTGCAGCTCGGGGTGAGGGGTGGGAAGTTGGCCGGGTGCCCTCGGGCTCTCCGCAGGCCCGAGCGCCGCTCCGTGGGCGCCGCGTTTGCTCCGATTGCCAAAAGAACCCGGAGGAGGGCTGGCCACGGGCTTTATTTAAATGCAAATTCCTGTTGGTTCATTATTATCACGTTCTGCTGCAACAAATAATCAAACACATGTGGCTTGTAGGATCCACCACGGGACTTTTTATTTTGACTGGATGCTTTTTTCAGTGCTTTGGCTCAGAGCTGTGTTAGCTGCTGGATCCGTTCCTAACAAGCAGCATGGGAGCTTTGTCATGGAAAAGTGACATATGCCTGGGTTTTTTCTGACCCAACAAACTTCAGGGAAATCTCAAAAACCTTTAGGGAAGTTGTTCAAACTTTCAATGTGGATTGAAACTTTATTGCCAAGAAGGGGAAAATAGCCTGAGAATTGCAGTAAAAAAGCTTTGTCCAAGCCTATGAGAAATAGCTGGTGTTGATATTTGTGCCCAAATTGATACAAAAGTTTTCTTTCAGCATCAGCAGGGACTGTGTTGCTGCTTGGGTTCGGTGGTCTCTGAGAGTGCTGGAAGCTTTTTGTCCTCCATTTTGCAGCTGAGGTCCCTTCACCTGAGTCCTTTCCTGTCCATGAGAGGTGACTGTTTCCTAAAGTGAGTGCCTTGCCCCTTGCCTGCAGGGCTGGACCTTGAGCTCTGGAGTGTTCAGTGAGAGAAGCACCGTGGGCAGGTGAGCCAGAAACTGCAGCGACTTGCACAGAAACTACATTTCCATGGCTTTGTAGCAGAGCTTTAGTAACAAATCCTAACCCACCCCATCTCCTGCCCTGAACCTGCTTTCCCACCATTAATGCAGGGAATGAATTGAGAGAGAAGTTCAAGCTGTGGCTCGAAATCTCCGTCTCGTTCTGGCTACCTTGTAGCGAGGGTGAAGTCAGCCTTGCAAAGCGAAATTGGAGAATGGCATTAGCCCAAGGAACTGCCCAAGCTTAAATTACAAGAGAGAATGTACAACTTTGGCATGTGGACTATAAATCCATGGAAAGGTGTCAAAAGCGAGGCGTGAAGGCCCTGTGTCTGGAGTGCTGCTCACAATCCCAGTTAAATACAGGGAAATCATGAGATCAGACAAACAGAATTTAAACCTAACGTGATCACGGGACAGTAAAAATGAACTTGAAATTACTTCAGGATGTAGAAATTCTAATGCTTCTGATTTGACATGGAGATAGAAGGCAGCTAAAAACTGCAGAATAGACAAAATTATGCCCTTGATCAGCTCAAGGCCTGACCACCCTGGACCCCTCAGCATTCCTACTCTTTGTAAAACCTGTGTATCAGATTGCTTTGGTTTTCTTCAGGAGAACAATGTGAACAGCTGCTGTGGCTGAACTGTGCCTCCAGCTGTGGGCTTGAGGTGTTGCCTTTCACCTTTCCCAGAATTTTATGCCACCACTATTTGGCATGGCTGAGAGGCTGAACTGCTGCACAAAGCCTTAAAAGGTTCAGCTAAAATTGCTGTGACTCTTTCCTGCCAGGCCTTGGCATGAAAATCTTTGTCCAGAGGATCTCCAGGCTCTCCCTGGATCCTCTTTCATGGGATGTAGGCTGAGATCAGGAAACGTGCAAGGCAAGTTGGGATCTTTAAAGAGGGGTCTTTCCTGTAATAGGATTGTGCATTTCTGTTTGGAACATTATTTTTCACCCACCTGAGCAGAGAACAGAGATTCTGAAATGCTTGGCTCTCACAGGAGGATAGCCATGGTTAGGATAAGATGGTTGATAGCTCTGCAAGTATCTTAGAGCACTAAAACTCTTTGGCAATGCTTTTATTTTCCACACAGAGTAGGGATTTCTATTTTTTTCCTGCTGCTCTTACCTACACTAAGAGAGCAGCAAGATTTCTCTGGAATGCATGAAGCCCCTGTTAGCCTAATGTTCTCTAGTAGGTTTCTATTCTCTTTACCTTGCAGTTAAACAAATACATGGTAATAATATGCTGAATGGAAGCTTTGATGTGGTTAATTAAGGCCAGTTCATGTATAAATATGCTGGAAAGGAAAATCTATTTGTGCACCAAACAGAAATTCCTCAATTCAGTGAAGACATGAAGACAGCATGGTTTTCTGATAAACTTCACACCTGCACCTATGGAAGGTGCAAAAGATGTTCCCAAAAGTCAGACTGAAGGAAAGCCTTCCCAGCTAGCTCTGCTTATCTGGCATGGAATGGATCTAGAAAAACCAGAGAGGTTATTGCAGGTCTGAAAAGTCTGAATATTGGGTTTTATCAGTTAAAACTTATAGGAAATGTTATGTTTGTGAACACACAAAACAGAGACTCACAGCTGACCATGTGGTAAAACTAGAGTTCTTGTTTATTACTCTGCCTATTCTGAAGAAAGATCAGAATTCTCTTCTAATTAGTACTGTCTGAAGCTTAAATCTTTAAACTCTGGCTAAATAGCTACTTCTTGGAGGGGGAAACAACCAAAACAGCTTCCAGTAAAAAATCATGAGGTTATTTTGGGTTTCAGAACAGTTCATCAGAGAATGGTAATGTCCCCTCAGCACCAAGGGGTCCAACCTCGGGCAGGCAGCAGCAATTCCAGGACAGGAGCCCCTCTAGGATCTTGCAATGGGAGGGGTGGGCAGGGAAATTCCAATCTGTCCTGTCTGTGGCACAGGAGCTTCCAAATGCTAGGATTGCTCTTTGGGTGCACCTACCTGTGGGGTTCCTTCCAGCACTGAAGCTGCAACGCACACAGGCAGTAAAAGTGTTCTGTGCCAAATGCAGTGGCATCAAAAACTCACAGAACTCACTCACAGACCATCTGTGGGAGGAGGAAGAAAACCCCTCAAGGCAGGCCAGCAGGGTAAACAGCTGCTGCTGGAGGCTCTGCCATGCCAGAAACCATGTGTCATCAGCATGGCAGCAGCCTAGTGAGACATTCATTCCTCAGCAGCTGTGAAGGAAGGAACTGTAACCCCTGCAGTACCTGGTCAGTTCTGTCCAACTCCAGGAGTGCCTTGCACAGCTCCCACCATCACTGACAACTGGAAATCTAACTCAGGCAATAATTACAAATGTAATGCTTTGCTCACAGGCTGACTTCCTTTCCAAGAGTTGGCAAAAAAAGTTTAAAGAGAGAGGCTACTTCTGTTACAGATGTTCCCAAAGTTTTAGTCCTGCAGTTTCTGTGCTTATATTACTGCTTCACCCCAGTCACTTGCATTCTTACTTCTTCTCCCTTAAGCTGTAATCACTTCACTGCAAGACTGTCCTGTCTGGACAGTGTGCATTCTTCATGAAAATTTTTGGCCACTTTACTATCATGCAACTGATTGTTTTCACCTCTGATCCCAATACAAAAATCTTAAAAAAGCAAGTGTAGAATGAGTTCTCTGTGTTCACAGCTCGTGAGGCTGCTCTGCTGTTCAATGCTGAACACTGGATACAGAGGCAAGGAAAGGAACAAAGTCTGTTACAAGAGATCACCAATGGTATCATACATTTAATAAATGAACTGGGTTCCGTACACCAGAGCAGAACAGTGTGTACATAATGAAGTGGAAAGTAAAAACACTACCTCTTTCTTGCTAGTTATTTTTTCCCCACAGTATACCAAGTTATGCAATATATTTATAGGTTACTTCCAAAATGTTTTAAACATCTAAATTTTGCATTCCCTTGCATTAAAAAAATTACATATTAATTACTCGGGAAAGTTTCTGAATTCTGTTTAGCAGCAAATCTCCTTTCTTGATGGTTTCTTGGTACTGCCAATTCTTGCTATCAGGCCTAGGAATCATGAGGAAAAAAAAGGGGTTAGAACTAAGAATATGATTTATACCAAAGCATTAAACATTTCTGTAGTAAATGCCATCAAAGTGTATAGAATTCAACTGCTCTGTTGAAAACAACCTCTAGGAACTGTTACATACCTGTTAGTTTCTACAATCTCATTTACTTTGTCTATTTTGCAGTGCAATCGACCAGCTGCAATAAATCTTGAAAGCTCCCTAAATAAAGAAAAAAAAGTTGGTTAAATCCTGTTTCACCAGGGAGTTGTAGACCTAAGAGCACTGAAACTGCTGCTGCACCACACAGTATTTCTGAAGCAACAGCCTGTGGATCTTCATAAGGTACCTTATATATCCTCATCTTATTAAGGCTTGGATATTGCACCCAAAAATAATAATTTTCATGACCTGAACACCAAACCTCTTAGTTCTTTCTTCTCAGGCCAAACTGTTGTACTTGAATTAGTGAAACTTATCACTGAGCTTTGTATCAACTACTCTTCAAATCCAAGGGCAGCAGTCATGCAGTGTGCCTGTTTGGAATTTATCCTGAGGTAAGTATCTTCATGACAGTCAATTAATTGGAATTAATGCTTTTTAAAATTTAT
>VZRX01005580.1:72180-95389 GCA_013398075.1 Notiomystis cincta | reverse complement strand
GCCACATGGTGATTTTTGTCCTTCGGAGAGCCAAAGGCAAATACAGGCATGCTCAACCTCCATTGTCAAAGGGAGAGGTTTCCTAGCAACAATGCCGGTGTGAATGGAGCCCAAGTTTCCTTCCCAATCCCTTCTGTGACATTCGAGCAATTTGTAATGCACGGGGAAGGGGAAAAGAAGGATCTGAGGATCCTGGCTATGCAGAGTCACCCAAATCAGCAAAGCACTTTGTCAAGTTCTCTTGGCACCGCAGCTGCCAAGTGCCTTTCAGTGTAAGGTGGACCAGGAGGGACCCTGGAGCCTGTTCCCATCCTCTGTCACCCGAGCCCCTGCAGCAGGCCGAGGGTGCTGTCCACAGCCAGGAGAGCAGCCACCACCTCTGCTGCTGTGCTCTGCCTCTCAAATCACCATGAAAACCTCGGCTGTGATCAGATTAAGCTTCACTCCTCCGAGCCTGGCAGGATGTTTGGGATGTGCTGGCAGCGGGCGGCGAAATGCGCGCTCAGCAACGCCCGACTGCAGCCCTGTTGTTCCCCACACAGCCCTCGCCTGCCACACTGCAAGGTGTTGGGAAACAGCATTAGAGCAGGGGAGCAGAGAGGAAAAGGCAGAGGAAAACCAGCCCTAACTCCTGGGGGCTTCCCACCAGCTGCTGCTCCTCCTTCCCTGCAGCTCCTTCCCTTCCCCTGCACAAACCATCCAGGCTGCACAACACCACAGCAAGTCATTGCTTTCCATCCTGGGTGGCACCAAACATCCCTTCTCCTCATCATTCTTTTTTTTTTTTTGCCCTCCTCATCCAATCAGACTCTTCAGAGACACAAAAACAAGTCCTCTCCAGGAAAGGACCTGTAACAGAGACCAGAGAATCAAGGAGCCATGGAATGGTTTGCGTTGGAAGGGACCTTAAAGCCCATCCAGTTCCACCCCTTCCATGGCAGGGACACCTTCCAATGTCCCAGGCTGATCCAAGCTCTGTCCAACCTGGCCTTGGACACTGCCAGGGATGAGCCACAGGTGTCCCAAATGCCCCCAGCCTCTCTTTCTAATTAGTGGAGCATGATAGGTTCCTAAATTAATCCTCTCTTCTGACAAACCAGGAGCCAAAGTGCTTCGCTGAGCCACCAGTATGAAATGCCCAAAGTTCCAGGGTTTGAATGCTGCACATCATGTCTAACAAGGGAACAATGACCCCTCTTATCTAGAGTGGGCCCAAGCTCCCCATATCCCAAATCCAATTGTGTGATGCCAGCTCTGACTCAGGGAGGGAACACCCTGCATTTGTCACATCTAGAAACAGCTTTTGGAGTCTGTAGCTCATTGTGAGCTCCACAGCTCCGGGATGTTTATTTACAGGGCACCGTGCAAGACATCTGTTCAGCCTGGCTTTTTAACTGAAAGGGAATTTATCCTTGGCAAATCAGTTTGGGGAGTCAGGAACTGGTTTCATGGCAGTCCAAGGGTTTGGCCAACACTGTGGTTTAGTTTGATTTTTGTCCCTTCTCCCAAGCACTCTGCCACAAAGAGGCCACGCTCAATCACCCGAGATGTGCAGCTAGAAGTGATTAAATAAAATTAAAACACTTATCTGAGCAGTGGTGATGCCTCTGACAGATGAGGTTTGAAATGTGTTCTATGAATTTAACAGGGAGTAAGAAATCATGAGAAATGTTGGCAGAGACCTGGCCAAACTGCTCCTGAGCTTGGCAGGGTGGGTTATGGGGACACCACTCTCCACTGTACATCACTGGGACGAGGCAGGACGGGCCAGCTGGGCCCAGCACAGCAAGAGGCCACACTAAAACTGCTGCTAGACCACATGGAAATCTTCCAAAAGCCTCAGACATAAATCTGGAAGGGTTGCATTTTGGTTTTGCCCTGTAAGATATGGCCACGCTCTTCTTTGGGCCTGTTTTTTGCACATATCTGTGGGAAAGGGGCAACAGCCCTGCTAGGGAGACACATCTGGGCACCAAGTTTTCCTCACCATGGCAAATACCAAACCCAGCCTGATGTGAGCCAATATCCCACAGCAGAACATGGCACAAAAACCCAAATAAAGGCAGTCTTCATTCATCTAGGCATGGCTCAATATCCCACAGCAGAACATGGCACAAAAACCCAAATAAAGGCAGTCTTCATTCATTCATCCAGCCATGGCTATCCTTTTTCCACTTGAAAAAAAAAACCATCATCTAAAAGCATTCAAGAAATCTAAATATTTACTTTAACAAAACATTTACATTCATCACCAGGCAAGACTTTGCAAACAAGACTGAGGAAGTGAATTTTAGCTGGACTTGGGAGCTGTGCAGGGTAATGACTGCACTGACCAGCTTCAAAACCATATGAAGACTACTGATTATTTATTATAAAATGCCTGCACAGAGGGAGAGACCTAATTGTGTGATGAAGATCCCAACCCCTGTGGGTATCACAGCACACTGTACCTGTAAGAGTCAGGGCTCATTAGCCTAATCACAAAGAATAATACTGGGAGCAGAGCTCTGCAAAGCCACTGATTTTTTACACCCTACGAGTTTCACAGAAACACCCTTTTTTTTTCCCAGTTTGGTGGGATTCTTTATCTTCTATCCCTATCTGGCAACTGAGAGCCTTCCCCCAAATCCTTACTGCAGACAGCAGCAACCCCAGGCTGTGCAGGGCCACAAACGCTCAGCATCTCCTGCAGTCCCTGATTAATCATCTCCCTCCTCTCACCACGTGTGGAGCCACGGAGCCAGAGCAGGGGAGGGTGGTCAGCAGATGTGTGGGTGGTGGGCTTGGAGAGGGAGCTTTTCCTCTGCATTAATCTTGTGCACATAGGCACGGGTGCAGCAGGGATTTTTTTTTTCAGCCTCTAATCTGTGTCACTGATGAGAGGCTTCCCTGTTCTGCTGCTCAGGAATACAGAGAGAAAATCATTCAGTTGGAATCCCTGTGCCTTGTTCTGATGAGTTGGGAGTGTGGATGCATCCAGGATAGGATTCATACCTGCATGTTTAATTTTCCTGCCCTCTTTTTCAGCCTTGTTCCCTCTCCTCCACGAGGCAGCACTGAACAAAGTTAACACTGATTTTTCATAAGGAGAAACACTGCCGGGCTTGTCTAACCAGGCCAGTTATCTACACCCATGTGGGAAACACCACGAGGCTGCATTTTGCATCCTTTCCCCTCACTTTTCAAATAAAAAAACTCCTGTTTGCTCATGGAAACCCTTTGGCCATCAGTGGAAGGCCTCGTGCCCACAGCAGGTTTTAGTCTTGCCTTGTTCCCTCTCAAGGTGGACGGGCACAGGGCAGGTCCTGGAGCTCCTCCAGCACCATCCCACCCTCCCAGCACAGACAGGGTCAGCCCAGGGCCACTGTAAGTGTCCTGGATGCTGGATCCTGACTGAGCACCATGGGATTCCCAAGCAAAGGGGAGAGCTGGTGCCCAATTTTCCAGAATCTGGTGCTGTTGTCAGGCCGGCCCTGGAGACACGAGGACTCCTCACTCTCTGCCTTCCACCTCATACCTGCTTTGTTAACCCGGGGCTGATCCTCAGGAGCTGTGCTCCCAGGGCTGAAGAGGTGTGAAGCCCAGAGGCTCCTGGGCTGGTGGGGTTGGAAAGGGTTCCTTCCCTGGAGCTCTGCCCTGTGCTGCCGGTGCTCCCCAAGCACCGAGCCAGCCCCAGCTCTGCGCTCACCCCCGTGCCCCTGCCCCTCCTTAGAGAGCAGCTTGGCACCAAAACCTGAGCCCTGCGAGCCAAAGGCATCCCCAGATGTGCTCACAGCCACTGCTGCTTCCTTTGGCTGGCTCCAGAGGTGTCCCAAGGGCTCTGTGCTGCTGCCAAGGAGCCGTGACATCACTTGCAGCATTAATAATTACAATGTATTCACAGATATATTCACCATACATTCACAGACTGAGTTTTGCTTAAAGCCAATACCTTCCTTATCCTCCTTCCCACACCCCCAGTTTTCCCATTTGCCTATCTATTCCCTCCCAGGGAGGAAAGGTCAAAGGTGGGAGTGGGATTTAGGAGTGTTTTTCCTCTTAAACAAACAAAACCCACATTACTCAAATGATTCTTCATTTTAAACTCCAAGTTCTCTGCACAGCCCTTACTGAGAGCACATTCTATAAATCCTTGAAGACAGAAATCACAAGAAAACTTTGTTCTTTGTCCTATAACAGGATTTAGAGAAGAAAGATGTTCCCATTGAAGTTTTGGAACGGGAAATGCAGAACAGGAGCCAGCCCCAGTCACCCTCAGGTTGGTCTGAGTTATTTCACAGTGGCCAAAAGTCTATTAAGGCTTTGCAGAGCAAACAGAAGGAAAGACACAGCTCCTGCTGGGTCATAAAGAGCCTGGCTCCTGTTTTTATGGTGTGGAAAAACCCAGGGAGAGGAGTGGAGGGCTGAGAGGAGCAGGAGCGATGGAGACAAAGTGAGGCCACGAGGCAAGGTAAGGGTGTGAGGTCACTCAGGCAGCTGCACACCCTCATTTCCCACTTCTCAGGGCCTCCAGGAACACCTGGATTTTCAGGGGTGCAATGTGTGGTTTCACACCCAGCTCAGAGTTGTTTTGGTGGATGGAATGGAGGGAAAGAACAGAAAAATTTGGAGACCGTCACCCTCAGGTACACAAAGGCAGCTAAAGACCAAAGCATCATCTGCTCCAAGAGGACCAAATCCATCTCCCACTGCCCCAAGGACACACTTGGTGGAGCTTGGCTCCAGCTCAGAGGACATTTGGACTGAGCTCAGCTCCCCTGGGCATCCAAGGAAAGCCAGGTCCTTTGGTGGCAGGAATGAAGCCGTACAAATTCCCATCACTGCCCTGGAGCCACAGAGCCAAACAAGGCCCTGCTCTGAGCAAAGACTCACCAAACATGTCTTGACAAGTCCCAGCTTCAGTGGCCAACTTCACTCTGAGGAATTTAAATGGGGTTTTGTTAGAAATTACTTGAAAGTGATTTCCCCCTCTACTCCACTCTGATGAGACCCCTCCTGATCCAGCTCTGGGGTCCACAACATCAGGAGGATTTGGGGCTGCTGGAGAAAACCCAGAGGAGGCCACGAAGATTTTCCAAAGGCTGGAACACTTCTGTTATGGAGCCAGGCTGGGAGAGCTGAGAGGATCACCTGGAGAGGAGAAGGCTCCAGGGAGAGCTCAGGGGCTCCTTGCAGGGCCTAAAGGGGCTCCAGGAGAGCTGGAGAGGGACTGGGGACAAGGGATGGAGGGACAGGAAAAGGGGGGATACCTTTAAGCTGGAAGAGGATAGATTTGGATGGGATATGGGGAAGGAATTGTTCCCTGGGAGGGTGGGGAGGCCCTGGGATGGAATTCTCAGAGAAGTTGTGGATCCTCTGGATCCCTGGCAGTGTCCAAGGCCAGGTTGGACATTGGGGTTGGATCAGCCTGGGACAGTGGGAGGTGTCCCTGCCATGGCAGGAGGGAAGGGGATGAGCTTTAAGGTCCCTTCCCAGCCAGCCCATTCTGGAATTCTGTAAAATATCTGCAGCCACCTCATTTCTGACCTGGCTGTGCTTTCACCCCATCCCAGGAGGCTCTGAAGGAAACCTCTGCACAGATCCACAGCAGCCACAGGTGGCTTTGGGTGTGCACCTGTAGGTTGTGACCAAAATTCCCAACTCCCAAAGCCTTTCCAACATGAAGCCACATCCCACTTGGTCTTGGAGAGCTCTGTTCAAAGCACAGGAGGCAGAACATCTCAGGGAGATGATTAGAGAAAGCAGGCAATGAGGTAGATTACATCTTTGCTCATTAAAGAAAGAAAAATCCTGTAAATCTGCACGAGCTTCTCATAAAAGAAGTATTTTCTTTCCCTTGACAGCTTTTGTTCTGCAAAAAAATCAAAAAAAAAAAAAATACCAAAACAAAAAAATCCTATCTTGCACACCTCAAAAGCAGACAAATAAACAAACATCCAAGTCACCTTGGGTTTTGGGGTGGTGCTTGTTTTTTCCTTTGCCTGCTGCTCGCAGCATCACAATTTTCTCTGAGCATGAAAATAAAAATAATATTTTACATTAAGAAAGGAGACAACTTCAGGTTTGACAAAGCTCTTTTTCTTAGTATCGACAAGCAATCATCATCCATCTTACAAATGGGAACTTGCCTCAGAGCACATCCACACCATCACTGGATTTCTGGTCCTCCGAGGACTGGGATAACAAACGAATCTTCACCGGCTTCAATGATTTCAAAGCTAATCAGAAGATAAAAAGGCTGGCAGGACAGCTGACAATACATTACCAACCAACAACAGATCTGTGCAGGACATTTATGTATTTAAATTCCAGGCGTGGGGAAGCTTGGACACATCCCTGGAATACAGGGATGCCGGAGTGAGGCGAGACAAAGCAGGGAATGGCAGAGCAGGGACACACTCAGGGGTTGGGGTGTTTTCCTGCATCCCACAGGGCTGTGCCACAGGATGGCATCCACACTCTCCATGAGGACAACACTCCAAAGTGTCCAAAGGCAGCTCTCTCCTCGCTGATTTGTGCAGGAAGGAAAATGAATCAGAGATGGCAAATCCCAGAGACCCCGTCCAGAAACTTCCAGGATTCCCTGGGAGAGTCTCAGGATCAACACATTCACCAGAGGAATAAAACACAGCCCTTCTCGTGGTCTGAGTAACCACAGGGGGAGCAAAACTTCTTAAACACAGTTAAAATTTAGGTGATGTATCAAAAACTTCACTGATTTGCCATGGTATCTTCCTGATCCAGACCTTGCTTCCAGGGATTCTTTTCCCATGCCATCACCTGAAGCCTGAAGGCCCTGTTTGTCCTTTCCACAGGATGTGGATATTTTGAACAAGGACAAAGTTTAAAATCTTGATTCTTAAATCAAGCACAGCTTCCTACGTGTCACAGAGGCCCCAAATTTCTCTGCATCAAGGTCAGCAGCCAAATTCCCATAAAACAGGCTCTGCAGAGGGAAAATGTGCTGGATCTCAATCATTCTGTCACTGTTTGTGTTTGGGACTCAGAATTTTGTGGCCAAATAGACCAATTTAGGTGTTTTTAACAGAGCAAGTTTTGTGCAGTAAAATCTATTCAGAATCTGATGTTTGTGCCATCACAATGAGTCAGAATCATGGAATGGTTAAGGTTGGAAAACCACTGGAGGTTATCTAATCCAACCCTTCCCTCAGGCAGAGCCACCTCTAGAGGAATTACTCAGGATATTGTCCAGAGACAACACCAACCAGTCACAAATGCTGATGGAAAATGCAAATACTCCCTCAGGATTTCCTGGGAAAACCCTTAAACCTATGGATAGCTCAGTCTTCCAAGGAGTTTGTTCTCCAAAGCAGATGCCTACACCTGTCTGACCTGAGCTGTGAGCAGCTGTAGGGATCCCAGTGATCCAAAGCAATTCCTCAAGTCTCCATCCAGTGGAGCCACTGCAGGAGGAAGCAGCCTGTATTCCCCAGAGGTTGTGCCAGGAGCTGAGGAGAATCCTTGGAAGCTGAACCCAGGGAGAAGCAGTTGGGGCATCTGACTCTGCCTTTGATGAGGGAACAGCTCCCAAAGAAGAGCTGCACAAACCTCCTGCCTCTGGAAAAATGTCAACATGTGGCTCAGCAGAATTTCCCATTGTTTCCCTTCTCCTCCTGACTCTGGAGTTCAAAGCAGTGAAGCCCTTTCAAAGACAGAGGAATAAATTTAGATTTTGGTGACTGATCCCAAGTTTCCCAAAAGCTTCTGATGGGAGAGGGATCACTGAGAGCAGCTATGACTGGTCCAGGGGCATTTGGATCATCTGCAGATCCCATCCTTATTGATGCAGAGAAACCTCTGTCAGTTTGCTCAGGGGGGCTCAGGAGGAATTTTGGTGGGAGCCCAGAATTCCTGATGATCCTTTCTGACACCAGAGCTCTCCCATCATCTCCACTTGGAG
The DNA here is from genome assembly GCA_013398075.1 of Notiomystis cincta. Lineage (NCBI taxonomy): Eukaryota > Metazoa > Chordata > Aves > Passeriformes > Notiomystidae > Notiomystis > Notiomystis cincta. Next base: position 87,468 of record VZRX01005580.1, on the reverse strand, counting down.
CCACTCATAGAGCTCCTCTGCCCTAAATCCCAGCTCCTGAGAAGAAAATGAACACCAGCCCTTTATCATCTACAGTTCCCCTCACACGAGGTGGCGCCCAGGATCTGCCAAAAAAAACATCTGGAAAAGCACCAGGAATGCAAGGAAAAGGGGCTGATGGGCTGAGGGAAGCAGCTCTATCCCCCACAAAACAGCTGCATTAATTTATTACATTTTAGTCTTCGGTCAACTTTGAGACAACGACTGAAGAGTGAGTTTCCATTGCAACATCCATCATTGTATCAACCTTATTTTTTGTGATATTTTGTAAATTACAATAAATTTGCTTTCTTCTGAATATTCAGATGCTTCAAAAGGTACCCAAAGGATGCAATTAGACCCTAGGGAAATATGCTATTATGTGCACATATCATGTTTTGCATAGGCTTTCCAGCATCTACATAATTTATGTTTTTCTGCATAATTTCCCCTTTTTATGTTTCCTATGTGTTTGTGAGATAATGCAGGAGTCAGTTCTCTCCCACCAAAAACACAGAAAGAACTTCAGTCTGTATTCTTCCTTCACCCAATCTGCTTCACTTCCCACAAAACCCTCGGAGAAACCCCTGGAGAAATCCTTTCATACGCACCAAACATCAATGCCCGAGGAAAAACCCAGAAGGTCGAGGCAGCTCTCTGAAAGGAACCAGAACCTTGTCCACTCCCATATTCATCTGGGCATTCTGAGGGGCCTCTGATGGATAACGTTGGAATGGGAAAGCTTTTAAACTCCTTCTAATCCTCGCCTCGCGCCGGAGCCGCGCGAGAAATAATTCCGCCAAAACTTTCAAGTGGCTTCTTAGCTTTCCGCGCCCGTCGCTGGCGCCCAGGCTCGCTTCTAATTAAAAATAAAATAGGGAGAACAATAAAAAACTAAAAAAGGAGGAATGTTTTCAGGCAGGATGCAGTAAAAGGTGATGCCTACTCTTTCCTTTTTCACTCTGTTGGCTGGAATTTCTAATTTGTCGGTTTGAAATTGATTTCGAGAGATTAAAAAGGGAAATAAAATTGAGGGGTGGGGATGACTTTGTGCAGGTGAGACACCACTAAATTATTTAAGTATGGATGTTCCTCATTTTTAGGATGTGATACTCAAGTCATGGGCTGGAAATTGAGATTTAATGTCTTTGGCTGGATTTCTTGTGCTCTCTCTCAGGTACCACCCAGGGATTTCTCCTCCCCAGGAGGTCAGGGATGAGAAATAGGGAATTTTCTTGCAACCCCAAATCCCATCCTCACTGCACCCCTCAGCCACAGGGGCTGCCCTGGTTCTGGAGTCATGGAGAGCCTTAGAAAACGTCCTTAAAAGTCTATAAATACAAATAATGCGAATAATAATTACTAATACTAATACTAATAACAATAACAATAATATTAATAANGATTTCGAGAGATTAAAAAGGGAAATAAAATTGAGGGGTGGGGATGACTTTGTGCAGGTGAGACACCACTAAATTATTTAAGTATGGATGTTCCTCATTTTTAGGATGTGATACTCAAGTCATGGGCTGGAAATTGAGATTTAATGTCTTTGGCTGGATTTCTTGTGCTCTCTCTCAGGTACCACCCAGGGATTTCTCCTCCCCAGGAGGTCAGGGATGAGAAATAGGGAATTTTCTTGCAACCCCAAATCCCATCCTCACTGCACCCCTCAGCCACAGGGGCTGCCCTGGTTCTGGAGTCATGGAGAGCCTTAGAAAACGTCCTTAAAAGTCTATAAATACAAATAATGCGAATAATAATTACTAATACTAATACTAATAACAATAACAATAATATTAATAATAATAATAACAACAACAACAATAGCCTCTCATCTTTGCTCTCATCTGTTCAAGTGCTCAGAATATTAAGTCCTTCAGGCTTAAAAATAAAACTTGGGACAGACAAACACATAATTCACCCATTCTCCCCCTCCTCAAAAATAAATCCAGCAAAGTACAAACAACCACTCCCAAATATGGTCCCTGCAAGTGAAATCGGGAGGAAGAAAACCATATTTTGCCTTGTACCTTCCCCAGAATATTTTGGGCTAATCCACTTATTTAAAACTCACTCCTGAGTCCGTGTAAAATCAGTCATGGAGCAGCAAGGAGACATTGTAAGAACGTTTTCTTCTCCACAAACCATGACAGCCTTCAAATTGCCAACAAAAAAATAACCAAAAAAAGTCTCATGTGAATACAAGAAAATGTTTCTGTTGTGAAACCTGCAGCGTGAAGCAGCAAGAATAAAATAATCTGGTAAAATGTAAATAATAAGATTCTTTGTAGAAGACATAAGAGAACACCTGCTGCTTTCCTTATTTTTTATTTATTATAATTAATAAGTTCAAACTAAGCAGTATGCAGATGTGCAAAAACAAACAGCCCCCCTAAAAATTAAAAAAAAATTAATACTTGTCATTAAAAAAGTTCATTTGAAGTTGAGAAACTGTATGATAAATTAATCAGAACAGAATCTGCTTGCTTAAAAGCCTATTGACATGTTTTAAAATCATTTGTGTAATTCAAGGTAACGAAGAGCAGGGACCACGTGCAGGATTCTCTCCCAGAGCCTCCACCCCATGGGCATAAGAGAGATGATCACAGCCACTTGGTACAATAAAGCTTATTTTTAAAATTAAAAATACAGAAAAGCAGCAAAACACCATTTAGAGAAGATTTCTGTGTGCTCCAGCACCTCTTTCTTCAGGAATCAAACCCAGTGGGGTTCACTCATCCTCTCCCTCTTTTCCATTTATTTATGAGGAAGCTCAGAGTCTCACACCTCCCCCAAAACCCTCATTGATTCCATCTATCCAGCCCCTATTGATAATAAATTTCCTGAGGAGCTGAAGGACTTGGAGAAAGCTGGAGGTTTAGCCAGGGCAAAAGGCACTAAAAGGAATTATTTGATTCTAATGAAAGCAAACACAGTGGGTCAAGTTTGGGTTTGGGGTGGTGAGGGAAGTGAAATAGTAAAAGAAATTTACTCAGGAAGAAAATTACAGGTGGAAAGGAGTGATGGGAGGCAAGTGGGGTTTGGGAATGGGTCCATGGTGTGCCCTCTATCCCTGCCCTCACAGCTTCTCCAAGCACTTCCCAGGAAAGCAGTGGAGCAATTTAAGACTGCTGAGGACCATCCCTCCTGCCTTGCTGGCACCTCAGGAGGCCGTGGAGCTGCTTGTGCTGAAACTGTTTGGCCTCACCTTTGTACTGTAGGATGGGGACCAGCTCCTGAAAACATCAGCCCCCTCTTCTCCCCATAAATATTGCTCTGATTTTGAGCTCTTTTCAAAATCAAGTGGCTCAGGAATCACCTGCAGAGGTTGGAAAAGACCTCCAGGATGGAGTCCAAGCATCAGCCCAGCATGGCCAAGGCCAGCACCAGACCCTGCAGCCCTTCCCCCAAAGGTCAAACTCTTATGTTTCCCTTGGAACTGGAAAGTTCAAACAAACCCACGAGAATTCTGTGGGATGAATCCCACCCTTCTCTCCATGGGCAGAGCAGAGGAGCTGCTCAGGAGCACCCAGGACATTCCCAGCACACTGAGCCCTGTGGGTGCTCCAGGGCTGGGATAATGCCCAGCCCCCTGACACTCCCAGAGCAAACCTGTGACAATCCCCAGCTGCCCCTGAAGGGGCATAAATTAGAATTAATCTCTTAAAATGGATTGAAAGATGAAAACTACACCGGAAAAGCTGGAAAGGATGAATTTCCTCCCAGCTCTGCCCTTCCCAAAGCAGTTCATTTCTGTTGCTCCTACTGCAGCATCAGCATCTAAACCAGAACTCACCTAAATCATGGTCATACAAGAAATAAAAATCCCTTACAAATCTCTTTACACAAAGGAAAACAAATTTCAAACCCAACTCTTGTGAGCAGCAACCACCACCAAGATTATTGGGTGTAAAATCCCCCTGGGGAAAAAGAAAAATAAATAAAAATCAACACAGTGAAAACAAACTGAAAACAACTGAGTCCTTCAAACTGCCTGATTCTCCTTGGTCACCTCAAACAGATACATCAAAAATGGCTTTTTCTCATGAAAATAAACTGCAATAAACTTCAGGGTTTCAGTCACAAAACTCCCAGGCCAAAATCCTTCAAGCACCAATTCAGCACTAAGAAACAGTAGCCAAGGATGGATTTTCTTTCCCCCTCCAGTTTTTGGCACCTGCTTGGCATCTCACAATCTCTGGGATTTACAACCCAAGCAGGAATAGCCATCCATGTTTTATGTAATGTACACAAGGATGTGTTCCTTGCTTTCAGAAGGGAGGGATCCCAAGCAGTTCTGACCTCTGCTATTTACAGAGACCTTTCCTGGCAGGGGCTGCACTCCCAGGAACAGCCAAGAGATTGTTTTCTCACTCAACTTTTTTTTATTTATAGTAATATAAAAATAAACGTGACATATTTAGGGGGATGTGTCATATTTCATAAAAGCTCAACCCAGGCACGTTTTGGACTTTTTATTTTTAAAGTCTGTCCTTTGTAAAACGTGATTTCCTGACTGGTTTTCTATTTTCTATGATCAAAAATTTATCACAATGTCCACTTTTTGTATCCCACCAGTTACCATCTCCAAAAAGCAAATAAGTAGAGACTCTAATGAATTTTACTGGACCAAGAATAATACTAAAATTCCCCTTTTACAGCAGAGAAAGAACATCCTAAAAGTTAATCCTGGCTCTAAAAGGAGCTGAGCAAGTGCACATTTTTTTGACTGTGACTACACACAGTCCCCATCCTAAGCATAAAATTGCAAAAAAAATATAAAACCTGGATTTAAATCCAACTGAGCTGCAATGAGCTCATCTTCTTGGTAAAGACAAGTATCTGATGCAGGCTGAGGGGATGCAGCAGCTCTTTGAGTACAAATATCACCTTTGAATTTTGCTGGGTGCTCAAGGACATCAGGGCAGCTCTGAGAGGGAGCAGAGGGGATGCAGACTTTGAAAAAGGGATTTCCAGGCATCACTGGTGTGAATTCCCCACAAAATGACAGCAGCAGGCTGGGTCAGGAGCATCCTTTCATCCCCAGCACACTCCCACCAGCCCCACTAATGGCACAGAAAAATGGCTTTTTTAAAATATTCATGTACGAGGGGCCTGTGCCTGCACTGCCATAAACCCCAGGAGTGGGACTGTCTGCTCCACTCCCCTCCCTGCCCCTTTTGCTCTGCTCTGCCTTTAAAAGTCCCCAGGGCTGATGTTTTCCCTTTTTCCTGGGAATAAGGGTGGTTTAAGAGCTGCTTGTGCCACTGCAGGCCAAACCAGGGCACAGGGGTAAAACCCTGCTCAGGCCTCCCTAGGTCAGGTCTAAACCCAGCAGTGTGGACCCACTCAGGGTCACTCAGGGTGGGAGAACCACCCCAAACCCCCCAGGCACAGCTGACACAATCCCACGATTCCTGGAACACCTGGAATGTTCTTTAGACAATAAATCCATTTGTTGCATTCCCTGCTTTTCAAAGTGCAGATATTTCCTAAAGTTAACCTGGAAAATGTGGCACCACAGCTCTCTCTGCTCACTGTCTTTGACCAAATTTGCTGAACTTCCACCAAAATGTTTCCCCCTTGGCTTTTCCCACAAAACTCAAGCTGGGATGGGCCTTGTTGGGATCTTTCAAAGATGCTCCTTGCATGTTTCCAACACCCAGGGCTTCGTTTTGTGACAGAAAAATGCAAAGTCTGACATCTCTTTACTCAGTAAATTCTCATTTACACACGTGGGATCATCTGGTTTTAATGTTAGTGGAGAGCAGGTTCCAAAATTGGGAGCACAGAACTCCACAATGCCCATTCCTGTGCTCCAAAAGCCTGCACAGAGTTACCCACACCTCCTCACTGACATTAAAAAAAAATCCCTAACCAGAGCCAGTTGTAATAAAGCAGCATGTAGAGAGAGGGGAAACAAGCAGAATATTCTAATTGATTATTTAGTGAAAAAAAAAAGGAGGAAAATTATCACAGGTGGTGATGGCAGATGCAACAGCCCAGGAAACTTGGCAAAATATGGATTATATTTGATTACTGATATGGATACTTCTATGGTGAGGGTCCAACTTCTTCTAAAGCCTTCCAACTGCAAGCAGTGACATAAAACAATAGAAAATTGAAGTTAGAGAATTTTTTCTCCCCTTCTTTTTTAAATACCTGAATCACTGCAATCAATACCAGCTGCTGTGAGATATTAACTGCCCAAGCAAGGCAATAAAAGTCCTTCAGTAGAACAATGGCAGCACTTAAATGTTTAAAAACTGCTCATCATTGTCAGGCCTCAGAATGGATGTGTGACCACATGAAAGACTCCACCACACAGATTTTATCATGGCACTGGGCCAAAGCTGCTGTATTTCCAGGCAGTGAATTAAATGATATTATTATAATTAATTAGTGATGCTAATTGATTTTTTGGTTTTTTTTTTTTAATTTCCTATTCTGAAATATTTTAAGATTTTTGGCTGGTGGAGTTTTAGGAAGATGCTGGTGTGAAAGCTCACCTGGGGACAGAGGTTTCATCCTGGTGGTTCAGGCATCTTCCACCATGTCCCATCCTTGCAGTGTCCAAGGCCAGGTTGGACACTGGGGTTGGATCAGCCTGGCACAGTGGGAGGTGTCCCTGCCATGGCTGGGGTGGAACTGGATGAGTTTAAGGTCCCTTCCCACCCAAAACATTCCAGGATTCTTTGGTCCTCTGCACCTGTTGATGAAATCCTTGCCCACTGTGTTACACTTTTGAGGAGAAAAAGCTCTATAAATGTAAATTAAGGCTGTTTTTTAATCTTTCACGTGGTGTTTAGAAGACAAAACAATGATAAAAATTTCTTCCAGTGACAAACCTTTCCAAGGCCAGTTTGTCCAGAAAAATTAATTTATCCTACACCACTTTTTATACATCTGAAAGTAAAGAGCAACCAATCACAAAGGGTTTATCTTTGGAATACCCACATCAGCAGTGTATTCCTTATTTCTTTAGGAAATTTTCCTGATCTGCAGACAGGGGAAAGTCTGGGAAGCACAAGAGCATCCTGCAAGGAGTGAAGGGGACCTGGCAAGGGCTGCAGGAGAGGCTGAGCTCTGAAGAGAAATTCTCAAGGACCCCCAAGTTGTGCTCACCCACCTCATCTGTCTTTGCCTCTTTTAAGAGCAGACAAATTGTTGTTCATACAGCTCCAGCTTCACCCTTAACCTCCTGAAGGATCACCAAAGAAATATGCCACTGGTACCCAGGAGAACTCCCAGAGGTTTATCTGCAGGAGGTTCAGCATTTTATTTTACCTCCCTGAAATATAGACCAAATAGGAGCCCTCTCCTCATACAAATCTTCTACAAATCTCCCTTTGTTCTGAGCCTTTAGGAAAAAAAAAACCTGAAAATTTAATACAATAAATCTCCAGGGAGAAAGGGGAGGTGGAATGGCCCAAAACCAACAGAGAAAGGTAATTCCAGGCCACAACTCCAGACCTGAGTCCACCCACCAAGGGCTGCCCACGCTGGCCTGAAGGAGATGATGGAGCAGACAGGGTGGGCTAATCAGCCTCATCCTATAAAACAAATAAAATAAACCCTCCATTGGCCTGGACATGAGAAAACCTCCATCTCCCATTGCAAAGAATAGAAATAAACTGCAGTAATATTTCTCTTTAAAACAAAAATGAAAGCCCTTGAGCCATCCCTCCCCTTGCAAGCAATCAGGATGTTTTTCCCTTTCATGCTCTGCTTTTCTTTTCTGTGCCATGAATTTGCATTTCCTTGTCTGCCTAATTCCAGCTAAGGGGTTTGTTTTTTGTTGTTGTTTTAATATAAAATCTCTGTGGTTGGTGAAGGAGTCAGAAAGAGAAGATGCACTTCAACTCCTCACGTGCTTTCAGCATCCTCGTGGTGGAATTGGCCCCTCAGAGAATCAACTTCTGACCTGCTCTAAGTTCCTCTTCACAGAGATACAGAAAAAAAGCCAAATTTACTCATTTTACAGCATCTCCTTTAACTAAAATTTTATTTAATTTTCTTGTTTACCAACAATCACCGTCACTTCCACCCAGCAGGGAAACCCCTCCTTCATTTTTTTACCAACCCACATTCAGATAAGCCATAAAAGAGATTTTTAAACCCTATAATTTCTGGACATCTTCTTTTTCACCCAGAAATTAAATCCCTACAGTGCAGGAACACTGGAGGACCTTGTCCCCATCCTCACCTACATCCCAGGGAAAAAATAAAGAAAAGTAGAAAACCAAAATGGTGTTTTTCCCAAACTGAGAGCAATGCAGGTGGAAGGAAAGGTGTCTCCTGAAGTCAGTAATTACCCCATAATCCTGAGGCCTCCTTTATCCCAGAAAATTGATGTCCTGGATGTGAAGAGTTCACATGAGACAAATACACAGAAAAACCATGTCCAAACAAGGGCCACAATTGTGCATTTCTCATTCGCTCCCCCTTTATTTGAGCTTTTTTCGTGTCTGAAAACACCACCCAAAACCAACTGTGGGTGTTTAATAAACCCCCAGATCTCCTCTTGCTTTGTTGTATCCATCTCATCCCTGCCAATATCCCACTTGTAACTCCATCTCATCCAGGCACAGCCATTCATTCCTCAGGAAAAAACCTGTTTGTGATGCTAAAACAAGCTGTGCTTTTTAAGCAATCTGAAATTCAGTGTTTTCCTAGCACTAAATGGAGTTGTTGTCCACAGGAACAGTCACTGTTCCACCATTCACTGATAAATGATGTCCAATTAACAGTAATCAAATCAGGCCTTCAGCTGGTACCAAATTGGGGATTAAACACCAGTTCTGGACTTCAATGAGCAGTGGCTGAGAAAGGAAAGGCAGAAAATTAGGAGAAAAATGCTGGATGGGGCTTGGGGCAGCCTGGTGTGTGGAAGGTGTCCCTGCCCAAGGAGTGAGATTGGCTTTAAGGTCCCTTCCCTCCCAAACTATTCCTTGATGCTGAAATGAGTCCAACCTGGCACCACTCCCTGCTTTTGTCATCCTTCCTTTCCCAAAAATGAGATTTTCAGCATCCCCACCCCTCATCCAGAGGCTGGAACAGCTCCTAGAGGAATCCAGTTAGTGAGAAGATGATTTCTCAAAACTCTTCTTCTCCCTGATATATTTTTGAGGCTGGAGGGGAAAAAAGGAAAAGGACAGAAAACCCCTTTTTTTTTTTTGCCTCACACCACAAACCAAAGATTTTCTGGCTGTGCCAAAGAGTTTTGGGGGAAAGGATGTTTTTGTCACTGCCCCACAGCTCCTGCTGCCCCCTCACCCTGATTCTTGGGATACCTGTCTCAAGCTTTTGCATGGATTAACTTCCTTTACACACATCAACCTGGATGCTGCCACTTCCCAAAATAAATTCCAGGCTGATCTGTCCCTTGACCATTCCAGCGGATTTTTCACTGGGTGTTGAGGAATTGAAATTCCCCAGAGCTGGGTAAAGCAAGGCCATCAGCAAATCACTGCTGGGAAGCATCTGAAAGGATTTTAAATCCTTAAAACAAAGCTCAAAGTAACACAAAAATTAATTGCAGCCTCCCCAGGAAAGCAATAAGGGATCTGTGTGTGTTTTCCTACATCCATGATGAAGGAAATCCTGGATTGCACTGCCCTGGTGCCATTCCCCTCCTTCCCAGGGTCTGTTCCCTGCCACCAGAGCCACCAGCAGGGAACAAGGAGCAATTTATGTCCTATTCCCCACCTGTCTGCAAAGCTTCCCAATGAAATTGGCACCAATTTCAAGAGGTAGAGGTGGAAGAACTGAAGATTGGGAGGCATTTTCAAAAATAAAACAGCAAGATTTTCATAATACTGCCCAAAATGAAGTCTTCCACAGGATAAATTTCGAAAAATGTCCTATTTCTTTTTAATGTAGCTTCAAAAATGGCGTTTTCCCCACTTAGAAAGGGAGGAAATAGGTAAATAAAAAGCTTAAATAGCACAAAACAAAAATCAATGGAGGTTTTGATTGTTCTCCTTTAATTTCTGAAGCCAGTGCAGTTTTGTTTGCACCCACCAGCTCTGAACTGGGCTCAGGAAGATTCCATGTAGGGAGCAGTTATCCCTCAAAAGGTCCCCTGCTGATGGCTGTGAGCAGAACTGAGGGAAAAAGAACTGGCAAGGAAAATATTTGCAAATATTTTAATAGTTGCCAATTTTCCTGATGTTACAGAGAGTGGAGATTTCCTTCAAGCCTCAGCCTTCACAAGCAGAGATTAAATGAGAATCAGAGCCTTCCTTCAGATAAGCAAGAAAATCACAAGTCCTCAAAGTTGCAAAAATTCTTGCAAATGTGTTCCAGAGACTCAGAAATAAAAGGTCAACCTTAAATAAATAAATAAATAAGCAACAACAAAAAAAAATCCCCACAACCTAATTTTTTGTTATTAAATAAAATTATTTTTTTAGAAGTTACTGTTGACAGCTCTTCCACTTCATTATTTTAAAGAATTTTTGGGTTTTTTTGCAGTCTGCATCTATGAACATACAAAAAAATTAATACTAATCGTGTCAGAGATAATATTTAAGTGGAGAAGCTTCTCCACAAGAACCAGAAATAAGGGATTTACATCCCTTGGTTTCTTCCTCTGTATACAAGATTTGTCTTGGGGCTTCCAGTGTCAGTGAGGAGAGGGATTTCTCCAGAGGGCACCACTGGAAGGAGAAGCCTCTGCCTAAAGCTGCTCCTTTCCTTCCCCACTGACTGAAATCCCATCTCCAATTCCCAGCTTCCCAAATCCCAGCTGCAGGGACCTTGCCTCAGCACCACCTGGCACAAAGCACAGGGATCAAATTGTCCAATCTGGGAGGGAAAAGTCACAATTTCAATAATTAAAGGCACAGACAGTGATCACAAAGCTGGGGTGAAGATGCACAAATAAACTGAAATAATCAATAGGGAGAAAAATCCCCCAAATTCATTCTTCAGGCAATTTCCATGTACACAGCAGTGAGCAGAGCTGGGACAGCTCCAGTGACAGAATTTAAATGTCTTCCCTTTTTTCTCCCCCAAATCCCAGCTGCAGGGACCTTGCCTCAGCATCATCTCATACAAACCACGGGGATCAAATTGTCCAATGTGGGACAGAAAAGTCGCAGTTTGAATAATCAAAGGCACAGACAGTGACCACTGAGCTGGGGTGAAGATGCACAAATAAACTGAAATAATCAATAGAGAGAAAAATCCCCCAAATTAATTCTTCAGGCGATTTCCACGTACACAGAACTATACATAGCAGGGACGGCTCCAGCGACAGAATTTAAATGTCTTCCCCTTTTTTCCCCCTATAATCCCATCTTTACCAGCTGGGAAAGTGCAAAGGCGGTAGGAATTCTCGAGACCCTGGTGAGGGGAGCGCTGGGAGCGAGCCCTGCCAGCCCAGCCCCGCACGGGCGCGCCCCGGGGCCGGGATGGGCTGCGGGAAAGCCGCGGGAGACGCCTGGAACTCATCGCTCCTGGCTCACCCCCGGTCGGCACTGAAGAATCAGTCCCAGTGAAGTTCACGCCACGAGCACCGAGATGTGAAGTGCAGGGGGAGAGCACGGGAAATGTTACCTCTGCAGGGAAGGAGTTTGAAAAATGTTTCAGGAGGCGGCAGCTCTCGAGATCCTGCTCTGCGCCAGAAAGCGAAGATCCCGCTCGGATTGTGCCGGGCAGTTTGTGGCCTCCCAAACCCAGCTGTCTCAGTGAATTTGTGGGGCCCTGGGTGATCCTCCCGTGTTTTCCCACCCCAAATCGGGCCACGCTGCCTCGTGGTTCCTTGAACCCCTTCCAGCCCCTTTTCCCGGCTCCTCGGCAGCGAGCACAGAAAACATCTTTAGCAAGCGCCTTTATTTCCAATTCAGTTTGCGCTGATGAGCCCATTCAAAATGCAAATGGAAGAGCCTTTCTGGAGACGCCTTTTACCTCTTCCAGACGCATTTGAGCTCGGCTCCTCATTGTTGGCAGAGCAGGGAGTTTGTGGGAACGCCAAAAGCGCGATCTGAGCCCGTGCGAGCGCTGGGACGGAGCCGCGTGTCCCCAAAATTCCACTGGCACAGAGCTGTCGCTCGGAGCCGCTCGGAGTGACCTCCTACCCCTCGTCTGTTAATTGTTCAGCCGGACAGGGGGCTCGGGAACAGCTGGATTTACCCAAAAGTACTGAAATTCTCATCCAAACCGGGCGGGATGGGGCGTGGAGCAGCCAGGGATGGTGGAAGGTGCCCCTGTCCATGGCTCGGGCTGGGAATGGGATGAGATTTCAGGTCCTTTCCAAACCAGTCTGGGATTTTGTAATTCATGACAAGAAGGACAAGGAGTGTCNGTGGAGGGGATACTTGGGGACACGGGGCAGGGGTGGCCTTGGCAGTGCTGGGGAAGGGTTGGACTCAATTCGAGAGGGCTTTTCCAACCTCAGTGATTCTGGGATTGTGTCTCCTGAATCAAGGAGTGCCTCTCTGCCAAGCTATCAACATGAGACAGAGTTTATTTCTGAATTCTCTAAACCAATAAAATAATCAGGAAATCTCCATCATTCGATTTTGCCTAAAAGGTTCAAGCACTGCATCCAGCAATTTCAGAGCTGTGGATTACACATCCCTGCAGAGATCCACCTCATCAAGGCCAGGACATCCAGTCACTGTCCACCCTGATCAAGTCTTTGAGGCTCTAGGACTTCATGAGTTCTCCAATTAGCAAAAGTTGCACTCAACACCTTTGACTCATGTGCAAAAATAAAGAAATTCTTGGAGAAGTTGTATCTGATACACACCACAGAAAAGTGCCAGCAGCCCAGGAATGTGCAATCAGCAATTAGGACTATTTAATACTCCCAGACAGAAAGAAAAAAAAAAAACCACACATGGAAAAGTGAGATTTATCAGGCAGTTAATTGCCAAGCATTTTAATTTAAGAGTTAGGAAACTGTAATTCTAATTATTACCGCATTATGCAGTCATACATTTTCATACTCATGTAATATAGGACCCTCAGAATGACATGACACATTTTAATTAAAACACAATTACTTATTGACGATTAGATCTGTTCAAACAGTGCCTCCCTTCCTGCACCTTTCCCTGTGTTCCTCACTGGTGAATGGCACATCAGAAATAGGCAGAGCTCAGATGTGATGTAGCAAAATTTTTAAGAGGTGTTGACTCCTTTTCTTTATAAGTTTATTTTTTAAAGCTGTGTCTCTGTCTCTGGGATGACATAAAGAGCTATAAATAATACAGATTTCTTCTTTAGTTATGGTGTAATTTGTGAATTTGTTTCTCTCTTTACCAAAGAAAATTCACAAAGTCTTTCACTGATCATCACACTGAGAAGAGAAACCATCATAAACTTCCCATAACTTCCATTCTTCTTTTCCAGCTAAAATTTTCCCTTCACCAACAGCTCCTAAAACAAGCCAGGCTTTAGCAAGGGGGAAGTTTGGAACCAAAACAGAAGAGCCAGGTGGATTGTGGAAAGACATGTGCACAAACCACACCTTGGTCATCTTTCTTAGTGAATTCTTCCCTCTCTCCAGCCAAAAATCTATTTTAGAGTTCCTTCATGAGCACATAAACCACCAAAACTAACAAACATTTTTTTAAAATATGTCAAAACCAACATAACTTATTTTTTCACTGTTAACAGGAGAAAATGGAGGAGATATTGGAATTTTAATGAATTTTTCTCATTTCTTGTGTTATAGAGCATTTAAAACAGCTTCAAGATGGAAAAACTAATTAAAAACTTACAACCAGTTGACTCAAAATCCACACAAAATGCACAAAAGTGCAGAAGATCTCTGTGATTCCCAAGGAAGCAAAAAATCTAATTTTAATTATCTCCTATTTTGTAAAGCCACAACCTAAAAGTTCATTTTGGTGGAAAACCCAAACTCTTTCCCACTGAAATGCTCTGGTTTAGTTGGCAGCCAATGAAAGGAGCAAGAGAAACAGCAAATATTTCCTTCCTTACCTCTGGCATTGAGGATTCACTCTGAGACAGCAACACTTCACACCTCACACTTGAGGGTGTTTTCCTCTATTTTAGGGCTTGTTGCCACTAATTAAGGCAGATTCTACTTCACACTCCTAACAATTAAGGTAATGAGCAGCTTCTACCCCTCTGCTTAGAGAGCAGTGCCTCGGTTAGGCTTTTCAAGAGTTTAAAATCTTAATTTTTGCTTTGTTTTGTTGTTTTTTAATATGGCAACAGCTCAGCCTGAAAGGTCTGGTGGGTTACAGTATTCCCAGCAGGTCACCTGCAGGAATTTCTGGGCTCTGTAAGAAAATTCCAAAGAAAATACACCTGAGGTTAAATGCATTTATTTATTTATTAATATATGCTTTGGCAGCTCACACTGGAATTTCATCCCACGCTTCACTGTTTCTTGCATAATGAGATTTTTATTCCTTATATCACTTTTTTGGTTAACACACCTTCCCCTGGTCATTTGCCAGATGCTTCGGTGTCCAATCCCTGGAAAAGCACCCAATAAAACCCTGCACCTCCTCCCTTCCTTCAGGAGTGGGAGTGATTTAACCCTCATGAAAAATTCGAGGTTTAGTCTGTAGGGAAAACATTTATGGAAGAAAAGAGCTTTTCTGGGGTAAACGACAGAGCTGAACTTCCCAGTGGCTCAGAGTCTCAGCCAAACTTGTCCTAATTACGAAAGAGATAATTGTAATTTCTCGGGAGATGACAGCTGTGTTATAACACCAGAAATGCAACTTGCTGCACTGGCTGCAAATAATCCTGCACCTGCTCTCCCAGAGAAAACTTGGGGAGCCACAAAACAGGTGTACAACTGGAACACAGGCACATTCCAAAGGGTTTTTTCTCCAGGATGATCACAAGTCCGTCGTGATCGGCAGCAAAACGTGAACAGGGAACACAAAACTCTGGAGTCCCTAAAGGCATCAAGGAGAAAAGGAGAAGTTTTCCATGGGGATTTTGGCAAGAGGGAGAGGGATATAAACCTGGGCTGTTGGCTCCCTTGAAGCCAGGGAGGACCTGCAGAGAGACCCCAATAAATCAGGGGGATGGAAAATCACCGACCACGTGAAGTTCAACCAGGTAAAGTGTTGGATTCCCTGGATTTGTGGACAGACTGGGAATGAGAGGCTGGAAAGCAGTGCCAGGGAAGGGGAGCTGGGGGTTCTTGTTGAAGGAAAGTTGCATCTGAGTCAGCAGTGCCCTGGAGCCAGGGAGGTCATCAGTGCTGGGGGGAACATCCCTGTCCTGGGGGTACATCCCTGTCCTGGGGGTACATCCCTGTCCTGGGGG
>VZRX01005580.1:25811-71576 GCA_013398075.1 Notiomystis cincta | reverse complement strand
GCACCACTGGCTGGGCCAGGAGGGGAATGTCCTGCTCTGCTCTGGGCTGGAGTGGCCTCACCTCCAGTGCTGGGGTACTTTTGGGTGCCACAAGATAAAAAAGACATTAAACTGCCAGAGTGTCCAAAGGAGCCACGAGGGTGGGGAAGGGCCTTGAGGAGAAGCCCTGTGAGGAGCAGCTGAGGCCCTTGGGATGTTCAGCTGGAGGAGAGGAGACTGAGGGGACACCTCATTGCAGTTACAATTTCTCATGGGAGGAAGAGGAGGGGAAGACTCTGGTCTCTGTTCTCTGGTCACCAGTGACCCAAGGGAATGGCCTGGAGCTGTGCCAGGGCAGGGTTAGGTTGGATATCAGGGAAAGGTTCTTCCCCCAGAGGTGCTGGCACTGCCCAAGCTCCCCAGGGAATGGGGACATTCCCAAAGCTGCCAGAGCTCCAGGAGAGTTTGGACAGCACTGCCAGGGGTGTCCAGGGTGGGATTGTTGGGGGGTCTGGGCAGGGCCAGGGGTGACACTGGATGATCCTGGTGGATCCCTCCCAACTCAGGAAATTCTGGGATTCTGTGATCTTCAAGCTGGTGCCAAAGACTTGGACACAGTCAGATGTCACCCTCCAGAAACTGCCACCAGCCCCCTGCAGCATCTCCTGGCTGGGATCCTTGGGAACATCACACAGGTGTGGGCTGGGACCTTCTTTGCCTGTAGGTGCCAATTTTGAACTACCCTCACTACTCCCATATCCAGAGGGTAGGCACGTGGAATTTGGGGAAAAACTAAAGAGAACTTGGAGAAAGGCAGAGAGGGAAGCTTACGGAATATATTCATTTTTGAGATTCACAGAGGGGCACTGGGAGCTGTGCCCCAGCTGATTTCACCAGTGCAGCAATGCTTTATCAAGGTGGTTTTGCATTCTCCATGTGCAGAGTGCACCAAGGGATGATGTGTTTGCAGGGATTGTATTTCTTAAAGGAAGACAAAACCAATCAGCGATTAATATATAAAAGCCTGACACTCTATATAGGGATAAAAAAGAAATTACAGCTCCCACTACACAAAACCTGTGGGGAAGCTCTTCAGTCTTCCCAGCATGAGCAGGCTGGTGTTGAATATTCCCTAAAATCTGGTTATACATGTTTATTTCCAGCTCCTCTGACAATGATGATGCAGGACATGTTCTCTCCCTGGTTTCTTTAATTTTAGTGTCTCTTCAGTCACTGATGCAGAATTTTCCCCCCTGTATTTAAAGAACTGAATGGCTGCTTGTGATCTGCAAGATTCCCCTGTATGAATTCCAGTTTTCAGCCCTTTTCAGGAGGAAAATCAGGATATTTCCCAGTTTTCAGGCAATGAATCTCTTTCACCTGGAAAGAAATGGTCACACAAACATCCTTGGAGAGCTAATGGGCAAATCCACTTTAGGAAATTTGATTTTAATTGATCTGGATTTCATGTGTGAGAGAACTGAGATAACTGAAAAACATACTTTTGAATGCCTGAGGAGGAAAACAGTTGGGATAATTGGGATATGATTTCACATGGAAGGGATGTGGTGGTGTATTTTCCCTCCATTGCACCATATCCTGCAATGGGAAGGTCACAGCACCAGTCATTGCCAGTGGCCCACTGGGATTGGCTCCAAACCTCAGGAATTTTCACCTAAACCATGTGGATTCAATATTCAATACAGGCATGGAGAGGGGAGAAAGCAGAGATGATTATATGGTTAAAATAATAAAAAAAAAGAGTAAAATGCAGTGATTGCTGACTAGGTTTGGTTGAAAAGGAGAAATATGCCCAAATAATCCCCCATCCCATCTCTGTATGGGATGGGGAATGGGAATGGACTCCCAGTCAGTGGAAAAGTCTTGGGAATGTTTCACCTCAGTGCTTGGAGCAACTCGGCCTAGTGGAAGATGGGCTGGGGAGTTGGAACAAGATGGTCCTTGAGGCCCCTTCCAAAAATTGGCAATTTTCAGATTCTTCACTCTGCAGCTGTGGATTTGAGTGAAATCCTTCCAGTGGTTAAAAATGGTCTCTAAGCAACGAGCACTGAAATGTTTCCAAATCTTTTCTGCTTGACCCAGGATTTGTGCTGAGTTAGATGAGTAAACACTGGCATGACGTGACATTCCTGTTATTTATGCTCCATCCAAATAAGTGGGAGATAACCTAGGCAAATTTCCATTATCTAATTATAAAAACCTCCTCATATTCCCATGAAACTAATTTTAATTTGATGAAAAACAGACAACTTGGAAATGGATTTCCTATGATTCGAGAGATAAGATTCTTTCTCAGTGTGTTCTCAATTTACCAAAGACTCCAAAATTGGAGATCTCTATTAATAAACATCGCTGGTTGCTCATGCAGTGACTTTGTGTTATTACAGGCACACAAAAATAAAAATAAAAGGAAAAAGCTCCTCTGCTGCATCCCAGGGAAGGAGGAAGGAACCACGCTGGGCTTTATTTTCGAGGGAGCTGCAGCAGGTGAAGCTCCTGCTTTGTTCAAAGCTGCTCCCACCGTGTGATGGTCACAGGTGTTTAAAATGGCCATAAGAATTCCACAAAAAATTGCCTTTGGAGAGCAAAACCCTCAGCAGGGAGGTCAGAACTGGATGATCTTAAGGTCCCTTCTGTGAATTACAGGAAGCTCCTCCTATAATTGTGATAAGCAGAGAATTATCTTCAGCAGAAACAATTTGTGTTTTGACAATTATTCCTTGTTAAAAGTCCCTATCCTACTTTTCCTTACTCCTGGAAATTCCACAGCAGAATTCATTGCATGAGTACCGGTTAGTGGCACCTCTCCTGAAGTTTGTGACCTTGTCCAGCATCTAAAATGAGCAGAAAAAAGGAGCAGCAGGACAAACCTTGGTTTTCACTGCAGTTCAGACCCAGGTTTGACCACTTTTCCTGCAAACTAAGCCACAAAACCCCCCGATTTCCTGCAAAATCTAAGAGGAAGATCAATTTAACTAATGATGTGGGGGTTCTGTGTCCCCATGGACCTCACACATATTATTTATAGAATGCATTAATATTTCATTTTTCCCATCCCTAAACAGTCTTTGAGGATGAGAAAAAAAAAGAGAGATAGCTGGAGACAGGTAACATTTTAATTGAAATTAATGGGATTGGTTTGATTTCGCCTCTGAGGATATAAAAATCATTCATTTTTTTTGTCATGAAAAGGATCTTTATGTCTCACCAGTGCCACGACAAGCTGTAGATCACTCTGAGCATCCACCTCCCACCTCTCACTAACCTGTGCCATGTAGACCATCACCCTCCAGTTGGTGAGAAGCTGGCAAGGAAAAAATTGAGAGATCACAAAAAGGCAGAGCTAAAACTCTGCTTCTCCTTGCTTTATTTTCTTGCTGTTGGGCAGCACGAGGAGAAGCCATCCCTTGCATGGGATGGTGCCCAGGCTGCTGTGCTGCCATCTTTCCTGTGAGCAGGCAATGTGAGGAGCATTTACACTCCCTCTGTGCTAGAGCTGGGCTGCTGAAGGTGCCAAACCCAAGTGTTGAGCAGTTGTTGTTCTCCAAAGGCTTCTCTGGAGCCTTCCCAGGAGCTCTGCCAAACAGGCTGGGAGCTGACGTGGCACCAAAGCTGGCAGAGCCAGCCAGAGGCAGGAATTCAGCACAGCCCTCCCAGCCCTCCTCCAAATAGTTCTGTGCTGCCAAAGTAGGTGCAGGAACCTCTTGGCTTTGATTTGGGTTATTTGTATTTATTTTTCCTGTAGGGAGGTAGAAGGAGATTGGGTTTTCTAAAGTGCCTGAGCTGCTTGGGAGGAGAAATCACAAAGATTTGGGCTGTGAGCTCCTCTCTGAGTTTGAAAAGCTGAGCCAATGGAGTTCATGCTCCCAAATTACTTAAAGCACTTTCAGTAAATCCTCATAAACTTAAAACAGAATGCAGATCACCACCCCAATCCCAGGTTATCTCACAGCTCAGCCCCAATTTCCCTCCAAGCATCCTTCTTCTCACTGCTCATCATGGAGTAATTTTCCTTTTTTTCATTAAAATCTCTTTTATAAAAGCTTTTTACTACACATTTTTCCATGAGTATCAGTATCACAGTCCCAAAGGCCAGCAGTACCTTGCCTGACTTGCACCTACATGAATTCAGTCCTGATCTAGAGGAAGGTCTTGAAATTATTTCTCCTCTGCTGTAATTTACAAATTTTCAATGAGAAAGGGAAATGCAACTCACAGGTAGAAGTGAGGAGTGAGTAAAATCCCACAGAAGCTGCAAGAGAGTAGATGGACAAGTCAAATATGGCATTGACCCCTTGGAAATTGAAAGGAGTGCAAAATTTACCTAAATTTTCTCTTTATTGCCAGCAAAATACACTGAATATAAAAAAGAATCTTATAGGATTTGGTGCTAATTTTGGGGGGGAAATAAGCACAAAAACACCTCAGGAATTCTCTGTGAATATCAGCATTTCCTTCTCTCACTTATCCTAACCTGATTTTTCAGAGTTGGGATCCCGAGCACACAGCACAGCTACTGAAATTCCCTGGACCCCAGAAAACATGGAAAAATCCTACAAAAACCCTCAGCAGATGTTTTGGGGTTCGGTTTGTTTTTTTTTTAATTTCAAGCCACGGACCAGGTTAGTTTAGCTCCTTTCAAGGAATTAATAGATAATAATAACAATTGCTTCTTCCCAGGAAAAGTGACCTATATTCCAGGTAAGGAAATATTCCTCCCAACGAGGGACAGGCACTGGCATGAAATGCTCTGCTAATAGCTACACTTGTATTATTTTTCATCTGAGTGCCCCAAGGATCTTCCTCCCCTATTCCTATGCCCAGTGCAGGGCCACCCTTTGTTACAACATTAAAATCTACTTAATATTTTTTTATCATTTCACATCTCAGCCCTGGTAATTGCACCCTCAGGAGCAAGGCTTCTTCCTGTGTCTGCTTTTCAATATTATTGGCATCTCCCTCATTTGGGGACCTGGAATGATCTTTTTTGCATTTTCCCCGTGAAATGACAAACACTGCTGGTTGTGGCTCAAGCACTATTTGGAGCATGACCCCCTCGGCTCCTGGTGTTATCCAAATTAGATTTTGATCTTTGTCAATTAGGCTTTGCCACTGTGGACCTGCTGTGCCATTATCAGGAGAATCCCTGTCAGGGTTGGGAAGTCAGTGAACTTTGGAAGCCTTTCTCCACCTTCCAGGGATGCAGTTTTACAATTAGAGCTATTTAAAAACATGATAATAAAATAAAAATTTCTGTCCACAGCCCTATTTCTGGCAGTCTCTGCACTGTTTGTCCTCAAACCAAGAATCACTCGCAGCACAGAGAGCTCTGCCTTTCCACAGCAAAAGAAAATCCAAGCAATCTTGATTTCCACAAGCAATTTGGCTTTCCTTTTGCTCCTTTTAATGTTCCTGGCTTTGTAATGTACCCTGCCACGGATTTGTCTGGGGGCCAGTTTTGCTTCTGGGGGAGAAAAAAATAGTGGCCAACTGAATAAAAAAGATGAATGCCAGGAAATCTTCTCTGGCTGTCACACGGAGGAGCTGGGATGCTGCAGCAGCCCAAGGGCTTTGTCAGCTGCTTGGGCTGGAGCGTTTAAACTGGGCAGCTACTGGGGGAATGGTGGGCTTGGCACAGCCCCTGGCCTTGCAGCCACTCTCCTGCTGCACAACGTGCCTCCAGAGCCACCCCAGACCCTGTCATGTGGGGAGGCTGCCTGCCAAAAAACTTCCTTTTCATTGTCGCGTTTCGGGTCTGGCGCGGCTGCCCAAGGTGCGCTGGCAGGGCTTGGTACAGAGCTGCCCTGCGTGGGACAGGAGCTGGGGGAAGGGAAAACCTTCCTGGCATGAAGAATTCATGCTGCAAACCAGGATTTTCCAACTGGAGAGGACATTTCCTAGGTTTTAAGGCCAAGAATGATCATCGAGTCTGACCCCGTGTGCACCAAAGATGAAGGGGTTTGCTGATTCAGTCCCTGTTTGACTTACAGCAGATATCAAAGATTAGTTACGAGTGAAACCTTCCCAGGATAAAAAGCCCCTTATCAGCCAAGGGCCTGGAGTGTCAGGGTGAGGGAGAATGGCTTCCCACTGCCAGAGGGCAGGGGTGGATGGGATATTGGGAAGGAATTGTTCCCTGGGAGGGTGGGAGGCCCTGGCATAGGGTGCCCAGAGAAGCTGTGGGTGCACCTGGATCCCTGGTACTGTCCAAGGCCAGGCTGGACAAGGTTTGGATCATCCTGGGACAGTGGGAGGTGTCCCTGCCGTGGCAGGGGTGGCACTGGATAAGCTTTAAAATCCCTTCCAACCCAAAGCATTCCATGATTCCATCACTGCCCATTCTTGCAGTGCTGAAAACTGCAGGACATTTAACGCTGCTCCTGTTTCCCTGAGGGCAGCAATTCCCTCTCCTTCACACCAGTCTCTGGTGCAGACCCAGAGTTTGTTCTGCCTCAAACACTTCCAACCCAACTCATTCCAGGATTCTGGGATAATTCTAAGGGTCCTCCAGCACATCCATCTCCAGGATCTAGAGGATGCAGCTTTTGGCACTTTTCCCTGGGCAGGAATTTAGGGGTTAACCCAACATCAGCATTTTTCTTTTCCCACAACCAATTACCTTTTCCAAGCTGGATACAAACCTTCCCCCATGTTTTGTTGTTCCTACATGAAGGAAGAGCAGAGCAGACGAACCACACTCAGCCACAGCAGCTCAGCTGCTTCCTCAGCGACTTCCTTGGGAACGCTGGTGGAATTCAGGGACGGCAAAATGAGCCCTCCAGACATGGCTGGGTTCAGTCCCTCGCTGCCCCGTTAGCAGACAGCTCCTCTGACCAGAATACACAAAATTTGAGCGAGGAGTAAGGACAGGAGAGTTTCCAACACCTTCCAGCAGGGAATTGAACGCGGGAAGAGCGCTGGGAGCCGGCCTTCCACAGAACACTCCCACCCAGGGAAGCTCAGGATAAACAAGCACATGAAACAGATGCTTGGGAAAAGGACTTCCACCAACTGCCTGGGAAGGACAGGATCGATTTTAACAAGGCTGTTTCCAGGGGAGGCTGCAGGGATGGCTTGAGATGGTTTGGGGCATTATCGCCCCTTGTCACTCACTGCATTTTTTCGACCAAGCCAATTTAGCCTCAATTTTTTTCTATATTGTGCCTTCAGTTTTCATCAAGCAAAAGTTGTTAATTTTTCTGCGGGTACAGAGAGGAAGAAAATAAATTTTTACAGGTTATTTTTGATAATAAAACCAAATGATGCATTTGGAAAAATCTTCTGAAAGGTATAAATTTCGTATTACTCAAACTCCATGCAAAAAGCAAAATAAGACCAAATTTTGAAGAAACCTGGGGTTTAATTGATGAGTATTTTGGGGTTTGATCCAGTGCAGTTTGACATTGAAAGGATTTGGTCCAAGTCCTTAAAATACACACTGCTGATAATTTTTTACCTCTCAGCTTATTCAGCATGTTCAAGAACATGAACTAAGCTGTCTTGACTACAAATTAGCTCGACAGAAAAAGCCAGGACTAGATTTTTAGGATATTTTATTGTATAGCCTGCTTAAGAAGTGAGGCACAGATTGTAAAGTTCGTATATCATTTTGCAGGATTTATTTATTCTTTCTTGCCAACTCAGCTCCAAAGCCCAGAGGTCAAATCCTACAGCTCTTGACATCCATAGTTTTGCCACTGACTTCACTGATGGCATCATTTCAGGCACGAAGACAAAGTTCTTGGTTGAGGGTTTTTTTCCTTGCACTTTTTAAACCCTTCCAAAAAATCTCTATAAAAATTATAATGAGCATTTATAAAAATGGCTCTCCCAACTCAAACTCCAACTATCTAAAAAATGCATGAAAGAAAATGAATGGAAACATATCCAGGCCTGGCTTTGTCATGTCATGCTCGGAGTTTACAGCTGGTTTGGAACCACTGAGTGACCTCTTGCAACAACTGCTGCATTTTATATTCTTGAGTGTTTTTAGCTGTTCTTGACAGGGTGAGATATCCAGAGCTGTGGATATGAATGGTCCTGCTGGAAGATTATCCTCCTACAAATTAATTCCTTGCCTTCCCAGCTCACTCCAGCCTGCACCAGCAGTGGGACAGGATGTCCACACGAGCCTTTTGTCCTCTCAAAGCCTCTTCATGCCCTGCACTATCCTTGGAAGTGACCACTGGACTTTGTGGTGGCCCCCTCTGCAGCAGCACTGTCACCCAGGGTAACTCCCATTCAGCATCCCAGTATTTAGGGGGTGAAACTCCAGATGCAGCCACAGACAAATGAGAATAATAAATATAAATCTCATTTTCTCACACACCTGCAAATACTTGCGTGGGTAAGTCCAGGAGAACAAAGCCAAGTCAGCTTCCAAATATCCAAGAGGAACTTGTTAATGTGGAGGCCAAGCCTTCACCCCTGGTATGGAAATTGAAAGGAAAGCACCTCATTACATGGAAATAAGATTTAATTTTCATTTCACACACGTTTTAGACGTGTAGAGCTGAAAAGAAATTATGCATTGCATAAGAGAAACTGTATTAAATGATGTTATAAAATCAAGATTGGAGGTCTTTGGCCACTGTGGTGTGCCCTGAAACTCCTTCTGATTTGCTTTGATAAATGAAGTTCTTTTAATAAGGGTCCATCTCAGATATGGATTTACACACTTGTGTCTCTGTATCTCTTCCTGCAAAGAGGTGATGAACAGGGATGAACAGCCTGTCCACATCCATCCATCCATCCATCCATCCATCCATCCATCCATCCATCCATCCATCCATCCATCCATCCATCCATCCATCCATCCATCCATCCATCCATCCATCCATCCATCCATCCATCCATCCATCCATCCATCCATCCATCCATCCATCCCTTAGAGCAGGAGGCAAACACTGGGAATTTTTAAGCCCACCTTAACTTGTGTACAATCTCAAACTGAAACTGAAATTCTGAAATTCTGAGAAATTGAAATTCTGAATTCTGAAGAGTGGCAATTTGTAGCTGAATATAAAACACAGCCAAGAGCAGAGGAATTTGAAATACTAGAACTGAGCAGTGATTCCTGGTTGCAGAAGGATTCAAAATTCCTCTTTCACCTCTGTTGGTTCCACAGAAAATTTCTTGTCCCTAAATTTGGCAGTCAGCAGCCAATTTTGTTGATTGGCCCAAGTTTTTCTGACTTTAAAATGGAAATAAGACTTACCTTTCTGGACATACATTTGATTAATTTCTATGAATAAATTTAATTAATGACTTTGAAACGATAAGTTTAATAAAGGCAAAGTATTATAAATTTACTTAAATCCTTGGTATTTTTAATAAAATCCCTCATTACAGGGTGCTTATGCACACACATACAATCACATGCATATTTATATGTTTTTATAGACATCATAAATATATATTTGTGTGCCTGTAAAAGCATATTCAGGCCCTTATTAATATAAGGCCACACAAAAACACAGTGTAAAGCTCCAATTCCAATGATTTTTTTCCTGCATTTTGCTGGTAAACAGGGCTGGATCCATTTGTATCTGCTTGAACTCAACAGCAGAAACCCAACTGAAGAAATGTAACATCATAGGGTAAAATAAAAATTAAATGACCTAATCCTGTTGCAAATAACTTTAAAAGATTGGATATTTATGGCAACATCCTGATCCATGCTGGGCCACCCTGATCCGTCTGCCACTGACCAATGAAACCAAGATTTTGGAGTGAGGACCTGATCCTGCAAGTGATTTGTGTGATCTACAGGAAAATCCTCCTCAGCAGATAAAACAAATGAGTGGACCTGGCTACAACTCAAATTCTGCTTAGTCTGCTCTGACAGCATAATCAAAGCTATGCTAGGAAGCATGGAATAATATACAAATATATATATATTTTCTCAAATGACTCTAAAAACCCACAGGAAATTTTTTTTTTACTTAAATGGGAAGGAGAAAATCTATATCTCAGAGAGTGAAAAACAAATTAAAGGTTCTTGAAGGGTGTTTCTTAACATTTACCAGTGTTTTTCCCCATGGAAAAGATGAAAAATTAGCTTGAACCCTAGAGCTTTTGGTCTTTTGTAATATTTTCTTTTTTTTTTTCCCCTCCACAATGAATATAGATTTTTTTTAATCCTATATGCAGCGATGTCACATATTTAGATTTGAAAGCTTTCTCGTTGTTATATGAGACAGTTTTAAATTAAAAATGCATTTGGGACTTACCTGTGCAAGGAGGATGGAGGAGCACACAGGCATCAGTAAACACATGAATCTGAGTTATTTTTGGAGTGGGGGTTTGGAATCCATAACAAAATAATCCTGAAATCAAGAGAAATATTCTGCTGTCAGACTTCCCATGCTAAGATAAGGATCTTTGCTGTCTGCTCCGATTTGGCTCCATCCAGGAAAACATCAGCTGTCATTAAGGAGAGTTTTGCCTTTTCCCATCTGGGTCTCATCACGAACCCTGGAAGAGGAAATAAAGCTCCAGCAGCTCTCTGGGCAGGGGGACAACCATATTTTTATTTATCTGCATCAGCAAAATCACTGCTGAAGTGAAATCTTAAGGTTAAAACAGTGAACAGGGGTTCCAAAATCTGGGTTAATTATTTTTTACCTAAATTCATCTCTAAAACACTCAATTCTCTGCTGGTAAAAAGGGGATGATATTATTTCCTCCCTCTCCCACCCTTCCCTTCACTCCTTGTTCAAATGTAAAAAACCTGAGGAAGAACCTCCTCAGTGTTTATGTTGGTGGCACCTCAAATGTGGTTAAATCCTCATCTGAAGCCTAGGAAAATGAGGCAAATAATATTAATAAGATAGATTTAATAATCATTTGATTAAAAAAATATAGACTGGTTAAAACAATTTAAATTTTCAAGCTGTAATTTCTAAATTAGCTAAAAATAACAAAATTATTACTGAGATAATCACTATTTGCTTTTTCACACACCTGTTTCAAATCCATATTTTGATGAGAATTCCTTTCAGAGGTTTCCTTCACTGTGAAAAATGAAGACCAAAAAAGGTCAGTCCCACCCCTGGAAGTGTCCAAGGCCAGGTTGGACAGGGTTTGGAGCACCCTGGGACAGTGGAAAGTTGTCCCAGCCTTGTCCCAGCCATGCAGGGGTGGAATGAGGTGGTTTTTAAGGCCTCTCACAACCTAAAGCAGAATTCTGCAATTGATGCCAGGATTTGGCACTGCTCACCTTGGTCTCCAGGAGCAAATCACTGCAGTTGGACTGACAGAGGGAACAGAAACTACTTTGGGAATATTTGGCAGTGGTGAAAGAGATGCAAGATGAGACCTGGATGGAAATAAAGCAGAGCTGCTCCACTTTTTCATGCATTATTAAAATTGAGGTTTTAAAAATTCAGACTTTATTTTTTTACCTTTAAAAAATGCAACAGATGTGTGTGAAGACAAAGCTGGTGCCTGCTCTGCCTCGTGGAGGCCGTTTTATGGTTGTGTGGAGCACATTGCAGCGGAGAGCACAGCGGAACCACCGCGAGGATCTGTCCTGTGTTAATTGGGGCAGGAGCTGCAGAGCCAAGCTTTACAACCTTGCTCCATTTTAGGAGGTTTTTACACTTATTGAAGGCATTAAAACCCAGGAAAGGGCGTGGGGATTGTCCTTTGAATTCTACACACTCGTGGGGCCGGCAGGGGCAGTTTTGCAATTTAGCAACAGGAGGACAAGGGGCAAAACGAGGGATAAAACTGCAAATCAGAGCTGGTGCAAACCACGAGACACTCAGCAATAAGCCTTAACTTGACTGCAAAAAGCAGTTTATAAGACAGCTCTCTTGAACATCTCTGGTTCCTCTGATCAAATCTAATTGTGGATTGATAAGTTCTCTGTGTGGAGCATCAGAAACGTTGGTGTGTCCCCAGCTGGGTTGGACGCGGCTTGGAGAGACCTGGTCTAGTGGAAAGTTCTCTGCCCGGGGCAGGGGATGGAACTGGATGAGCTTTAAGGTCCCTGCCAACCCAAACCAGTCTGGGATTCCATTATTCTATGATTAAGTGTGCTGTGGTGAGTCCTGGAGCCCTCACTCCAGCAAAATCCACTTTAAATCCAGCTGTGTTTGGCCTCAGGATCACAGGTCAGATCCTAAGGAAAAAAGGTGATTTTGGTGAAATGCTTGGATAAACAGAGAGATTTCCCTGGGAACACCAACAGAAGAGGAAGAAACGCTGCAATTTTCAAGTTGTGGTTACAGCAGCAATGGCCACATCCAGTTTGTTTTCCTCCTAGGAAGCATCCAATGGGTTTCATGGGTTCCTGCACGTCTACAGGGAGTGTAGGAAACCTCCCTCTTCTGCCCAAGACCTTGCCTGTGTGGGTTGGCCCTACAAAGGGCAGAGAAGAGCTGCCATCATCACCCCACTGCCCCCACAGCACCCCTGGGGACCTCCCAAAATCACAGCCAAGGTATCCCACAGCAGCTGGAGCTGTTTCTTCTCTGCTTTTTCACCATCAGGCATCAAAAATGATCATGTAGTTCCCAGCTGGAGGCTGTTTGGGTTTTGCAAGGAAGCTGGAGATGAGGGTGGGGGCAGGACTTTTTCCCCTGATCATGCAGGATGCACTGAAGACAGCAGAGAGGAACCTGCTGGGTCTTCATGGCTGGAAAAGGCAGAAGCAGCAGAAAGGAGAAGGTCAAACCTCAGCGTTCTCCACTGGTGAATCCTGGAGCCCTCACTCCAGCAAAATCCACTTTAAATCCAGCTGTGTTTGGCCTCAGGATCACAGGTCAGATCCTAAGGAAAAAAGGTGATTTTGGTGAAATGCCTTGGACAAACAGAGGGATTTGCCCCAAGGGTAACCCAGAAGGGTGGGGTTGGTGGTGGCACAATCCACCAGGAAGGAAAGGAGTGACCACGGTGTGAGTTATCACTGCATAATTCCAGGATAAATTCAGTTAATAAAGCTGTGGCCTAATTAAACCCCATCCTTTGCTCCCTCCCTTCTCCTCCAGACAGTGTGAATCATGCAACATTTTCCTTCTGGGCAGGGAATCCTGGAGCTTTTTCCTAGAAAATAAAATTCCCACTACAGCATTTCTGTATATCTGCAAGCTGGGTCCTGAAAGACCTGCAGGTGAAATGGTCTGAGTAACCAGAGAAGACAAAAACAAACAAAACCAACACATGATCAAAAATTGTTTCTCAAATTATTATGCAATAATTATATCAAAATTGGGCCAGGTTGTCCAATTAACTCCACCAAAACTGTTCAGACCTGTGACAAGATTTGAATGAGCATAAATTTTAAAATAAGTAGGGCTGAATACACAAATCAGCACAGTGCTGTGCTATACTATGGAAATTTCATATTTCTGAATATATCTGAATTCTCATACATCTGTGAACAAGTCAGAAATACATTCACACAGAAAAAAAATACAATTAAGGTTTAGCACACCACCCATATTTCAGGAGATTTAAAATGTAACAGCAACAAAGAACATGTTTTCTGCCAGAAAAATGTGAATCAGCAGCTTGATCTGTTCCCTGTTTTCACAAGCAAAGTCCTGTCTATTATAATCTTGTTTTTCTCAGCCATAAACATAGTGTGAAAAAAAAAAAAAGAGAGAAATTTATGTTGAATATGGTTATAGTTATTATTTCCCTTCTGGGGATTTATTAAGCATGTGTTAGGAGTTTAGGTATAAAATGAAATTGTTTTTTCACTACATGGATGTCTTCTGTGACTATCTGTAAAATTTCATTAAGGTGTTAGACTTGATATTGCAGATCAAAGTAATCCCAAGAGATTAAGGAGACCCTGCTAATTGACTAAGGTCATGTACTGCACTTCCCACTGGCACTTTGGCCTACATTGACAACAGAGGAGCAGCCCCATCTCCAAGGACCATTCTATAAAAATACCATTTTCTTTATCTCTAGTCCAGTTTTCACACCGCTACAATAACAAGGGATTTCATAAATCCAGGTGGACTGATTAGAGTTTTGAGTATGTAACTTTCTGAGTAAAAAATATACATGATACTTTTGAACAATTTTGACATTTTATCTTACCCTTTAAAACTCCCGGGAACAGATTGCACGTTAGGTGTTTAAGAATAAAAAGTGTCAGCACATATAGCGAGTTCCATCATTCAAACTTGGCACTAAAGAGGATATTGAAAGCCTTGCTGCAGACCATTAAAACCAGCTAATTTACAACCAAAGACATTGTTGCTTGAAGTGCCAATTTGGTCAATAATTAAAGTTTGGAATATATATCCAGCTCTGACAAGAGAAAATTCCTAAAAACCTTTCCCTGTTGATCCAAACATACAATATATTGCTCTCAATTGGACAGTGGCTCTTGGTTCCGTGTTGTGATATTATTGAAAATTATGGATTATCCAGAGGCGTGGTGAGGAGTTATTGTTGCTGTCAGCCAGATTTGTGAACCCAGTGCTGAGATATCTGCTCCCTCCTGGATACTACACCTGGAAAAGTGAATGCTAGAAAAGTTGGAGGGAATTCACAACAAAACTTCAGAAAATATGATTCTTTTCTGTCCTCATCATGGGAGAAGTAAGAAACTCAAAGCCAATTGACCAGAAGTTTAAGGACAAGATTTACAAGGAAATAAACAGGAGAACTGGGATGGTACAGCCCGTTAATTTAGCAGAGTATGGATAAGGAGCACTGACAACAGCAAACTGAGTGAGAAAGATGTAAATTAAAACTTACCTGCCATGATTTAATTGATGAAGTTATACACCAAGAGATTTTGCCACTTTTCTTTCACTAAAAGTTTAAAGATTGAGTTATTTGGGTTTTGGGTTCTTTTAATATTGTGCTATTACAAAAAGTTTGTGGGTTTTTTTCAGGTTTCATTCACTGATTATTTTTCCTCAGGTTTATCCAAGTTCTTTCCTGAAGGGAAGACTCAAACTTGAGGCAAAGTCATAAGCAATGGGTTTACTGGGTGCATTTTAGCGACGTTAATGGATGTAACAACCACCCTTCCATTCACCAGATGAAATCTCCATCTAAGCAGAAGGATAGTAGGAGGCTTATGACATCCATAAAATGGGTGTCGTTTGCATGGAGATGAATTTCAGCCCTTAGAAGCCAACAGAATCACATTTTCCATTATGTTCAGCCAGCAGAACGGATTTCATTAATCAGCCTCTCATCAAGGGCTCAGTCCTACCACATTACTCAAACTAAGTAATACCTAAGATGCAAATAGGTCCAGTAAAGCAAAGGAGGCATCTGGAGAAGTTGTGTCGTTCTCCAACTAAAGGTGCTTTAATGGACTGAGAAATCCCTCATGCCACAAGTGAAATTCTCGTACCCTTCCAGCTCTTCAGGAAGGTCCTGACTAAATAAGTCATTCAACAGAAGTATTTAATCAACTCAAACACTGGAGAACCATGATAGAAGTTAAGCTGTTGGAAGGATGTGCCTGAAGAAAACAGGTAAAATTCAGCATTTACTGCTTTTTCAGCTCAAATAGAGAGCTCAGGATTCCTTTGCATTCAGCAATTGACTTTCAGCTCTTTAAGCCACCATTTTGAGTAAGGTGATACAGGAGGCTTTAAGTCTTAGGAATATGGAAAGACTTGGTATGATGAGGCTTTATTATCCTTGATTCAATGGAATTCAAAGTGCTGCCAATATTTTTAATGTTCCCTATACACATTTAACCATCCTATTGATGGGGTAGCTGAGTTTATCCATGATAAAGGATACCTGCCTTTACACTGAATAAACTCTTTGTTTTCTATCTTATTAACATTTTCCTGAAGTTGGTCAGATGCTGCATTTTCCTTGCTTTGTATCCTAAGCAGAACTATCAAGTTTGAATGATCAAAAGGACTAAACAAAGCAGGAGAAATCCCAACTTTTCTATTTGCATGACGTTGCCATTTGGCAAATCCAATGAAGATTTTTATCTTTCTTTTGCCAAATGCAAACAAAAACTAAAAATATTTATTATTCCCAATGAATTGAGCACTTGTTTATTATTCCCTGTAATAGATGTTAGGTGATCTTTGCCCCCTTTTTTGTAGATTTAGTTTGTTTGTTGTTTCCTACCACGATCCGTGAAAGACTCTTTGGGTTAAAATATGGGAAAAGAACGATGTATTTGTTAATTGTTCCCGTTCTTGCTATGATCTTTGGCAACACCTGCTGGTGGTACTCTGCAGTGCTGGAGCCACTCTACATTTATGCCTTCAACACATAGACCTTCGACTGGCCACACAATCCCTGTCCACCTGCAAGGAGCATGGATGTGGCCAGTGGGCTTAAAAATATCAGGCCAAGTTCATGAAAGCTCTTGCACAGGCTTTGCAGGCTCAAACACTCTCCCAATATTAAAATGTGCCTGGTTTTGTTTGCCAGTCCAGCTGCTGAGATTTATAAAAGTTGTGATCTCATGGCAACTTAATCCAAAGAGAATTTTGTCCAGAACATCTCCCATCCGCTCTCTAGTAACAAGGTATTTTGAGCAGCAGGATAAATAACATTTAGGTATCTAATAAAAACTGCTGGGGGTTTTTTTTTTGTCTCAAATCCTCTTTTTTACATAGTAAGGCAGCAAATCCTCGTATTGTAGGTGAGAAGTCTGTAAATTTGCAGTAACTGAAAAATAACAGAAGGCGCAGCAGCATTCTTTATGTTAGTCTATATTGATCGGCTCTAATGAGCACCAGTGGAGCTGTAGCTAATGGTGGTATGTCTGGTGTTAAGGGCAAATGTGGGAGAAGATTATCAACCCAAGGGGTTTAACAGTTGCTGGACTGCCCTCAGCCCTCAGGGCAATGATGCACTTGAGAGGTCACTGTATCAAATGAGGGAAGAGATTCAGCTCGCGCTGCTGGAAGAAATGCAGCAGGAGCTGTGCTTTAGCCCAGACTACCGGCATCAATAAAACAGTTCCTCTCTGCCGGCTGTTTCTTCCCCTCTCCTTTCCCATCACCTACCTGGCACTGCATTGCTAATTAAGAGCCCTAACCCAGGGATCTGGGAAGGGATGGCACCGAACTGTTCTGAATCAGGCTGGAATCTGCACCTTGGCGCCGTCCGCGCGAGGGACTCGCGCAGAGAAGGGCGAGTTCCGGGACACAATGGTTCTACACCTGACGCCTGTTTGTTACCTGGGGGGGTGACGCTGCCATTTGATGGGAATTTGCTTGATATTCCATTCAGTGTGTTGCTGCCACCCCCTTCTGAGATCTGAGAGGGCCGAGATGAGTGACCACCAGAGCAGAGAAGGCCACCGGGCTTCAAGGGGAAGTTAACTGGCAGATCCGAGAGAACGCTCGCAGTAAAATGTTTGTGCAGAAAGGAAGCTACAGGTATCCAAAAAGATAAAAATGAGCAGAGAAATGCCTTGAGGTGGATGGCATGTTGCACATTCCATGCTTTAATAGCCTAATGGAATAATTTTAACTGTGTGAGGCTCTGAAACACACCAAGAAGCTCTGCTGAGAACCAAGCACTGAGATTTCAAATATTTGTCACAATAAACAGCAACATATATTTTTTTAAAAATATCAGAAACAGAATATTTTACTTAATGTTGGAAATAAGCAAATTAAATATTACCTTAGCTCCATTTTGCCATGGCACCCCGTGGTTATGGCAAATTATTTATTAGGTCTTTAAAAATTCTAAGACATGGATTCCTCTTGTGCCTTAGAGACCGATGATGGGTCAGATTATTAAAAACATCTTCACAGCTCTAATTTTTTTGCAGTGTTAACATGGAGCTGAAAGACAAGCTCTTTGTTCCAGTCGGAGATTTTCCAACCGGTTTTGCCTGAACAAGAAGGAAGCAAGTCAGGATCTGGTCAAAGAAGAATATTTCCTACCACTGTCAGCAAAAAAAGAGAAGTTTTTCGACTGTTATCGGGCTGTTGACATGAAAATACCTGAAATAAGTGGAGCAGGCACTAAAGCTGGCATGCACACTCAGTGGGAGCAACGGGGCTGGAGACGAGGAGAAACATTTTCCGCAAAGAAGCCGGAGTTGACACATCCGACGCTCGCTGCCTGATGGGCTCCAGCTCGGGGGTTTGATGTCTGCAGCTCCCACCACTGCCCATTAGACAGGCGCCCGCACCAGGGATGCTGCAGCCACAAGTGACACTAATGTGCTCCACAGCTGACACTGGGGAACCCACAGGAAAATGTGTTCATCCCCTGGCTGCTGCACGGTTACACAGGGAACCAGTCTGGCAAAACGGAGGGAGGGAGTTCGCATCCCCAGCGCTTCATCTGTCCCCGTTCTCGTGCCTTGTGAATGCTGAAATATCCTAAGAAAAAAATAACCCACATTATTTTTAAAGTGTGTCCTGAAAAGTATTTGTGCATTTCCCGCTGTAGCTTGAATTCCAGTTGGTTTAGGCAAGGCCAAGCTGCTTCTTCACAAAATGAGCTGGTGAGCAGACTGTGGCAAAATTCATGGCATTTATTTTCTACAACTTGAGTTCATAAGCAGCTTTCATTAGCTAATTTAAACAATTATTGAGATTTCCTCCAGTCATAAAGGCTCAGTTGTCATGGGATGTGAAGTATGAACAGAAGAAAACCATTTTCATTCATGAACTTTTCTAATACTCTAAAACTTTTCTGTGCTCTTTGCTATTTTAGTTTTGGACATATTTGAGCTTAAGAAGATCAGAGATTAACTTTCAGATGCCTTTAGTCTTCTAATGGCAGAGGTAAAAATCAGATTCTTAACAAGGTAGCAGCAAGTTCCAGAGTAGAGAAGAATACTTACATAAATACATATTTTTTAAAAAATATCTCTATGCACCTAATTGAAAGAACCTGAAATGATTATCAGAAAGGATAATGTGACTAACAGACAAGAGCTGTTCTCTAATGACTTTTTTCTTGAAGGGGACTTCATATTTTTTTAATGCATTATTTAATTTCTTTCATACCTGTTGTTCCACATGGTGGAACATCTGGCTTTCAACAGATGAATCTGGGGGATTTGAAAGAATGTGGTGGAAAGCACATCACAGCACTGGCAGGACAGTGGGTCCATACTTTGGACCTTGTCATATTTACCCAGCTCATGGATCTTCACTCCAAAACCTAATTAGCCCAAAAATTCCCCAGCCAAAGTCCCTCAGAGTTTAATGATGTAGGAATCCAGCTAAGGAACCTATCTGGGACTTTTTTAATAGCTAGTATGGACCAGTCATTTTGAAATATTTGCTTTGAAAAGGACATGCTATTTATTTTTTTCTTTTGATTTAAATATCAAAAAGAAAAGATATTGCTCTAGCTCCAAATGATAATCCATACAATGCATAACCACTCAGTGGCATAACAAATTTCCTCACTTAGATGAAGAAATATTTTCAGCTCTTGAGATTAAGTTGCCGCAAAATCTACCCCCGGACCCATCAGTCTCAAAACATCCTACCAAGTCATTATAACATCAGAAGTAAATAAAATTTTGCCTGTGTATTTTTTTCCATATGCATTTCTTGAATGAAGTGCAGCTGTTTCAGGGGTTCATAAGAAATGTGCCTTATTTTCCTTGCACTGGAGGTTTTCCCTGTACAGTATCTTGGCCTTTACCCCACTGAATCCCATAAGTGATCCCAAGATGGTGTTGTTTAGCACAGTTCATATTCTTTTCAATGAAGCAGCAAGAAGGAACACTTGGAAATAGATGAGCGTGAGCACTTGGGAATGCAGGAGTCCTGCCAGGTTGGGAGAGGAGCCCAAAATTTGAACTGTGCATTTTACAGGAAAAAGGAGAAGAAAAATAGAGAGAAACCCCAAAATTGTTCTAGTTTAAAGACACTTTGAATATTGCCTCGTGTTTTCATAAAGTCTGTTTATAGTTACAAACCACATGGAAAGCTTCAGAAAAATGCTCTTTTCCTACTTAGTCCTTGACCTTCTCTTGGATAACATTGGATCTGCTCCTTGAACCCTGATGTTTTCTGGAGGAATCCAGCTGCAAGGATCCTCCCTTTCCTCATGGAAATTCATCCACAATCCAGATCACTCTTGGAGGAAGGAGGTCCTGACTGTCCTGTTGGATCTTGCTGACGATTTAAAACAGGTAAAGTGCTGATTCAATCATTCAAACTCAAACCATCACTGCTGGCCATGGCTTAGCAGCCAAGATGTTTTATCACTCACCTCCAGAGGATCTTGGCTGAACTTCCAGCCTGTTCCTCCATCACAAAACTATGACATCTTTGGATGATGGAAATCTTTGAATCTTAAAAACCTCTCAACAAGTCATTTGAAGAATATTTAACAACAACATTGGTTGCTATTTGAGCAAAATTGCCAAAAAATGCCAAATTTCTCAGTGGAACATGACCCAAACAACCTTTTTTTCACTCATGGCTTCATGTGGTTTGATCCTCTTTCATTTTAATTCTTTGCATTTCTGTGGTTCAAACCCAACTAAAAAGAATCTTCATCCTGTGGTATTACCTAAGTTCCCAATTCTATATTCATAGGAATTCAGCAAGGTGATGGTTTCAGGCCAAGTCTTCAGTGGGTCTCAACCTCGTCACTAAATTAGTTGTGGTAAACCTGAGTTTATAGTTCAGTTTTATCTAAACAAAGCTCCTTAATTTTTTGAGATAAATATAATCCAGTAGTAGAAGGGATGGAATTTGGCTGTCACGTGCGTTATGTGACCAGACTGTTTGGCAGAGGACGGGATACTCCTGTTTTCAGCAACTTTGTCCATTCTCCCTTCTCACAGCCAAAAGGAAAATGTTTGTGCATCTATTAAAGCTCAGCGTGAAGACCTCTGGTAACATCTGTTAAATTAAATTATTAACACTGGCTCCCTCCACTAGTTTTGACCAATAAAGATTTATTCCTAAATTTTTCCTTCCAAACTGTTTCACATGGGGTTTTTTTGGGTTTGTTTATTTGTTTGTTTTGTTGGGGGTGTTGGTTGTTTTTATTGTTTTGGGGTGTTTTTTTAGTGGACCATCTCTACAGTTCTTTTCTCTCCATCCAAATCAACTCAATTTTTGCTTTTACCTTCTCCCTTTGTCTTCTGCCATCAGCTTATCAATGAATATCCCTCCAGCAAAAAATTCATGGGCATTTCTTGCCAGTTTTTTAACAACCTTAAAGCTCTGAAGGCTCCATACTTAAACCCGCTGCCACTTGGTTTTGTCACTGAGATACTGAGTTCAATCATCTTTAATTTACCTTCTTTTTTTTTTTTTTTTACTTATTTCAGAGAAAGAGTAGACTCAAAAATATGTCTTTAAAAAAAATCTCACAGCATAAATGCACGGGCTCAATGCCTCCCCAGAATATATTCCTGGTTCCCATGTATGGAAATGCTGTTTAATATTAAAGTGGTTTTTTTCTTTCTACTTAAAGAATAATCAAGAGCAGTGTCACTAATAGCACCTTGACACAGAAAATAGCAAAACCTAATTCAATATGGTGAAAACTTCGTTGATTGGAAAACAAAGAAATGTATCACTTCCCTCCCTGATCATATAAAATCATTAGAAATAAAAGGAGAGCAAGGAGAGAAAAAATCAGGTGCTGAATCATGAAAAGAGTCAGCAGATCAAGGTCTTTCTTCTAAAAAATCTTTAGCAGGGAAAAGAAGAAAGAGTGGATATTATTTCCAATTATTCCTCAAATTGGAACAGAGAAAGGAAAATAAAAAATACACACACACACACACAAAAAAAAAAAAAAAACCCTGACTTGGTGCTACTGGAGTTTGTAGCTGGAAGGAAAGTCCTTGCTTATATTGAAGTAAAGTTCTGAAAATAAGCAAAGAACAGATTTATTGATTTTTGGTGAAGTCTGGGTGTAAAAAAGAGAAAGAATAAAGAAGTGCTCTTTGCCCGCTATGTCCAAATGACATCCCCAGTGGCCTTCTTAATGGTGGGGGAGGGGAGGGGGCAGGTGCCTACCCCGGCACACGGCCACAACTGCCCTTAGGCAAGGGCTAATGGTATTGGCTGAGCCTGCTCTAAGCCTCTCTTTTCTAATAGCCAACTTTCTCTGTGCGAGAAGACAGACAGATATTGATTGGTCCAAATGCCCTTGAGTTGACAACATCTGAAATGAAAATCCACAAGGCTAGCACAAACTTTCTGCAAGTTCAATTCCTCGGAATCTGATTAGGAGGCTGGCCGGCGCGAGCGTTTTCATGGAAAAGGTCTCCTTTTGTCGCTGCCTCCACGCGTGTAATTAGCGGCGCGGGCGCGACTCCGGCCGATCCGCGGCACAAATGGCGATTTTGGGAGGCAGGTTAAGGATAACAAGGGTTTGATTAAGGAAACAAAGCCAGCCGAGCCCGTTGTGAAGTTCAACTACAAATTCGCAAAGACTCAGGTGCCGTTCCCCAGCTCTGAGCATTAATTAGGTGGAGATTAATAAATACTCGTTCTCTTTACATCTGCTGCTACAAGGGGCGCTCTCAGAAGTTGTGGATAAAGTGATAGAGTTTAAAGAGTCCATCTTTCAGGGAAGTTACTTCATCCAGACTAAAGTTCTAACTCCCAGCAAGTCTGGGTTTATTCTCTAATGACTTCGTTTTCCAGAATTAAAACGCTGGAGTTAAAGTTTGCAAATGTTAAGGATGAGGAATGCAGAAAGCTGGAGGAGTTTATTTGTACCTTATTAAGTATTCTTTTTTTATTCAACAAATTCCTCCTAAATCAATACATTGACTACTGTATAAATCTTAAATAAAGCATTATTAAAGTGGAAGCCGTTTTCCTGTCCTACTGGGTTATTTAGAAGCATAAAAGATACACTCATAAGAATCAGGATCATGCCAGGTAAAGTACAGCTGGAATACACAT
Source organism: Notiomystis cincta (assembly GCA_013398075.1). Classification (NCBI taxonomy): domain Eukaryota; kingdom Metazoa; phylum Chordata; class Aves; order Passeriformes; family Notiomystidae; genus Notiomystis; species Notiomystis cincta. The sequence continues at coordinate 48,753 of VZRX01005580.1, read as the reverse complement.
TAAATTTATTCAGTCATTGATTTGTAATGTTGATCCTCCATGGCTTCATGTTTCTTTTCTCATTAATCTTAGTTAACCCTCTCAAAACAATGCCAACGTTGGCGTTTGATGTATTGAAGATCCAACCTGCAGAGGATGCTGCTTTCTGGACTGTGATCCCTGCCATCAGTGGGGATAAAGCCACAGAACCAGAGAATGTTCTTTGCTTGATTTTGTGTTAAATATGAAAAAGAGAAGGTTTTTTCTCAGAGGAAGAAGCAAAGAAAGAGGATGCACAGTTCCAACCCCCATGGTTGGAACGAGGTGATCTTTAAGGTCCTTTCCAGCCCAAACCTCTCTGAGATTCTGTGCTGACCTAAGATAGGGAATGTGAATGTTTTGGCTGCAGAGAATTGATAGATCTGCTGGAGGTCTCCTGTGGGGCAAGGAACAAACCACTGTGGTCTTTCCACTAACAAACACTCAGTTCCAGGAGAAAGTCACAGCAGAGGAAAGCAAAGCACTGCAAATAATCCTATTTCAGAAAATAAGACCTCTGCCTATAAAGCAAATAAATATTTTGATTGGAGACTCCAGTTACGAAGGCATTTCCACCCTCTGCATGCCCCTCCCTCCCTCCCTACCCACCTGATAAAGGTGTTTTTGTAGAGAAGCTGGATGAAGAGCAGGGGCAGGAGAGGTCATTTTTGGAGAAACCAGCAGAAAATACACACAAGTGTGCAGAGGCTCAGGAGCCTGGGGCGTTTGCCATCCTGCTGGAGGTGATGCCTGTCAATAAAGCCCTGTCCATTCCTCTGTGGGATGAACTGGGCTTAATCCATCATTCCTCTGGACTTCTGGCCATGCAGAACCTGCTCTCTGGTGGTTACCAGCCACTTCTGAAAGTTTTGCCTGATATCCTTTTGGCAAATATGGATAACAACAATATTTTATTTTATGTCATGACAGAGGTGTCAAATATCAGCGGTTTAAACTAAATGGCCAATTTCTATCCCATTTCTTGCTGCTAAATCATAACTGGTTTGTAGTCCTTGCTGAGGATGCCAGTGGTTTTCTTATGGAACAGCTCCATGGACTTTACCATCCAACTCACTTTAAAATCCATCTATATTTTAATTATCAGGTCCAGAATTCCCCATCTGACTTTCTTAACAAACTTATAATCCCAATGATGCGTTATCGATACAGGCCATAAATAAATAAACAAACAAATAAATAAATAACTCCCAAGCTACAATTTTCCCCGTAATTATTTACAGCCTGTGGGAGATCAAAACTGGGATGAAGAATGGCCACCCCCTTTCATATCCATAGAAGTTACATTCAGCATCAAGGGGGGAATGATTTAGCTGAAGACAGACTCTGGAGCAAACATTAGCAGCAAATGTGAGTCTTGTTTGTGGCAAATCCATCCCTTGAAACTATTTCTTCCTTCAGCACCAAATAGTCTTTCTAATCTTTTGTCTTTTCAAATAGCTGTGATAATATTAAAACCATGCTTCACGGCAAACAGCATTTCTGGGATTTTCCTAAGAGATGTGGCTTTGGATAAGAAAGTGCAATTGAGTTAAAGCAGTAGGAGAGCCCAGAGTCAGTGGGGTTTGTTGTGATCCGTTGACCACTTCCCAGTAGGCATCTCTGCAGTCGCTGAGAATTACTAAACACCATTTCAAGGAATATAGGTAATTCAGTCAACCAAAAAACCAAACAAAATAAGCCCAGCATAAAATACATTTTAAAAAACCCTACTGGCATGTGAAAAGCAGGAATCTGTCGAGCTTGCTTTGAATCATTCCCGGTGTACTTAGCTAAGGAAAAATCAGACGGATGAAATTTCTCAGTGTGCAGAAAGATTGGAAAATAAATATTTCTGCTAGCACAGAAATGTTTCTGAGATATAGAAATGACAGAGCTGGCTTTTTTTTGTCCCAGTGCTTAAAACATATCACACCTTTCAGGCAAATATGTCCCAACAGTTAAGGCAGTAAATAAGAATAAAGTATTTGATAGCAATATTCAAAAAAATTACAACTGAAGAACTTCCTTGCTGTCAGATAAAAGCGTGGCAGGTTTACCCTACACCAAACCTGGCTCAGGATTCCTGCCATATTTTCCCATAATTTTTCATGAGGAACTGAAGCTGATAACAGTCAGGACAAACAGCTGAGGAGCTCTCAGTACAGCTGCCCCAATCGTCAGCGTTTTCACTCAGAGCCCCTGATTTATCATTAAAAAAAAATCTAAAAAATCCTCAGCTGGACTTCCACAACCACTGTTGACAAGGAAACATTAATCTATATATTTGTCCCTACAGATGCCACGGAGTTTACCAAAATACCTGTGCATGCAAAGTGCAAAGAAGAGGTTCTGTCTGTATTTTATCATTATTGCACTTCTAAGACAATACCCTGCTCCCTCTCTCAAGAATGATAGGATGGGCAGGCTGGAGTAGCTGCAGGGGATCCTACGCCTGTTGCCTGCCAAAGCTGCTTACTACTTAACAACTGATCAACTGGCCCCCAAGGCAACAGCTTAACAAGCCCCAGTAGAAGTGGACTCAAGATTTTTTCCTCAGCAAAGAAAATGAAACCATTTACCAGGTATGACCAATATCCAGAAATCAAGGGGAGCAGCACCAGCAACGCTTTATGTCCCCAGCTCTTCAGAAATAGCAAGGTGTTTTTAGGCTGGAGTCCTAAAGCTGAGCAGGGTTTGATAATATTGGACTAAGCAAGGGGAATGGGGTCCAGGGCTGCTTTGCAGGTTGGTTGTGTCTTGCACAATTCCTGCATCCCACACTGCCAGGGAGGAGGGATGCTCGTGGGTGCTCTGGGGCAATGCTGTGCCCTGTGTGTGCATGAGGGAGAGACAGAGAGAGCTGCAGGACTGAAGTGCAGCAATTCCTCCAGGGTGAGCTGTGGCAGCTGTTTACCAGCACAGAGCAATTCTGTACCGCGCTTTGGCGGAGGAAATGAGGAATCCTGCGCTCGGCTGAAATTACAGGGGGGGTTTAGGAGAGCAGAATTTAATTACCCAAGCTGGAATTTGGCCAGGACACCAGGGCTCACACCTCTGCTCTTGTGAAAAGTGCCAAGAGGTCTTTAATAGTAACAAACGGTCAGGATTTGGGGTTAGGGTTTCACCTGATTGCCTCCACCTTCAGTAACATTTTGCTCCTTACCAGTGTTATCAAAACTTTATCCAAAAGTCCTCGGGACTGAAGTGGGGTTACCATGAAGAACAGCTTTTCTTATAACGTTTCTGTTTATCTCAGGATCATCTAGAAAAAGCCACCTCATAACACGTCTTCAGGTGTGCTGCAGGAAATGAAAGGAATATTTGCTATGCTCAGGTGGGGCAGACCAGGGAGATTTCCCCTAATACATCCAGATTAGCTGAATCAGCTCCATAACCTCCCAAAAGTCTGACACATTTCCTAAAGCATCCATACTCCAATTCTTCCATCCCTCAAGTCACCAATGATCTCCTTGGGAGATTTTTGTTTAAAAACAGTATTTCAAAAGGAAACTTGAAACCGGAGGGAGGGCTGGCATTTTCCAATTCGTTTCCATGACCTGTTTTTTTATAGTCTTAATCCTGCAGCCATCAGGAGAGGTGTGAAGAAAACCTGCAAGGACAAACCTTGTTTGAAAATTGGAACGACTTGTTGACAACTGCCCTTCCTGCACACGGATTTATGAGCACAGGTTACTGGCTGGACTTAGTGGGGGGTTACTTGGGTGACTGGGGGAGTGTTCTCCAAATTTCTTCTCTGTTTTCCCTGCTGCCATTTCTTCCTCAGATATATTCTCCAAATTAAACTTGCAGCTTTTTGGATGTTGTCTTATTCGTGCCTCCCACTCTAGGTCATTTTTCCCCTTCTCCCCATATGAATATCCTAAAGAACCTGACAATAATGAGGCTGCAAATTGCTGAAACTCCCCCTGTATAAAGTTAACCAGGGTCACATAATTTCCTCCTGTTTTCTACTTGTAACAGGCTCTTTTTGCTTAGATTTCAAGTAGAATAATTTTCCTCTTTGTGCCTCTGCACTGTCCCTCTGAAGAAGGGCTCATAAACATCTCAGCAATGACCAGATTGCTGTTGTTAATGAACAAGATATCAACTTTGGAAGTCTGGTAAACATCCAGCCATTTGCAAAAGCTTGTAAAAAGAGAAGGTTCAAAACCTGTGGCTTGCTCTTAAATGTTTGTGATGACAACAAAAAGGGTGAGAGTCCTTAAGAAGAGGATATTGAATAATTTTGAGGGTTTGGAAGAGCTGTTTGAGACCTTCAGAGGGGTTTATCAGGAAACTACAGAACTCCAAGCAACCTGATCTAGTGGAAGATGTCCCTGCCCATGGAAGGGATTGGAACAAGGTGATCTCCCTTCTGATCCAAGCCATGCCATTCCCAGGATCATATTCAACACACGAAGAAAAAATTACATCCTGTACATAAAATCAAATCCCAGAATGGTTTAGCTTGGAAGGGAACTTCAAGACCTTCTAGTCCCACCCCTTGCCTTGGGCAGGGACACCTTGCCCTGGACCAGCTTGGCAGGTACACAACATATCTCAGTAAAATCACCCGAGTGCAAAAGAAAGGAACAAAACAGAGCAGCTTCGCTCAACACAAAAATATAAACAGAAACTTTCACTCGAAATTCCAGGCATGACTGCTCTTGTGCTGCTGCAACAGTATGTGAAATGTGAGCTCCAGGTCTGCCAGCACCAAGAGGATTTCAATATCACAAGCCCTAATGATTTCTATTGCCTCATTGTAGCATCCTCTGAAAGAAAACACAGCGCTGGATCAATGTAGTCATTGACTGACTCCGTGTATGGATAAGTGATGCACATTAATACAGCCCGCATTGAACTGGAGTGGCCCTCGGAATTACAACTAAAGCTGTAACAATGCAATCTTCCCTTTAACCTGAGCAAGAGCTGCATTGACTTTTCCAGCTCTGCTTTCCAGCAGGCTCTGCCAGCTCTGTTGCAAGGCAGCCTGGCCAGCCCCCGAGCACCACTGCAGAAACCAGGGAGCAGCATTAGGTGAATCAACCCTTAAACACAGCCCAGCCCAGCATTCAGCTGCACCATTTAAAAGCACTTTGCACTCTAAAGCATCTCTGTAGAGCTCGCTGATCTGTAGGTGCTTCGTGCACACCCTTAAAAACCTCGCTGGAGATGGTGAGAGATCAGAATCGATATCCTCATTTGATAGATGAGCAACCAGATTAAACAGCAAACCAAAGGCTGCACAAGTTTTTCTACCACGTGCTCCTAAACTGGAATCCTATTCCGGGGCTAGGCTGGATATAGGATTTTCTCCTGAGCTATAAAACTCCTCTTTCTCTCCACCACGCTGAACTTGCCTGTAGCACAGAACTGTTCTGCAACTGTACAGCTTCCTTTTTTTCATCTGTTTTTTTAAGAACTGACCCAGTATCACCTCTGGAACATGGAAACTCAGCCAGAACATCAAGTCCTGCTTTCTGACATAGTAGAGCGAGGGGATTAGAGAATAACACTCAGGCTGTACAATTAAATTATGGATGCTGTCCATGCCCTGCCCCATTTCGTGTGCTGCAGGAGAGATCTTGTGCAGCTGAGGCCCTACATGTTCCACACTTTATTTCCAGGGAAAAGTGACCAGGAGGAGGAAATCCCAAGGCTCAATAAAATTAACACTGGAATTCACTAGTGCCCAGAGGCCAATGGCAACTCATAGGGCTTGGATGGATCCCTAGGAAGCAATAATTCATCCAGCTAGGACAATTATCCAGAATAAACAAATGGAGTCCCAAATATAATTTTTAAAAGAAATGGAGCCCTACATACCTACCTTCCAAATGTTCATCTTCAGCTTTCATTAATTCAGTGTTTGGTGCCATTTTTTTACACAAAAACCAAGCAAAACCTGACTCTTGTCCAGGGGATTATTATAAAGAGAAATATGAGGAAACTTACAGAGTTCAAGCTTTCAGGATGCAGATTTTCAGAAAATTGTGCTTCAGTGCAATTAAGTTGCACTTTTGGATGTTGGTTTGGTACATTTCAACCGAGAAACTTTCTGTCTAAAAAATTGAGAGAGCAAATTAGCAGGATAAGATCAAACATGATTACCCATGGTACAACTACTAAAATATTTACTGTTGTAGAATTTCTTATTTGGTGTCTTTATCTTCTATATTTGTTGCTGATGCTATTTGGAAAATAATTAATAGGTAAATTCCTCAAAGTAGGGTTAAACTTTTGACATTAAAAACATTTTTTAGTAATTTAGTAAAAAGAAACCTTTTTTTCTTTTCCTTGGTTTTCTAACACAGAAAATTGGTCAATCAAGACTCATTTCTACCACTCAGTTGATTCAGCATGGACAGATTCCAAATTTAAAGCTGAAAGACCTTTTTTTTTGGTGCCACAAAAAGTCTAAAAAGATTAAGCAAAAAATATAAGATGTAATAGTGAATTAGAAATAAAAAAAAACCTCTTTCCCTGTGTGAACTTTTTTAACATAGAGTCCTGACAAGCCTTTGGGGAACCCTGTTTTCATGTAGGTACAGTGAGCCAGAGATTTATCAAGTAACACAATACACACAGTACAAACTTCAGCTCCATTATTCTTTCTAAGGAATGCTGAGAAATAATTTATCATGATCTCAGCTCTAAAAGCTTTTATTTCTTAAAAAAGTCTCGTCACATCCTTTAATTTTTTACTTGATGTCATTTCAGAAGTTCTCAGTAATCATTTCCCTGTTATTAGCAACTCTCAAATGAGCCAAAGTGGTATCTACAAGGCTAAAATAGAGGTAAAAATCATATATTTATAATTAAATATCTATTTTTCATGTTTGCTTCTATAATTTCCTTTACAATGAAAAGAAACCCCAAATACCTGTTGTTAAACACGCTGGCACAGATGACACGTTGAAAACTTCTTGAAGATTTAAATTAAAAGTTCACGATTATTTTCATGTCTAGGACTACCAACATTTTTTCTTTTCCAGTGCAAGAATTTCACTGAACATCACGGGTCAATCGAGTGTTTCAGTCTCTGGAGAAAGTGGAAGAAATCACTTGAAAATGGCTGGAAAAAAATCTTGGTTCCAGAAGGAGTTTTGAAAAGGTGGACTCAAGGTCAGCAAAGTGCTAAACGCTGTTCCCGACTCCCGCCAATCCCTTGGCGATCCCGCTCCCGCAGAAGTTGATTGGAACGAGCCGAGCTGCTGGGCTTCAGGATGCCTTGTCGTTGACCACGCTGCATCTGTTGGACTTGTAAAAAAAAAATAGGATATTTATTTTAGGGGAAACCAAAGCACTCTTGTTTACACAGCCTGGAAGAAGAAGAACAGATGCTCCATGTCTTAGAAGTTATAAATACGTTGGCTGTGATTTAAGTTATAAAGATGCATCAACACATATTTTTTTTAGTCATTCCCAATTTCCCTTGGAGAGCTGGGCAACTTTTCTGTTTAATTGGAGAAAATAGAAGCCTTTCTATCATGAAAAATTTAAAAACAGGAGTTAACCGTAGACAAAAGCATTTCTGAGTTGGGTTTGTCCAATTTTGTTGTGAATTAAGCACAATGATCAAATTACTGAATGTTGGGGTGGTTTGGAGGTGACTCTTCTGTCAAGAAAATAAATCCTGTTATTAACCTGAATCCCAATAAAATGACATTCTCATGTTCCAACTGGTCATTTTTATATTAAGAATAAGTTGGTGCAGGTAGAATTGATTATAAAAGGGAAAAGCTCTTGGGATCCCCTGCACTGAAATTAAGCTTCACAAGCTCCTAGGAAAGCTAAACAAACTGTCCGAGCTTGGGAGGATTTGTGCAGGATGGGGATGCTGGGAAAAAGGGAGAAGAGGATTTTTAGGTTTTGAAAAATATCTTCCAAAAAGACCAGCTCTCTTTTTAAAGCACCTGTTGGATTCCTTAGCTAGAAAGAGGTTTATTTTCCCTTTTTTTCCCCTTTATGACTATATTCATTAATTTAATATATTCAGAACTAGTTCAGAATATTTTAGACTGCAGTAGTTGACTTTGCAAATACTTTATTGCACTAAAACTCTGATTTTAACATCAGCTTACCTTCTTTTTTAATTTCAAGCTCTTTTTTTACTTTTGCAGATGATCAAAGGTGAAGTAATTTCATGATATTGTTCTAAAAGAAGAGATTAAATTTTTAAACTACAGAAATATAATGTACACTAGCATAATTATAATCAGGGATTAATCAATACACTTATTTTTACATACATTTATGATATGTTTTCTGGATTCACATTGTAGCTTTCAACAATAATTTTGAAATTTCCATCCTTAAGAATTTCAGTCAAAAATCCAAAATATATTAAGAGAATCAAATATAAGAAAATTAATTCTTAACCAAAATTTTTCCTGTACAAATAAATTTATGATTTAATTAATTTTTGTCACTGGAATTTATGACTTGAAAAACAGGGAGGGGGTTATCAAACAAATAAATTAACATCACTGCATTTTATAACTATTTCAATTTAGTAAAATTATTTAGTAAAGTGTTGTAAATTTGATTTAGAAGTTTTAGAAATATTAAAAATCGCTTCAAGAAGACTGCAAAAATTTAGTAAAATTTTTCAGTTAAATGTAGTAAATTTGATGCTTTCCCTTTTAGAAATATTAAAAATCACTTCAAGAGGACTGCAAAAATTTAGGGAATAACTCCCTGACGGCTCCATCTGTGCAATACTTTCCATGCTCACCAACAGCTTCCATAATCCTACAGATATTTTATGTAATAAGATTACAACAGCCATGAAGTCACCTTAAACTTTTCAATTTGTGTGGATTTTTCCTAAAAACAGTTGTTTCATGCATGAATTGCTTGGTGGAATTCCATGACTACTGCAAAGGCCAGGCTGGAAGACCATAATAGTCCCCATTGGTCTTCAAATCCAGGAGTCAATTAATAGATGGATCTGATATAATTTAGAGGTTTGTTTTCATAGATCCACTTGAGATTAAATAGAAATGGCCAAGCTTTAATTATTTTAACATCTGATATTTGTCAAGTAAATGACTTCAAAATCAAACCATGACTTTCCATCCTGGTGAAAATATTTAATTACACTAACTACTGGTAAAATTAGTTCAGTCTGGTCTCCAATGCTTTGGTTAGTGTTAAATACTGACAAGGCTGTTTATCATCCCGCCAGGTTCCAGTGCTCAGGAACATTTCCCAGTTTCATCCGGGAAATTCTGCTCTCACCTGCAACAGAGGCAGCAAAAGCAGCTAATTGTGTCTTGTGATCTAACAAGAGTTTCCAGAGAGCTGGAGAGTTGATAGGTTTCATTACTGTGGATGTAAAAACCTTTCAGAAGAGCTAAAATCATGAATTTCTGCATGAGTTTTAGAGGGTTGGTTTTTTTTTTAAATCCTCTAAACAAAAACCGAAGGTTAATAAAAAAAAGTAAAGATATTTAGGATGAATTTAGAAAAAATTTCTTCATTGAAAGGGCTGCCAAGCACTGGAACAGGAAAGTGGTAGAGTCTTCACCTCTGGGAGGGCTCAAAACTCGTGTGGATGTGGCCCTTGGGGACACGGGTGAGTGGTGGCCTTGGCAGTGCTGGGGAATGGTTGGACTCAGTGATCTCAGAGGTCTCTTCCAACCTTAAATAGTCTCTAATTCCATGCTTATTGATAGTTTACCTTTCTCCATTTAATTAATCAATATTATGATCTCATGGAGAAGACTTTAGAGCTGAAGTTAATATATTTTCCTATCTTCTGCCATCTCTTTTGCTTTCTGCATCCACCAATTTCTTCAGTAAAATTATTTCACCTTGCAAAGATATTTTTTGGAAGTGGACTGGCAGTGAGCTAAGCCAAGAAATAGATGAAGTCAGACATAAGCATGCAAAAAATCAGTGTTATTTAAAGTTTCACCTGTGGTTATTAATTTGAGTGTGACCCCAATGAGCCGAGGTAACAATGCTGGGGTTTTTGGGTCATTCTGTACATTTTCTTCATGACAGGAAAAAGTTCTTCTGGAATTGCTCTGGCACTGAAAAGGCTGGCAGTAGCGAGGTGAAATAAGGCAGGAAAGTAACATCCAGCCAAACAACCTTTGACTGAACACTGTGAAAAAACATTTGGGTTGATTTCAACCAAGTCACATCTTTAAAAATTCACACATTCACACATCAGGAACGTATAACTCACCCCACTCTGACTTTTACTTATGTGGGAAGGCTAAAAGCTGATTTAAAAGCACAAACTGATACAAATTTAGGGATTCTACAAACCTTAAATTCTGAATTTTCCAAAAGGAATTCTGCAAAGACCAACAACACCCAAGTAGCTGCCTCAAAGTGTGAACATTCCTGTGCTGAGGAGGAGTCAATTCCAACCTATCCAACAACCTAAGATGGGCAGGTCTAATGGTTGCACTTGATGATCTGAGAAAACTTTTCCACCCTAAATGATTCTGTGATTCTAAGCCATGATGGGAGTTAATTAGGCTAATTTATATATAGAACTAGACAAAATTAAACGTGAGCATTTTAAGATTGCAGAAAAAAACCCAAAAAGTCATGTTTGTCCAAATATGTGAAAACTAATTAGGGATTTTACAGGCATGATAAAATGTATCTAATTTAGAATTTTACAAACATATTAAAGTGTCTAAGGGTAGAGCTAAGGTTGCAGACACCACATTGCCTTGAGAACTTCTCTCAGTGGAGATTTGAGCAGAAGCTGCTCCTAAGAGCTCATATTTGTTTTTTTCTAGGACAGCACACTGGTAGAAAGGTGTATTCAAATGCAAAATGCACTCCAGGCTGATAGTTCTGATCTCCTCTAATCTTACTCTCTTGATTAACAGTGAGGGCTTCTGTGAAGGACAATTGACGTGGTGCCATAGGTCGCCTTCTGGTCTCAACCTTGGCGGTGTAATCAGATACCTGGCAAGCTTAATAGAGGTCAGCTAATGCAAAGATTAAAATTAACTGGAAGTCAATAAGGGAATAATAAAGGAAAATGATCACCCTGTTGCTCCTACTTTGTAAAAGTAAACCTCACATTGCAGGCCAGGAGTAAAAAAAAATGGAGAGGCAGGCGATCCAACAGGCCTTCAAAAGCCCTCCAGCAAACAATTTAATGATTTCAGGTACCTTTTAAACTAAGTGGCCAATCACTGTTAAATCCTTTGGTATTCATTGTAATAACACTGATCGTGATGAACTCTTTTGGTATTAATGTGGATGTAATATATACCTTTTTAATTATAGAACAAGAAAATCCAATTACCCCTTTGCCTCATCAAAGTTCTTTGCTAGCTGTGACTATTTAAACATACATTATGAAACATTCAAGCCGAGGGAGGTTTTTGTGCAAAGCAAAGGCCAAATCCTGCCGGGTGCTGACCACTCCTAACTGGCAGAAATTTCGGGAGAAGGTCAGTGTGCCAAGCACCTCCTGCCCTGTGCAGGATCAGGCCTTGACAGAGCATGGAAAAGCAGAGACTGCGCTGATCGGCTTTGGGAAGACCCTGATTAAAAAAGTAGAAAGAATTTGTTTCTACAATGAAGCAGAACCTGCTCTGAACAGTAAAACAATCATCACCTGGGACAAAATTTGCTCTGTAGAAGGGAGAGGAAAAAATGGTGGGCTGGGAAAACTACTTCGGTTTTATTCTGTGTGCCACCAGCTGAACTCCCCAGTTTTTAACTTGACTCTAGGAAAAAAGTTGTATTCCAGCCTAAGTCAACTGGAAGCAGAAGCTCCTGTCCTCTGGTGCCTCCAGCAGCTAGGCAGTCCAGATGAAGGTCCAGATCCAGATGAATGGATCAATCTCTTTCCCTTCCTTAACAGAATCCCACATTGGTTTGGCTTGGAAGGGACACCAAAGCTGATCTCACCCCACTCCCTGCCATGGGCAGGGACACCTCCCACTGTCCCAGGCTGATCCAAGCCCCAGTGTCCAGCCTGACCTTGGACACTGCCAGGGATCCAGGAGCAGCCACAGCTGCTCTGGGCACCCTGTGCCAGGGCCTCCCCACTCTCCCAAGGAAGGATTTCTTCCCAATATCCCATCTAAAATTAACCTCTTCCAGTTTAAAGCCATTCCCTCTCCTCTTCTTACATAGGCTGAGATCTGCTCCTTACTCACCACACCATGTGGGCTGGGATTTTTTACCACCACGATTTTAGCCCTCTAATCAATAACCAAAAAGAACTATCTGGAGGGAAAAAATAACCTTCATGAGAGACCAAATCCTCTTTTCTAATTCAGTTCCTATTCTCTGGGAAAACTTTGAATATAAGCTGGATATAGTGTTTAAAATTTAAAATTTAAAATCAAGTTCTAGAATGACGTTGTCCTTTTGAGATGATCCTGTCTTGTAAATAAAGGTGTAATCACGGAGTGTGTCAGTCAGGTCCCATAAGCAGTGGGAATCAACCTTTTGGGAGGATGAGATCAGCCCATACTCAACGATGCCACTGCATTCGTTAATCAAAAATAGGGAGATTTGCTCAAATACATTTATTGTCATCCCTTCCTAGAAATTGGCCAAGCAAACTTTATGTAAAAAATTTAATTTCTTAAAATTTTTTTGGCCACCCTGTCACTTCAGTGCCATAAAAGCAAAATTTGCCAGAATGCTTCCAGGAGAACTTTATAACCTTGTGAAGAACCCAAAATATTGCAGAGCACTGCTGTTGTAGGGAACCTATGAGGTACCTTCTCCTATTCCAGTTGAAAACTACCACAAAATCACACTCAAAAAGAAAATTTTTATGACATCTCCATCAGATTAATCTCGGCACAGCTGTCCCAAAGGTGAGCTATAGCAGAGGTAGCAAAGCTCAGTGCTTGCACGGAGGAGTAGTGTCTGAGTAGGGACCAGAGGAGCTACAGACCTCTATGATGTATAAATATACTTAAACAACAAATGCTTTTACAGCCAAATGGCTCTGTAACTATGTCAGACTGTAATTTGTAAGATATCACTGAACATTTATGAGATAATTGCCCAATTTCTATAGCTCCATTGCTACTACGACCAGTTCATCACAAAAAGGAACATTCAGAAGGAACAAAACCAAATATTCACAATGCTTTAATGCTACATGAGGCAGTATAGGATTAATAAAGATATTTTAAATGCATTAAATGTTGCTCTTTCTTTAAAAAATTACATTCTAAAAACCTTTCTTAAACATTATTTGAATAAAGCCTCATTACTCACAGTCCAGAGAAGTTCATTAGGAGAAGATCACTTTGGAAAGCATTCAACTAACTAGCCTTTCTTCTCAGCAGTGAATTACATTAGCTACTTCCTAGTTATTTAAATCTTGAAATAAAAGATGTAAACGCTACAGTGACATCTTAAGATCATTGGTAAGGCAGGTCTTGCATGCACAAAAATGCCCAGCTGGTCCGGAGATAAAACAGATTGATAATTAGTTGCAAAATGTAACATTTCATCAGGAATATTTTGAATAATCCAATTTATCTTTGTCAGATATGCGGCACATATTTTTCCTTTGGAGACTCTTTGTTCTTTAACATAACATTATAATTTCAGCCTCCTAATTAACGCGCCCGTCGGTCGGCCCTGCCTTGATGTCCCGCCGCCGATCGGGGGCCAGCGGGCCTGTGTGGAGAGAAGGTGGCTGCCCTGAGCCACACGCCACCGCCGCCTCCCGCTGCCTCCCGCCACCTCCCACCGCCTTCCACAGCCCCCCACCACCTCCNTCCCTAATTAACTCAGGGAGAATCGTCCCAGCCACGCTGGCTGCCTACGTGGACCCAGCAGGGTGGGGGTCCCACAGCTGCCCTTCCCCCTGACGCCGCGGGCGGTGGGGTGAGGGGTGCCCGGCCAGAGCGGGCGGCTGAGAGCGGCCCGGACGGGGAGAACACCTCGGACAGCGCTGCCCATGCCATGGCCGCTGGTTTGCACGAGGCAGGTCCAACCTCATCAGCTCCCTTGAGGCCTCACCAAAGGGGGTTCTGTGTTTGCACGGCTCGGAGAAGCTCCTTAGCGCTTGTGGTGGGAATGGTGATGCTTCTCACAGGAGCACAGCACCTTCCACACCTCCAGGTGGATGGGCAAGGACGAGGCTGAGGTAAAACCAGGAATCAACCTTTTCCTATCTCCAACCCCTCCTTCACCAGCTCCTCGGCCAGAAACACCAGTGCAGAGACCATCCCCAGCCCTCTGCCACCCCAGTTAAACCCTCGCTGTCTCTCACAGCTCCAAACTTCAGTCCTGACGTATCTCAGGGTATTTTTTAAGGAAACACTTCTTTCAGACCCAACCAGCATGGAGGTCAGGTTTACTTCAGAGCCACCACACACCAGAGCTGCTTTTGCAGAGCCACCCTTGGGACAATCCTGCCCAGCACAGCCTCATCCCACAGCCCACATCTGCACGTGCTGCCTCAGCTTAGAAACACAAGGAAGTTTCCAGCCACATTTTAACACAAAGTGGTTGTCTCAGAAGCAATAAATTAACCAAATATCTCACCTGGCAGAGAGAAGGCTAGAAGGTTTTCCACTGGCTTTTGTAATAAAACATTGGCTTTTTGTAATTCCTCCTCTCCCTCGGGGTTCAAGTCCTCATTATCTTGTGGAAGGAGGTGCAAAGTGCTCCTGGGTCAGCATGGCTGTGCCTGGGTTGACCAAGCATTTGTGACCTGCAACAACAACAATTTGTCCCCACCCCGGGTGCTTTAAACATTCATCACCCTGTTAACTTTGCCTCCTTCACTTCATTCAATAGGTGCTTCTTCACATGTAGTGCTTTGACTTTTCACGTTTCAGCTGATGGGTAGGAAAATAAAATCGTTTGGAGACCTAGACTGAAGTTTCGTGTGAGTTCTTTGCCGAACTCTCTTCAATAAGAGATGGAAGTCATGTAGCCTTATCAGCCTGCACCTCTGATATGATAATGATATCTGTACCGCCCAGAAAGTAGGTCACAGTAATTCTTCACAGCAGTTTTTGTAACCTACTCAGGGACTACAAGGCCAGCTATTCTAAAGATAATTCTGAGTTTCTTTAATAAGATTTTATTGGATTCAGATAATTGATCCGATTATTGAAACCTGGGGAAAGTGCTATTGACCTGAATATATACATCAGTAATTCTTTTTTAAATGAATTTAGGTCATCACAAAGTTATTGCCTCTGCTTAATGTCAGGCAAGGTGCTCACTACAGGCCTGGCAAACAGACACAGCTCCCATGGTCCTGTCCTTCCCAAAATATGTGGGAAGGTCCTTCCCCTCACCCTCAGGGGGGTTCGGGGGATTTGAAGTCTTGAGTTAAGCACTTTAGCTCTGGTCTGACTCTCACAATGAGAATCATATCTTTTGATTCCTTTAAATTCTTTCCCTTTTCTCTCTTTTTAGTCAGCATCAGCAGATGTCCAGAGCTTTGCAAGTGCCTGTCATCTTCCCTATCCATGGCAGAACAAGGTGGTCTTTAAGGTCCCTTCCAACCCAAACCAGCCTGTGAATCTGTGATTTCATTTCTGACACTGCAACTATTCCTGATCACTCAGTTCCAGACAGCTCCAATTCATTTTCCACCTTTCTCTTTGCTTACTTTCCATTCCAACATCTACACAATGATATTTATTCCCACAGCACCCAGCCCAACCAGCCCTTCCACACCCCTCTTGGAGAAGGAGAAACATCCTGGAAGTCATTTCTAATTCCGCCTCCTGTGTTACCCACCTTGCTCCCAGCCTATTGCAGTGTGGAGACACCAGCTGCCCCTTTTGCAGACCCAGCAGAAGCCCCTGGGAGGTGACAAGGAGCATTTCAGAGCAGATCATCCATGGCCATCCTGCCCTGGGTGTGTGGAAGAGCTCTGGCTGTGCTTCCTTTCCGCCCTCACAGCCTCACACAAATACACAGACGGATAAAAGCTTTCCCTAGGAAGGAAAAAATGACATTTCCCACTTCTTGCAGTTTATAAGTCTCAGCTGAGGGTGGCTGGGCTGCTCTGATTGCCTGGCAGTGCCCTGCTGGCTGGGCTATTGCTCCCCCCTATTTCCTTGCTCTAATGCAATGCTCTTGATGAGATCTCCCACGCCAGACAGGGCAGCGCTGGGTGTGATGGAAATGCACCGGGAGACAAAGCTGGGGCAGCCTCATTCCCATTCAGAATGGGACTGAAATTATCTGTACAGCTGAGCCTGGACCTGCATCTATCATCCCTGATCAGTTCCCAATGACTGACCTTCCACAAACTGCCGTGTTTCATTCAGGAGGAGATAGGAAAAAACCCCACGTTTTTCTTATTTGTTATTTTTTGCATTCCTCAGCAGCACAGTTCTCAAAACAAAACTTATCCTTGACCTTAGTAACCTCCCTTTTAACACAGCTATGCAGAGTATTTCTTTTTACTTGGATTTTGCTTTTTACAAGTATTTTATTCTTTCTTTTGTACAAAGTCCAAGCTGTACTCCTGCTACTTTAAGCACTTTTTCTTCAGATACTTTCTGTCTTAAAGCAAAATTTTTTTTCCAGACAATATAATTTTGGCCCATTAGCAGCTCCAAGTTGGTGGTGGAATTACCCTTCCCTCTTCCACCAACCCTCTAGGAGTTGCTTGAAACTCTGAGACCAAAGGAAGACTTGTCTAAGTGGGTGTGAACACCAACCTGGACTGTATGAAATAATTAACAAATTCAAATTAAAGGCAATTATCAAGCCTTACACTGCAAATCTTTGGATGTCACTCTCTAAAACATGGTCCTCAATGGCGTCACAGACTGCTCAGGAGCTCCTCCCTCAGCTGCACACGGTGGTGGTGGAGGAAATCCCTGCACAGGATTTGGGTGATGAAAAGTGATGGAATGGGGGTTGTTCAGCTTGGAGAAGAGAAAGCTCAGGGGAGACCTCAGAGCCCCTGACAGTGTCTAAAGGGGCTTCAAAAGAGCTGGAGAGGAACTGGAGACAAGAGATGGAGGGACAGGACACAGGGAATGGCTTTAAACTGGAAGAGGTTAATTTTAGATGGGATATTGGGAAGGAATTCCTCCCTAGGAGAGTGGGCAGGCCCTGGCACAGGGTGCCCAGAGAAGCTGTGGCTGCCCTGGATCCCTGGCAGTGTCCAAGGCCAGGCTGGACAGGGCTTGGATCAGCCTGGGCCAGTGGGAGGTGTCCCTGCCATGGCAGGGGAGGCACTGGGTGGGATTTAAGGTCCCTTCCCACCCAACCCATTCCATGATTTCATGAAGTCCTATCCATGTTGGAGACCAGCCAGTCACCACCATCTGCAGAGCCAAAGCCACCCCTGAAGTTCCACATTGTCCTGGATAATCAACTGATTTTTGCCTGTGCTTTTCTATGATTTCTTTTGTTGCTGCTTCTCATTTCCCCTTGCATTGTGTGGAATTACGAGCTCTAATTACGTAAATAAACAGCCAGGAAACAAACCAAACCTCTGGGAGTCCTGAGGGGATTCCCTTCCCTGCAGACACACTGGCCATTTCCAGGTTCCCACTATCTTTGCTTTCCTCTTTTTCTTTTCCTTTTGCTGCCTAGAGGGGAGGATTTGTCACTGAGCAAAGCAAGTCTCTCAAACTTCTAAGAAAATCATAAACAGGCTGCAGTCCCTCATGAAAGCGAAGAAAACAAATGTGTGAACGGCAAAATCAACTATCTCTAATTTATTTATCATTGAAAAGCTAATTGCATCCTCCTCAGAAGTATCAAAAAAGCCTCAAAGTGCTGCAAAACACACGAGCGTTTAGGGCATCCTCTGGGATTATCCCAGGCAGCTCCTGCTATCCTCCCTCT
This sequence comes from Notiomystis cincta, assembly GCA_013398075.1. Taxonomy (NCBI): domain Eukaryota; kingdom Metazoa; phylum Chordata; class Aves; order Passeriformes; family Notiomystidae; genus Notiomystis; species Notiomystis cincta. The sequence goes on along the minus strand of VZRX01005580.1, from coordinate 30,939 downwards.
GATGCTGAACGAGGTGGTTCAACCCTACACGATCCATCCTCCCAAAAAATCCCTGGATGGGGTGCAGCTTCCCACCCTCCTGCATCAGGGAGTGGCAGAGGTTGTATTCCTCACCAAGCTCCTATAAAATATCGTTTTTTATTTTATTTCCCTGAGACACTGTTGGATGTGAAAAAAAAAGAAGTCTTTAACATCATGAGAGGGTTCCGGATTTTTCCAAACCTCCTGAGGAATTAAATTTACCCTCGGAAGAGTCCTGGACATTCAACAGGTGCAACTCCTGGAAGTATCTAAATAAAAAGAGTCAATTCTATAGCCATTCCTTAGAAAAAGGACTGAACAGAAATGATAATGTTTCCTGGGATTTTTATTAAAAAAAAAAAAACAAATTTCTACGGCAAGATAAAACCCTCAATTAAATTTTACAGTCTGGTATAAAAAATGCTGTCTAAAGGTTGTTATTTTCTATTATCAGTGAGTTTTCCTGAAGACACTGAGATAACTCATCTGGCTTTTCCTCAGCCCTGATTTAAGACAGCTGCAGCTGAGAAAAAATTTCCTGGAAGTGAAGTGAAATATCAGGATAGAAGAGCACTGACATAACAAGGATAAAATTGTCCCTTTCCCTGTCTTCTACCAAAATCCAACTATGAATATTTAAGGATTTACTGCAAGCTCACAGAACTTTCATTTTCCCTCACACCATTTGATAGTGAAAAAAATCTTAAATATAAGCTGTACCAAAATAACATCTGTTGAAATTTTCACCATTTTTTCTGGTTTATCTGTAAGTTATCTTGCTGTAGACTCACCAAAACAGTATCTATAGACCTCCAAATTTGGGTTTTTTTACTTTCTTTTGGTTGCTCCTTTGCAGTAAAATAATTGCATGTAGAGTTCATTTGTGGATAATCAATATCCTGCTGCCAGTGTTAACGAGACATGTGATAACATAAGGACTGTCCCTCTCCAAAACAAATTCCTGACACTTACTATTAAGTAAACAGAAAGGTTTGGGGGTTTTTCCTCAATCAAAAATAAGCCAGGAGTTTGTTTTTTGTGTGCAGAGTCATAACGTGCTCGTTTGCCAGAGCTGTAGATTACCTGTGAATAACCCAATCTTTCATCACAGGTTTATTTTGGATTTCTATAAACTGTAAATGGTGAATAAGTCAGCTGTGTGCTGGGATGTGTTGGTGAGTTTGCAGATTAAGAATGCAAATGTGTGAGTAGAGGAAAATATCCCTTTTTTCACCAGATAGAGCCTTCAGCACTTCATCCTCACAATAAATTTCCAACCTGAAAACTCCTTTTCAGTAACAACAGTGAGTCACAGAATCAAAGGATGGTTTGAGCTGGAAGGGACCTTAAAGATCATCTCATTCCAAACCCCTGCCATGGGGAGTGAAACCTTTAAAATATTCCTTTGAAAAATTATCTGTAATGACTTAGCAATCCTCCTTTAAAAATCCCAATTTTTTTATAAATACAAAGCTTCATTACTCGAATAAAATCCTATTTTAATCCATTCATTTAAGAAACAGGAACACAAATATTATTTATGCCAAATGGTGCTGAGATCACCCTGTGAAACCCCCTAAACTTGTGACCTTGAATTAATTGTGAAGCAACAGCAAGTGAAAATCAGTGTGAAAAGGAACAAGTAAGAAAGAAAACAACCCCTAAATTAAAGACCTTTTCCTCTGCAGCAGTTTGGGCAGCAGCTCAGACTGTCATCAGGGGATAAATCAATTTGCAGGGCTGTGGACAGCTCTTTAATGTGAGTTCTGAATGGTTTAATTGGGGAAGTGTGTGAGAAGTTGGAGGTGCAGAGTCAGGCTGAGTTCAGGGCTCATGTGGGTGCAGCTGTGGGCACGTGGGGTTGGGAGAGCTCCTCCAGAACACCTCTGCCCAGAATTCCTGGAGTCTGCAGCCACCACACACCTGGCTCTGCTCATCCCAGATATTATTCCTACCTGACTTCTCAAATAACAGGGGAAAAAATGATGATGTGGGTTATGAAACTGATTTAAAAGTTAAATTTTAGCTTTTTAACAGAGCTCGGGACTGTTTTCTCCTTTGAGACTCTGCTGGTGGATGTGGCAGGGCTGGAGGTAGGGCACAACTTCCAAAAACCTTGGAAAAGGTTCAGGAGACACAGCAAAGGGATGGTGCAGCCCTGGGAAAGACCCCCCTGAGTTCCAGGAGCTGGTGGAGAATGAGCTCCCACCTCGAATGCTCAGGGGAGACTGAGGCTGGACATTGGGAAAGGTTTCTTCATGGAACAGTGACCAAGCTCTGGGACACTGGTGGAGCCACATCCCTGGAAGTGTCCAAACACTGGGTGGGTGTGGGATATCATTATCACAGAAATACAAATTCATGGCATGGTTTGGGTTGGAAGGGACCATAAAACTCATCCCATTCCACCCCTGCCATGGGCAAGGACACCTCCCACTGTCCCAGGTGATTCCAGCCTGGCCTTGGGCACTTCCAGGGATCCAGGGGCAGCCACAGCTTCTCTGGGCACCCTGTGCCAGGGCCTCCCACCCTTCCAAGGAGAATTCCTTCCCAATATCCCATCTAACCCCAATGGTTTGAAACCATTCCCCCTCTTCCTGGAGCTCCAGGCTCTTGTCTCTCCATCCTTCCTGCCACACAACCTCCAAGGAGTCAGTTACTTTGTGGAACCACCACTCACCTTTGCCCAGGGAAGGATTGCAAGCAAGGCCTGAGTTATTCCTGGATTCAAGCCCAGATCTCCAGCATCCAAATTCTTGTGCTCCACTGGACACTGCAAGAAATAAACCCCTTTATTCTGCTCTAAAATATTGACTTTACCCCCCAAATAACACTCAATCTGCTGGTTGGGAGACCATGCTCTGTCTAAATCCATTTGTTTTCCAATGTTTACTTGAGGGATTTCAAAAGCTGCTCCTTTCCCCATCAATGGAAGTGACAAAGCATTATTGTTTTCCCCAAATATTGGAACCTCAGTAATATATCCCACCAATCTCTCAGCCACCAAGGTATTTTATAAGAAAAGCAGGGTGGTTTTTATGGGTCAGATGTTGTTGTCCTACTGCACTGGAGCTTGTATCCTCCTGATACCACACATGTTTGTTCTCTACTTAATTTTTAATGTATGAATTTGTTTTTATATTAAAATTCAATAAAATTTTAATTATAAAACGTAATATATCACACTGAAGTATATATATCTACGGAGAGGCACATCTGTGGTTTTACAACAGATGTGTGGAACTCTGCAAATATTTAAGAAGCAGATTTTACCACTAAAATGAGCACATACCCAGCTTGCCTACAGATGAAAAACTCAGGTAGGCCCAGGTTGAGTGCACCTAAATGGGTCCCTGATCTCAGTGAAAGCAGGAGGCTGAGGAGTTACTGAAAATCACCAGGGAGCAGGAGGAAAATCAGAATTAGAGTCACAAGAAAGGGAGAACCTCTAAGATGCAGAACCAGTTTTCCCATAAATACATTTTTTTATAGTTCTGAATCCTTTCTAATTCATGCCTTTTCTGAGCTGCAGATCTCCCTGACATTCACTGGCAGAAGAATCATCTTTCTGAACTCGTGTGAAGTCTGCACAGCATCTTTTGTGCAATTTACTCATTGCCAATTGCCATTCAGGACTCTCAATATGAAAAAATTCTCTATTTTCTCTTCATTTGTAAACCAGAATTTATCCTGTTGCCCTCGCCATGTCTGCTGTGTTCTATTCATTCCCATGAGTATTTCAACAAGAGTAAAGTCAAACACACAACTCAGGAGGAACCTGGGGCGAGGAGGAGGACATTAAAATAATAATGAATGATGCAAATTAAAGGCTGGGTTTGGTACTTGTTTAAAAGTGAAAGTGAAATTGTCATGTAGATACAAATCAAAGTAGCCCCAGTGAAAAAATAAAAGTGATGGGAGGAGAAATAGGTGCTATGAAGAGAAACAATGCAGAATTTATCCGAGAAATCCTATATCAAGATAGGTTTTTTTCATCTTGAACACCAACCTTTCCAGTTTTGGTGCAGTTTTGGCTCCTCTCACCCAGCCTCCAAATAAAATCCATTGTGGATTTGAGGCTTGGGCAGCACAGAGAGGCCACTGAATGTTCTTCAGCTCCTTTATCTCTTTTCTCACCAAACTCTCCATTTCTCAGCTCACACTTGCGCATGAGAATGTGGAATATTGAGATCCTCATCTGAATAATAAATACAAACAAAGCTCCAGGAATTCTCCAGAGGAGCCTGAAGTGCACACTACAGCTCTGCTCTGCAGCACCTTGAGCACACACAAACCCCCAAATTGGCATCGTGGACTTTGCTGCCCTGAACATCCCCAGCATTTTCTTGAAAGACATGGAAAATTCAGCGCCTGAAATGCAGCAGATTTTCCTATTCACTGCCCACATCATAAGGCTGACCCACATAATTTTAAGCAAGGAGCTGAAATCTCAACCAAACTCCACAGAGATTCCACGTGATATTGTTTTAACTGTTTGCTGAACTCTTTCTAGGAGTATTTGTCCTGAATTTCGGTGACACGACGTGAATAAATAATCGCGTCTCACCGGGGAGTAGGAAATGTGAACAATGAGTTTCTAGCAGTGAAACCATTTTTGGGGAGGGCAGAAGGGAGAAATCTGAGTCGAAGAGCAAGGTCTGCAGGTTGTCTACATGCTTAAAATATTAATCAGTTGGCAACAATTCTCCTCTGGAACAGAAGAAAAAAAAAATCAGGAAAAAAAGACATTTCATAGAGCAAATAACACTCACAACTTGAGAAAGCGTAAGATGATCCTTTCCTTAGAAAAATCCATCACCAGCTAAACTCCTAAAGCAGGGGGAGTTCTCAGGATTGCTTTTTTTAAAAAAAAAAAACAAATGAAAAGGCTGCTGGTTCTCCTAAAAGTAGGGAAGAGCTGATGCTAATGATTGCTTTTTGTCATAATTGCAGCGAGCTGTCATCAACAAGGAATTGCAGCTCAGAACTCCTGGGAAGTACAGCAAGAGAGGCAAATCCGTGTCAAACTTCTGCAGATGGTGCAGATTTATGCTCTCTATTAGACTCCAGTGGAACATGCTGTCTCTCACTTTTTTTTTTTTTTTTT
>VZRX01005580.1:4001-16340 GCA_013398075.1 Notiomystis cincta | reverse complement strand
ATTTTTTTTTTTTTAAAAACTGTGTTTTCTGAGGGAGAGAGGGGGGGGAGGAAGGCCGGGGCTGTGCCGGAGCGCGACATCCATCGCTGTGCTGCCATCGGGTGGATGGCTGGGAAAGCTGCACATTCCCGGAGAGCTGCGGGAGCACGGAGTGAGGAGCAGAACCTCCCAAAAATCCCCTCCGAGCCCCGCACGCCCCTGGGAACGAGGCAGGATTGTCCTCAGCTGACCTGTTTGCCCACCTGATAATCCTGTCCTGGAGGCAAAGAATCCTAAAATAAAAATTATTTGGGTTGGAAGGGAACTTTAAAGGTCCCCCAGACCAAGCCCTGCCATGGCAGGGACACCTCCCACTGTCCCAACTCAGCCTTGGGCACTGCCAGGGATCCAGGGGCAGCCACAGCAAATCTGGGAATTCCAGCCCAGCCCCTCCTCACCCTCCACGGGAGCAATTCCTTCCCAAAATCCCATCTAAATCTCTCCTCTTCCAGCTAAACCATTCTCCCTTGTCCTCTCCCTCCATCCCTTGTCCCTCTCCAGCTCTCCTGGAGCCCCTTTGGGCCCTGCAAGAAGCTCTGAGCTCTCCCTGGATCCTTCTGCTCTCCAGGGGAACATTCCCAGCTCTCCCAGCCTGGCTCCAGCCCTCAGGATCCCCAGGTCCTGCTGAGCCTTCACCCAAAAGGAGCCAACCCCTCACCCCCAGGGACTGCTACACCTGAGCAGACCCCAAACAAATCTCTGGGGTCCCCCACAAACACAAAATGAGGTTCAGGGGTCCAGAGATGTCCTGGGAGCATCCCTGGGGTTCACCCTGATTCCTGAATGGGCAAATCCTGCTGAGAGTGCAGGAAGTGGAGCAGCAGCATTCCATAAAAAACACCTCTGGGACATAACTCTACCGTGTTCCACTGCTTCTGAAACTCACAGAAGGGGGAAGAGGTGCAGGAACACGATGGGATGGGGAGAGCTGGCCCCTGGCAAGGCTGCACTCCCTGCACTGACTTTGGGAACAGCCAAAAAACCCCTGGCACGAAGGGCTGGCACCAAGAAATGAACAGACAAGCCAAGGGGAGTCTCCCAGCCAGTGTTTGCTGCCAAACACCTAAAAATGAGGTGACAGAACTTTCAGAGCTCTTCTAAACATCAGCAAACTGGGAAGGAATAAAATTTCCATCCCAGGGACTGGAGAAGAGAAGCAAATCCTAAGGAAGTGTCAAGCCCAAGGAAAGCTGATACAGCTCAGGCAAACAGTAGCATAAACCCTTTCTGTGCTCATCCCAGCCCAGAACAAAAGCTTGTGGTGCCTGCCAGGGTGTACAAATCTTCTGCAGGAACAGAGGAGAGAGAAATAAATGTACATCTGTAACAAGTCTCCACAATGTCAAGTAAAAATCCATTTCATCTGCTGGCGTTGGCAACACACGCCCATAAATCAGAGAAAGCAAAATATTGCCTTCATATCCATCGGAGATGTTCAGGGAAATAAGGATCTCATCTCTTGGGCTGCCACAAAAATTATCTGTTCCATCAGAAAAGGCAGATTTTGAATGTCAGCAAAAGCAGCAAGAACATCTGTTCTGTTCAGCCTGTCCACTGCCTCGGCCTGGAGAGCAAGCAGGGGACAAACCCCTCCTGCAGCAGCTTCTGCTGGGGCACAGGGGGACAGCAGACCCCAGAGCCACCCTGGGGACACAGAGAGCACCAGCAGTGACCACAAAGTGCCACAAAAGAGCAGAAGTGGCAGTGAAATCTTTGCCTGTGTCTGCAGACTGGGAGGGAAAAGGAGCAGTGGGTGGGTCAGGGAGTTGTAGTCACACCCAGGACCAGCAGAAAGCAGCCACCAACACCCCTCAGGAAGCAGCTTCTACTTCTAGCTCTGCCTCATCCCCAAATTTAGAGATGTGTTGAAGATGGGAAGCAGGGCATTAACATGTACAACGTGCCAGCTATCACTGCCACATAAAATTCCTGGTTTTCCATCTGCCACCTCTCGACAGGGTAAAGGAATTCCTCCTGCAGCATATGAGCAGTTGTCTCTTTTATAGCTTTTTAATGGAAAGCAAATAAAAACTCTCCAACTTTGAATTTATCAAAACCATCTTGAAGAGTTTTTCAGAAGAGTTTTTCGCCCTTTCTGAGAGCTGCACCAGCTGCATCCAATCATGGCAAATAATTCCTTCCCAGCCATCCAGAGAGCCTGGGAAGGAACCAGAGCCTGCAGCCCAAATCCACAGGATGGTTGATAACGCAGGGAAATGTGATTTCCAACTGGAAAAATGCTGCAAACAAATTGCAGGTGATATAAATGAAGACAAGGTTTTAAAAGAATTAAATTCCATCAGATAATAACAACAGAATAAAAGAATTTCCAGGCTCTAGCACTCTGACCACACTTTTTTTTTTTGCAAGTACAGAACCCAAAACTTGAACTGGAAAATTCCTCAGAAGGGTGATGTCACTGCTTCAGCCAAAGCTTGGTGTGAGCCACATCACTGAGGAGGAGAGGGAAGTGCTGAGTTTATCTGAAATCAGCACCAAAAAACAGTGTTGGCCTCAAACTCTGAAGACACCACTCCAAAATGTTCATTTCTGAGCCTCTGTGCTCTCAAGACCCAAGTCCATGAGCAATTTCATGTCCTCCCAGGACAGGACAGAACTTTTGGAGGTCTCTGATCCCTGAGTCAGCAGCAGTTTGGGTTTTAAATTCACCAGGAAGTTCTGAATGTACTGATGAAGTGGATCCTGCAGAATAAATGGAATATGCTGAGATGCCACCACAAAACCACTAAAATTAAGTGTTGAGGCAGCAACACAAAGCACAAAGTCTTAATGGCCAGAGGTCTCAAGGAAATATCCAATAATTCCTCAGGGCAAGTGAAAGGGAAAGAAAGCAACAGAGAAGTTTTACACTGACTTTCAGATAACAAGGAAAATTATGATGAAGGAAGGAATCAGGGTCATAAAGAGCTGTGGAGGGTGGAAGGTGATCATCCAAAGGGTCTCAGCTCCTCCACCAGAGTCCCCCTGGATAAGGAAACCACAGAAATGAGGCCCCTGAGTAAAAACATTGACAGGTTTTCTGGAAAAGAAAAGTCATTATCTGTCCTGGAATCAATTTATCTATTGGATCTGAGAGATACAGGAATATACAGAATAAAATACAGAGAATAAAAGCTGATGGCAGAAGGAACAATCCTATCAAACCATCCAAGCACGGGAAAGGAGCTCCTGTTGTTCTCCTTCCATAAAATCATGGAAGAATCAGAGAATGGATTGAGTTGGAAGGGATCTTAAAAAGTTGTGTTGTTCCAGCCCCCAAGAGGACAGAGAGACAAAATTGGGATGAAACAAGTGCTTACCCTGAGAATTTGGGGAATTCTGAGCATCTCTGAGCCCAGGAAGAGCAGAACAGAAGAATCCAAAGCAGCAAAGTTCTCCCTGCTCAGTCCAAAGGGCAGAGAGCACAGGGAGGGCTGAAGGGATGGAAACCACAGTCACACCAATAAAATCCTTCCCCAGCACAAACACTGCCCAAAAAGTTGTCTTTGTGGCTGCTGTCATTCCACTGGAGGTGTGTTTAAGGCACAGTTGTTTGTAGCTGGCTGGAGCAGGGAAGGGAAAATGTTGGGATTTGATGCTGCTCCTTTCCAGTCCTGGGGGAGTAAAGGTCCATCTGCCACTGGAGAATGGAAAAAAAACATTTCACTGCACAGGCTTCCTGTGGTGCTACATCACAGTGAGGATTTGGGGTAATAATGCACAAATTGGAGTGTAAACACATTTCAGAGGTGGAGGAGAAAAACTGAGAACAGAGGGAAAAAAGGAAAAAAATTAAAATAATTCCAGTAGTGCACACATTATTACTGCAATGTCCAACAAGCTGCACCACTGCCAGTGGCAAGGGAGGGAATTCATCCCCAGTTTGGAAAAACCCTTAACTGGAATCTCAGTAGGGCCATCCCTGTGCCTTTGGGATCAGGATCTTGGAGGGAAATTAAGCTGTGATCTCCAAGTACTGGAGTTTGGGACAAGAAACATTTTCAGGCTCTGCTCCAACATGAGCAAGTCACAGAGCTTTATCAAACCTTATCACTCCTGTGTTTGAAGACAGAACCTCAGAGGCACTGAGGTGGTCAGGAGGCTTGTAAGGTACCTGATATGTGGAGATCCAGTTTGGGCTGGGACTAAAATATAAAGAGCTGCCCATTGATATTCCCAGACCAAGCTCAGAGACCTTTGAAGCAGCTCTGCTGTCCCATCACAAAGGTTTTTCACACACTGTTTTTCACTGAATTAATCCAGATTGATAAATAAATTTGTAATTATCCAGATTTTATCCTGTAATAAAATCTATGATTTTTAGCTTCAGGCTGTCCTGTCTTCTGCATCTAGGTCTGACAATTCCAACAGTTGGGAGCTTCCCCATCTGCTGAATATCCCAGGTTCTAGCAGAACAAGTGGATCTGTGCTGGCTGCAGGCCAGCTGAGAAGGAGGAAGATTTATGCAAACTCTCAGGAAAACATTTCCAACAGCTGGAATAGAAAAGAAATCCAGGCAGCATCTGAATCACAGAGTTATTACTCTGCCACTCCACACAGAATTACCAGGGTCCCTCCAGCAACCACATTATTTAATAGACCATTTAATAGACTATCAAAAACCCAGTTGTCTTCATTACAGCAAACAGGAAAATGTGGGATAATGGAGTGATTTTGTGAGTGGAACAACTGCTGGGAACCAAAGGTGAAGCAACACAGAGAAGTTTCACACTGACAGAAATAAGGATGCTCCACACAGGCTGAAAACTGGGGAATTCCAGGTCCTGAACAGCCTAATTCTTACTCTGGGTTAGCATGAATAAATAAATTAATAAATATAAATGAAGAGGGGGACATTTGCTGCCATAGGTCACGTTTGAAAGTGCTTGCACAGATGCTGAACATTTTTGGGGATGAGTGGAGGCTCTGTTCCTTCAGGTCAGGCCCAACATCTGCAGGAGGTGGAGGTGGAGCTGAGGTCCAGCACTCACATGGGTCCTGCAGCAGCAGGGGGTCGATATTTGTAATAGATAGATGGATTTGTAGATTCTGATCCGAGGAGGAAGCAGATAGGGACAGAAAACAGGGGAAAAAACATCTCTGGGGCCGTGCAGGAGGCTCAGCTCAGTTCCTCATCACCTGCCCTGACCCTGCTGGGCAACCCCTGAGTTCAGTGGAAACTCCTGGGAGAGGAGCTGGGGTAGACTGGAAACTCTTTTCCATGATGGAAAAGCTTGAATGCTTTTTAAAAAATGGGAAATTTCAAATACTAAACTTAGAGCACAAACAGGGAGTTTAAAGAGTTGCTGGGTGAGAAAACACACACAAAAATATAAATTTGTAAACAATAATTTCCTCTTCTGCTGCTTCCCCCAGAGCTCAGTTTAAACAATGATTTAGCAATGACCTCAAGTTAGCAGCAGCTCTGGCCAGCAAGGCTTTTCCTGCCTGTTCCTTAGGATAATACAGGAAAATTAATGTCTCACAGGTTTGGAGGCTTTTCCAGTCTCCTCCAGGATGTCCACCAAGATTTCAGGGCAGTCAGGAGGAGTTCCAGGGATCCCAGGAAGAAATATCAGATATTGCTCCTCTCCCTGTGTCCCAGAGCTGTGGCAGAGTTCATCCTGCTTTTCAGAGAGGCACAGGATCATTGGTTTGGAAAAGCCCTCCAAGACCACCAAGTCCAATTCCCCCAGCACTGCCCAGGCCACCACTGCCCCTGTCCCCAAGTGCCACCTCCACAGGGCTTTAAATCCATCCAGGACAGCTGTGCCAAGGTTTGAGAACCCTGTCCATGCTGGAATTTTTCCTAATATCCAACCTAAACCTCTCCTGGAGGAACCTGAGGCCACTTTCTCTTGTTCTACCCTGAGATGGATCTGCCTCCATTCCTGGAAATTCAAATCCTGTCACCAAAGGGTCCTGCAATGATACTTTTGGTACAATTTTTACCTAATCATTAATCAAACACCACAATATTTTCTCCTCTCTTTTTTTTTGAATTTTAGTTCTTCACAAAGCAAATTCAAGATGACCTTGGTGTTTTCTACATTTTAATGAAGCAAAATTCCAGGAACTTATAAAACTTCCTTGTTCCTACAACAAATTATATAAATCTTTTTCCAGATCTGAAGCATTCACATGTTTTATGTCTGAACTCTCAAGTTTTTCCAAGCTTTGGAGTGGCTGCTCCATCTGACAAGGATACCTCCCTTAGGGTTTAAATTGAGGTTCATGATGGGTGCAGACCCCAAGTGACTTGGGGCTCCTGCCAGTGTGGATCCCAAACTGTGGGGAAAAGCAGGATTCTTTTGTTGTTTTTAAAATCAAAAAGAACTGTTGTTTTTAAAATTCAAAAGAATTTCAAATTTTAAGTATTGATGAAGTAAAATTAGCCACTGATCCTGAGTTTTCACTCTCCGTGGTGTAAATTAGAGCAGCTTAGAGTGTTTCCTCCAGGTAACCATTTACAACCTCAAACCTGCAATTAACAATTTGGATATTTGGATTTTCCATGCACATCAGCTTGAGAGGGAAGTAAAACATGTGGGGCTGCAGCTCTGCCCATTGCAAATGATTTTAAAGACAATTCACCTTCAGTTATAAATCTAAAGAACAGCACATTTTGTGCCTGCCCTTAGGATATTCCCCATCCAGTAGCTCTCACCTCTGGAATTAGGGAACAAACAAATAGGAATCCACCATTATTCACATTAAATACATTAATTGAATCTGAACAGAAAATGGGATCACAAGGGAAAAAAATCTCCCGAGATAAAAATTTTCCCGGAGCCGCCATTAACGGGGATGGGAATGTTTGGTGCAAAGTGTGGGTTCTCCCCTGGTCTGAAACACCAGGGAAAGGATGCCTTGGAAAATGAGTTCTCTGGAGGCCAAAGCTGAGGATGGGAGAAGAGCAGATCTTCATTTTCAGCAAACATCAATTCTTTTTCATGGTGATGCCATTAAACAATCCTGGCAGGGCGAAATTTTCCTGGGAGTGTTCCAGGACCAAAGTGCTCCTTGCTCCTGGATTTTCCTGCTGCCAGGTGATCAATATTTTAGCAATGCTTCACCCATTTAAGTGCAGGCCTTGCCATGGCAGGAAGAGGGGAGTGGATTCATCCCTGGCAGATTCCAAGGCATTTCCAAGGTGGGCGTTGTCACTGTGGTGGGGACACGGGGTTTAGTTTTCCCTTTGCCACCAGGATTTAGCACAGGGTGGGGCACCAAAACTGGAGAGATAATGGGATTTTTCTTTGGATTATGGAAAATTTCAGCCCCATCAACTTCCCTGGGAGGACTGGGCTTGGTGGTTGGTTCCTGCTGAGGATTGGTGGGTATGGAGTGACCACATCCACTGGAAAAATGGGAAAATATGGCTTGGAGAGCTCATCATTGAACCAGAAAGGTGTATTTATATTGAGATATTAAACAGGGAAGGAGAACTCTGTTCAGAATTAAACCAAAATACAGATATTGCTGCACTGTCCACTAAACTTTGCTATTTCTAATTCTGCAGAACATCAAACCAGACAAAAAAAGGCCTAAAATATCAACAGAAAAACGTAGCCTGCTCTAGGGCTGATGACAAAGCCCTATAATTCCTAGGAAAAACACATCTTTCACCAAAATTGCTGAATTTGTACCAGCATTGTTACCAGCATTCCAGGTGCAGGTGATGATTTGAGGAGAAAAGAGGAAAGAATGGAAGAATTTCTTCCATTTCAGCTGGACTTCAACCTCCAGCTGAAAATTGTTTCACAATTATTCCAAGAGAAAGTAATTTCAAGAGATGGGCTTGGAAAAAAAAAAAATTAAATTAAAATGTGTCACCAGCTCCACATAAAAAGAACTCACTTACCTTGAGGTGCCCAACAGATGCCTTTAAACCACGCTGCTCCAACAAGAACATCTTTTATAATAAATACAAGGAGATTCACAGCCAGGGAGGAAATTGTATTTAGGAATAAATTTGTGTTCGGTTTTTATTACTAATTCATTACATTCTTAATCTGAAAAATCCTGAAGCAGCACAACTACTTGAGAATTATCATTAATAATTACATTGATACTGAATCCTTTTATGCAAATAGTACAGTAGACTTAGAGATAGGACTCTCTGTAAACCTCCTGAGTGTTTGCAGGAAGTTTAATTCATTCCCTATCTCCTTTAGTTTGCAAATGAGGTGTGAAACAATTGGCTGTCCCTGGAAGGTGGCAGCATTCAAGTGCCACAGCAGGACGTTGGTGGCTCAGGAACCATCCCCAAAGTCACTGAGTGAGGTCACCCAGACCTCATTAATTATTACAATTTATTGAGTGCTGGCAGTGGCAGCGTGGCCTGGGTGACTCTGGAACACACCCAGGTTTGGAGCTCACCTTTGGATCTCTGGATCCACCAACACCCAGGCTTGCTCAGGGACCAGGGCTGGGCTGGGGCTGAGCAGGACTCTCCTGACAAAACTGGGAAAATCCTTGGCCCATCATTAGTTCTTTTCCTTCCCCAGGGAGGGAAGAGCTCCCAAGCAGGTAAACATGATTAAAACATGATTAACAAGATGCCATAACCTCCCAGACACCTCTTTTTAAAAAAAAAAACAAACAAAAAAACCAACACATGCTGCTGCCAAATATTTCAGGGGGAGAAACAAAACTATTCTGCTAAAGAGATTTCATTTGAATATGTTGTGCCTGAGCCTCATCCTGGAGTTTCTCAGCTTTCCTATCAGTTTCTGCTAATGAGTTTAGCTCCCTGGGTAGAATGTGTCTGGTAAATTTTTCAAGAACTGATCATTAGCAATGTTTTGTATATTTTATTTTCTTGTTTTCGCTGTATATAGAGCTGTCATTTTTAATTCATTGCCCACTGGAATTTTACCAAGGAAAACTCGCATTCTCTTAAAAATGAGATGAGGAGGTTGGCACGGATTTTAATAGATGCATGTTGTGCTGCAGGTGAAATTCTCCAATTCTAATATGAGTGTGTGAGAAACAAGGAAACCTGACCCACCCTGAGAAAGCAAAGTGCTTCTAGAGATAAGGAACTCACTCTTCCCATGGCAGGGGGAATAGAGCACTGACAGTTTAAGGAAAAATTCCTAATTCTTCCAAATAATCAACGTGGTCGTTGCAGTTTCCAAAGTGCATCCTCAATTCTGGCCTCTGGATTCAGATTAGAGAATTTGAGCTCAGCAAATTGGGGATTTTGTTGGCACAAACCCCTGAAAACTCCAGTTTAATCCTGATTTATGGGGAAGGGGGTAACATAATCTTCTTACTTTACAGCATTTAAAAGGGCAGAGTGGAATCGAGTGCTTTAGCCTAATTTAGCTGGGGTTTTTCTATTAGATTTGTAAAACAAGATGAAATAAAACGAGCGTGTTCACGCACAGAGCTTCTTCTAATGAGTTGAGAAACTCTACTGGCAGAGAATTCTAATTGTAAAATGGGGTTACAATGCAATAAATGCTCTGGTTTGACTCATTTTACTTTGGGGTTTTCTGTGACATCACAGCCCTGACATTTTCCTGTGTTACATCACAGAGCTGCATCTCTGAAATGGGCTTGCCTGAGGTGCTAAAGGTGCTCCCCTTTCCAGCTCAATCCCTCTGTAAAATTAACTTTATTTAACCCTAAAATTAACTCACTTCCAGCCATTTTTTCCATGATTCAGGAGGAAGGACTCCTCCTCCTGCAGATCTGACCCATTAAGCCAGGGTTAAAACCAGACACAGTTCTCCAAAGCCCATTGTTGTCTGTAACAGAAAATTTTCCCTCTCCTCCATTTTTTCCACTCATTTTACCTTCAAAGAGATGTTGAGGCTCGAGGAAGCACAAAGGATCCCAAGCCTGCTCCTTTCCATGCTGTGGAAGACCAAGGAGGAGCCCTGCTGATGCATCCCATGGCTGGAAAACAGAATCAGGAGGGACTTGGCCATTTCTTCCTCCTCCTGAACCAAACCTCATAACCACAAAACTCTGGGGCTCCTCCCAGGGCAAACAGCTCTGTTCAGGAGGGTGAAAATTCCCACTCAAGGAATCTCAGACTGCTTGGGGTTGGAAAGATCCAAAGATCATTCCCATCCCACCCCTGCCATGGCAGGGACACCTCCCACTGTCCCAGGCTGATCCAACCCCAATGTCCAGCCTGGCCTTGGACACTGCCAGGGATCCAGGGGCAGCCACAGCTGCTCTGGGAATTCCAGCCCAGCTCCTCCCCACCCTCCCAGGGAACAATTCCTTCCCAAAATCCCATCTAAATCCCCCCTCCTTCAGCTCAAAGCCATTCCCTGTGTCCTGTCCCTCCATCCCTTGTCCCCAGTCCCTCTCCAGCTCTCCTGGAGCCCCTTCGGGCCCTGCAAAGGGCTCTGAGCTCTCCCTGGAGCCTTCTCC
Organism: Notiomystis cincta; assembly: GCA_013398075.1. Lineage (NCBI taxonomy): Eukaryota > Metazoa > Chordata > Aves > Passeriformes > Notiomystidae > Notiomystis > Notiomystis cincta. Next base: position 5,906 of record VZRX01005580.1, on the reverse strand, counting down.
TCTCCAGGTGAGCATTCCCAGCTCTGTTAAATTCCTACCAAACCTCAGAAACACTGACATGGTCAGTCACTTCTTGCCCACCACTGAATTAGAAATTCAATTTTAAACCATTTTTCTCTCTCCACACAGCCAAGGAGAGCTCAGTCTGGCCTGGGGATGTTGGTACCCAAACCATTCCCATCATCCAGTGAAAATCTCCTCTCATCACATCCCATCCCAGCGTCTTCCCAGCAGAAAGATCCAGATTTCACATCTCTCAGTGTGCCACAAATGAAAAGAAAGCATTCAGGACCTCACACAGAGCATTTCCTGACTTCCCACTTGAAATCAGGAATGCCTTTGATAAGATGCATTTAAAATATTGCAGCAAATCATCCTGACAGCTCCAGCATCTCTCAAGGAACATCCAGAGCAGAACCATATGAACATTTTGCAGGAAATTGTGCATTTTAAATAACACCATATTTACCTGCTTTGGTTCCCCATTTTCTTGTGCCTATTGAAGATGGATATGTAGGATCAGTTTTGGGGTCACTAAGCCCAGATAGAAGAGGACAAGGAAATATTTGACATCCTCATGGTGATTTTTAATCAGAAAACCTGCACCAAAAAAAGAAAGGAACACATAATAAAATGATTCCACAGGAGAAAAATGTCTGAGTTCAGCCTTACCCACAGCATTACAAATGGATTTTGTCAGCCTGCAGCCTTACAAGGCTGGTTGATAGTAAATTAAATTTGGTCAGTTTATAAAGGTATTGCTTTCATGTTCCTCTCCCAAGATCTCCCATCCCTCGGAGGTTTGGGATCACCTTGCCTCTCCTCGCTTGTCTTCTATTCTTCATTACACAACAGATGACCTATCAGATATTCCTCTACTCCAGCAGCTTTCCCATTGCCAACCTTCAATGAGAATAAAGCCTGCAACCCTTTTTATCTTCATTCTGCTTCTGTTTCCATCGGGGTTTTTGGTTGGGTTTTTTTCCCTTTTCCTAAAGATCGTTCGCGGGCGTTGCTTCCTCGGCTTTTACCCAGCGGGACGAGCGGCGCCTTCTGAGCTGACAATTCTGACTTTTTGCTGCTTGTGATTTTTCTAAAGCTTGACAAGTGCTGCCAGGAAGACATGGCAAACCTTTTCAGAGAGGGAGCTCGGGAAAAAAGCAGCACGGCCTCTCAAAGAACAGCGGAACCAAACGAGTCTCCCATGGATTCATTTAACTCAGCTGCACCTTTTCCACGGCAGCAACAATTAGAACCAGGACTTTCTAGCACATTATGTTTAATTTTTTTCATTTTAAGTGTTTTCTAGCAGAAAATAAAACTTTTTTTTTCTCTGTGACAACATAAAGAGTAATTAATATTCGATATATTTTACCCTGGGTAGAAATAGGAAGAGAAATAGACAGGGAATGGAACTCTGCAACTCTGTTAGAGGGAAAGGCAGGTCTGGAATGAGACTTTTAAAAAAGATTTCCACTCTGTGTGTCTCATTTTCTACTGTGCACATTCTTCAGAAGATCATCCCAAACTAAGAATGAATGGGAGATCACTGATTTTTGAATGAAAGAAAAGAGTTCTTGAGTACCTGCCCAGGATTTAATTTTTTCCCAGAGAGATTGAGGCTGCCCTGGATCCCTGGAAGTGTCCAAGGCCAGGTTGGATGGGGCTTGGAGCACCCTGGGACAGTGGAAGATGTCCCTGCCTGTGGATGGATGGGATTTAAGGTCCCTTCCACCTAAACCATTGTGATTCTATGATTTTGGGAGCTTGTATAATCCTAAGGCAGCAGCTGTGTATGGGTGAGACAAGGCAGGCTGACACAAATAAACATGAAACCAAAAATAAATAAATATTTTTAAAAATAAAATTAATTAAAAATCAAAATTATATAAATGAGCAGTTCTC
>VZRX01005579.1:60888-81071 GCA_013398075.1 Notiomystis cincta | reverse complement strand
GAATATATACTAGTATATATGCAGTTAAAAAGCTTTTTGTAATTTAAAAAAAGGAAAAGGTTATAGAAGTTACAGTTATTAAACATTTATGTGCATCTCCTTTGAAACTGTATATAAACCTCCAATATTCTAAAAAAAAAAGATTTCTAGGTATTTTTCAAACACAATATCTTGCTTTATACCAAGTATCACAGAGGTCAATGAGAAATTTTTGTTACACATCTTTAACATGACTGAATTTTCAAATCAGTCTGCAAGGCTAAAGTGCAAAAACATGCTGATGCTTGGACACATTTATAACCCTGCATGGAGTCCTGAACAGACTGATTCCATAATCCAGACTTACTACCAAATAAATTCACAACACCTTTAAAGTAATAAAACTAGTAGAAAAATATAAATATTTGAAGGGGAAAAAAAACCCAACAAAACAACCTACCAAAACCCAAAAATCAAACAAATAAAATCAATCAAACAAATAAAAGCATAAAGTTGAAGAGAGAAAGCATTTATAGATAAATAAAAAATATTTAAAAATCAGGTTTACCATACATTTTCTAATTCTAGAGTCAATTTCCACTGTCATCTTGATTGTTTCCTAAAGACATGCAATTGATCCACACATCCATGGATTTAATCCCTGTACATAAATTTAGGGCTTGCACTGCATCTCCACTCCTATTTGTGGAATTTTCCATTCCTCCTCTTTCCATTTATTTAATTTTATATTCGGCACCTTAGAAGGTCTCAGAAATCCTATTCAGATTTGTAACTACCCAAAATTTACTCATTTTTTGCTTAATATTGAAGTTAGTTTTGAAACTTCCCTCACTAAATTCTTAAATGTCACCATGTCTTCAGAAATACAAGTCTCTTACTGACATTTCAAACACTATATCCTATGCTTGGTTGGAAGATTAGCAAATCAACCTCTCATTGCAGGGGAAAAAGAGAGGAAAATGACAATTGTTTTTTTCTGAAGCGAACATGCAGTGATTAAATTTTGGTTTAAAACCTTCTGAATGTGTCTGATTGCTGCCAATTTCTCTGGTACCCTGTTTCCAGGTACAGCAGGGACTGGTGCTTCAGATAAAGAGAGGAGACACCTTCAAGATTCATCCAGCATATGTCCTTGTTTGCATTCAGGGAATCTTCTGACCCCTATGCAGGCCAGTGTCTGAATCCCTGAGCTTTATGATTTGATTTTCTTTACCATCTTCACTACAAAGAGCTACATGTTAACACTGTAGAATTAAAATGGAGGTTAATGTTCCACTACTGCGTGTAAGCAAAAAGGCAAGGTATGAAAGCAGAATGAGTTTATACATCATACTGAGAAAGATTATATACCCTTAATCACCTTGAACAGTACTTCACTGAAAAAAAAAAACATGAAATTCAAATTTGCTACAGAGGAAAGACATAATTTCCTCTATAAGAGAACAAGAGTATTCTTTGCATAGCATCACAAACATCCTTTTATATAACGACATATTAAAGCTGGTCTATTTTGGTTCTCTAAATATTGTAGGGAGGAGGCCATTTTTCTAGAAACACTAATGAAACTGCCTAGTATTTTGCTGTGATGCTTTTTTCCAAACCACTGTGCAGAAAGAACCTAGGATGCTGTATTCTGTAAAATATGAAGAAAGAAATTCTATTAACTTGGTCAAATTGAACCTTGCTGTTGATATAACTAAGTTTCTACCTTATTCAGTCTGACTTTAATAGCAGGTCAACTTCATTAATAGAAATAGGAAGGGCAATGATAAATATCTGACATTATCTCCACTGGGACACACTAGTTACATCACACCTTGCAGTGACAGTCTTTCTGAATTCTACTTAAGAAGGAAAGCTAAGATATTAGTGCCTGTTATCTACCCAAAATAATATTATTTTGGCCTATGTAATCTACTCAAATTTCATTACTTGCTTTTGAGTGTAGAGTGTCAGATACAGGTAAAGAAGTACTATATTATTTAATATATTGATGTATTACAAGCTGTATTACAAGACAAAAAATACACTAGAAAGAAGATAGTAGAAAGTGGAAGAATTATGATATGGGAGATAAAGTTATAAAAAACACAAAAGCAGAAATGTTGCAGTTTAAGTTCTATAAAATTATCATGCCTTCAATATGTTTTTAAAATTATTAAAAAAAGTGGCAAACATTTTCAGTGACTTCTAAAGTTAAGGTAGTTCAAATAAAACCAAAATAAACTCATCTGACATCAGTTCTGCGTAATGACAAGGATATACAGCAACCAAAGAGATATTTTGAAAAAGTAGATTGTCAGATTCTCTCATTTTAGAAAGCAATTGGAGTGAAATTCTTCTAGTAGTCAAAAATAATAGCACAAGAAGGAGCAGAGCTGAGATTCAAATTTTAGGATCTTACATCCAGTGAGAATTCATTATGTCCATTTTTCTGCTTGAAACTTGCGATTCCCTACAGTTTTAGCTTTTCACAGTACCTGCCAACAGTGTTTAAAACTCTTTTGAGGTTCTGAGATTCTGAACTGTTTGTTTAGATCCACAACTACACTGTGAAGCTGCATGTATTTCTGTATAAACCGCACTGTCCCACACTCCTAAAAAAAGGAGAAAAGATATTGAATTTCCCATGTGGAGGCAGCTTACGTGCTGGATTTCTGTCAGTAAATGAGTCAACAGGCCTGGGAGCTACAGACTGGAACATATTGGAAGGGGTCTTAAGTAGGTTTTGCCACTCAGCAATTCAACGATTATTCAATATGAAAGAGATTTTCCTGTCTTCACTCTTGGTCTCTATTTCTGAACCACACTGGTACATTTTTCTGTTTGCTCTAATACTTCTGATTCTTATCACATCCTTTTTTCTTCAACACTAATAGGAGAGCAGAGTTTAGCATGGAAGTACTTTTATGAAATAAAACTACAGTGCAAACTCCAGAGCAGAAGAGAGTCTAACCACCTGGCTGTAAGCAGTTACAACATATAATACATTATCCTCTTCTCAAGCAGAGAAAGAAAATTCTGCATTGTGTAAACATGCTGTGATTGCATAGTAATACCATACAAACCTAATCAAGATCACGAAAAAGATCACTGGGAGCAAAATGGGTGTGGAACATGATGGGAAACAATAGGCTCCGATGAGAACACTGTCAACAAAACAGGACCAGGGAAAACTCACATTTGCTCCTAATAAAGGCAGGAGACGCAGTGATGAAGGAAGAACATATAAAGACATTAGTACCCATTTTCCTCTTCTGCCTTTACAGGTGAGGTCTACTCTCAGTGTTCCTTACTGTACTTAATGGCAGCCTCAGGGTCTGAGGGAGTGAAGTATTCCCCACAAAAGTAAATCATCGTTGAGAGGAGGACCAGAAATTTATCAGACTGGAAATACCAAGTCCATAGGACTGCATAGGACTCAAGGACATTAACATCATTGCTTTGAGACTGCTCTCATCTCTCAGACATTGTACTTTTCTAGCACTACTGCAATGCCCTACTACTACTACCAAGCCCAAAGATTTCATGTGTGGGGCCAGACTAAGCATTTATAACTCCCAAATGTCTTTTCCACTGTTTACTGGTACTACCACTAATCTTCATGATTGCCACAAAACTTTGCCATGGTACAAAAATAAAGCATTGCAGAAATCAGTGCTCAGCAGCAACCAAGGGTAGCCTTTGTTCTGTAAAACAGCACAAACAGAATGTTTCCTCAACACTTTCTGCTGCCCGGACATTAAGATTTCAGCAGCACAGAAACCAATATAATTAAAAAACCAAGGTATGTGAGTACATGATGTCAACAGAAAATTGAACCTTTCTTAACAAGTGGAATAAATCCCACCAGGAAACAAGAACACCTATTCCTTTAAATTTAAATAGTAAATTTCCAGAAATTTTGAAAGTACGAGGAGCTGAGAAAATAGGCAGATTCCCAATGATGTATGTGTTCAACATTCCTCCTCCCTCTTAGATAAGATCCCATGTCTGAAGTTCTGACAAAAACTGGAGTATCTACAGTAGTGACTTGCTACTGAAACTGAATTAATTTACTTCTTTCCAGGTGCAGATTGTAATGTATATAATGTACTTAATACTAAGCTTTTGTTAATAATGAAATTTTGTTGCACATTAAGGTACTTCAGAGCTGTATCAGTGGAGTGGGACAGAGGCTACAGCACTCTTAAGTGAGAAAGGATGGTGAGCAGAAGAATAAACTGCCAAAAATAAAAAGCATCACAACTGTTAAATTATAAATAAACAGAAAGGTCTAGGAAATAATATGCAAATAAAGACCTGCTGTTTTAATGAAGACACAGGAAAGAAAAAAAAAACTCTTTAGAGAAAAAATGAACTTGATACCCATCCATATATTATGCATGTCACCACAGTGTTAAATATCACATAGGTGTGGTATATAAATAACCAATTATTATAAAGTTCAGATTCTTGAATGCCTTGTCACCCTACATAAAGAGTAATTATTATATATTGGCTAGTTATTTCTAAAAATTCTCAAATATTTATCAAAAGTTGATAAATCTTTGATTGATATTTGACCCAAATGTGAAATGGCAAATATCATGTAAAGTAGTTACATTAAAAAAAAATGGAAAAAAACAACAACAAAAAATTTTGAACAACTAAAACACAAAGTGAACAATACTACATTCCTCTAAAGCTATTTCAAGGGTCATCAGTGTTTGGCATTGAGACATACTTCATATAAAGCATTATTTCCTGAATTTAAGAGTCCTATCTTGAATGCCTGAGAACTAAGGTAAAGGGAAAAAAAGTATATTTTCACATACCAGACTGTACACACAAATATTTCTGATAGAATGCATGTGGCCTAGACACATATTAACTGACAGAGACATGTTTTGGATCTTGATTCCTTTTCATTCAGTTCAGACAACTATGGAAGCTTCATTTAAGTATTATGACAAAAAAGTGTGTATATTTTATGTACAGGAATCCTTTCACCTTTTTTATCCAATGATTTTCTGGTCTCTACCGACTTATGTCAGTTGACAATTTTATACTTTTTACAATTCTACTTAATTAGGAATCAGATATAACTTGAGCTCTTAAGTATAATTGTGAGCAACTTGAATGATGTTCTAAGTTTAATAATAAGACAGAACAGATAATTCACAAGAACAGAAAAAGAAAAAAGAGTGATTGTTGCTGACCTAAACTTCAGTAAGGCAGTGTTCCACAGCAATCTCAGAGCCATGTCCTGGAAATGCAGCCTGGATGGATGGACTGCACAGCATAAGGAGGGTTTGTTGGATGAGTAGCCAGTGACTCAGGGTCAATACTGGAGCATATACTGTTTAATTCCTCCACCAGTGATCTTGCCAAAGGGATGAAAGAGATGGGGCTGTTCGGCCTAGAAAGGAGAAGGCTTTGGGGAGACCTTATTGCAGCCTGCCAGTACTTCAAGGGGGCTTATAAAAAGTGACTTTTTACACAGGCAGATAGCAATAGGACAAAGGGGAATGGTGTTAAACTAAAAGAGAAGATATTTAGAATAGATGTTAGGAAGTACTTCTCTACTGTTAGAGGGGTGAGACACTGGAACAGGTTGCCCAGGGAGGTGGCAAATGCCACATTCCTGAAAACATTCAAGTTCAGGTTGGTTGGGCTCTGAGCAACCTGATCCAGTTGAAGATGTTCCTATGCAGTGCAGAGGGTTGGACTAGATGACTTATCTGTTAGTTCTACTTTTGTTCCAACCTCAAGATCAAGGGGATTTTTTAATAGTTCCTGACTTAAGTTCTCTCCCATCAGACATTTGTCTTAGAAAGAAATAAGTTATTTAAAAACTAAACCGTACATGTTTTGGAAAATCAGAATGATGAAACTGAAATAAAATAACCAGTTAAATGTTACAGAGAATATTAACAATCACATGAATTATGAACATGTACAAAACAAATAGGAAAACCTTTAGACCAGCTGTTAACTAACATTTCAAAGCCAAATGAACTGAGTTCATAGAATAATGCACCAGATGGAAGAAATATGTATACCCAGGGAATAACTGTTTCTGTATCTGCAATTCTAACTTACTTTCAGACACATACTTATCACCACTGAAGAAAACTTATTCACTCTGTGTAACACCTTGAAATAAGGTAGTATTCTTTATGTCCTTGTCATTTTTTGCACTTTTATTTTTCATTCAGTGTATAAAAGAGGAAAGTAGAAGGTACACAAAAAAAAAACAAACTTGAGGTGTCTTAAAAAAATCTTCTTTCTTATTTAGCTTATTATGTGTCTGCATGGGATCAAATATTGTATGTATTATTTAATCATGAATTCATATAGGGGTCCTTATAAATGAAATAAGGTTTTTGAATATAGCATCTGTTTAACATTGATAGTTTCCTACATTTGGATTATTTTGGATGTGAAGAACTGTACAGAAATTACTTTAATTGGCAACTATAAAGGATATGTCAGGAAACTTCTCCAGTACATGCTTAAATACAAGATACATATGCTGAAAATGGTGCTGTCAAACAACATATTTAACTGAAACCTGATAGAGAAAGTTGTACCAATATGAAATGTGCTAATCGATTGACAGGAAATAAAGATGTTGCAAATTAGTTCATTAGCACACAGCATAAGGACATTTTAGTTTTAGTTCTCTCCAAATGCTTAGGAGATTGACAAAGAGCATTGGGTTTGTGAGGTAAGGTTTTGGTAGTGGAGGGGCCACAGGGGCAGTTTGTGTGAGAAGCTGCTGGAATCCTCCCCCAAGTCTAGACAGAGCAGCCAGCTCCAAGACTGGCCAAGGTTGAACCTCGCAGAGACTGAGGCAGCCTCTGGAATAAGAGCTTTAACAAGAGGAAAGAAGTTACTGCTCAGGAACAACTGCAGCTACAGAAGAGAGGATTGAGAATTTGTGAGTGGAACAACTCTGCAGACACCAAGGTCAGTGCAGAAGGAGGGGAAGAGGTGGTCCAGGCAGTGGAGCAGATATTCTCCTGCAGTCCATGGTGAGGACCATGGTGAGACAGCTGTGCCCCTGTAGCCCATAGAGGTCCATGGAGGAGATACAGATATCCACCTGCAGCCAGTGGAGGACCCTACACTACATCAGGGGAAGAGTGTGAGGAGTTCTCACGAGGAAGAAGGAGTGGGAGAGAAAATGTGTCATGAACTGAACACAAGCCCCTGTCCCCTGTCCCCTGAGCCACTGAAGAGAAGGATGTCGAGAAACAAGAATACAATTAGGCCCTGGAAGAAGAGAAGGGTGGGGGAAAGGTGTATTAAGATATGGGTTTATTTCCCATTATCCTTCTCTGATTTAAATGGTAATAAATGCAACAATTTCCCCCACATCAAGTCTGGTTTTGCTGTGATGGTAATAAGTGAGTAATCTCTCTTTACCTTTATTTTGGTCCACGAGCCTGTCATTACATTTTCTCTACTTTGTCCAGCAGAGGGAGGGAGTGTTAGAATGACTTTGGTGGCACCTGGAATCCAGCCATGGTCAACCCACCATAAAAAGACATACTACCTTACACAAAGAAATTAGTTTTCTATATATGAAAGCTGTACATGGTCCTCAGATGCTGCAAATCCATCTAGGTTGTGATTTACAAAACCTTAGGATGCTGGCTGTTTCTTTGTGCTCTAAGTGCTTTCGACCAAAGCTTTTCCACATTAAGTTTAGCAAATCTGTTTATGTACTAAGAAATGTTGCTCATGTGCATATATTGTTTTATCCTAAGTAAATCTCAAGACCCAATAAAACTATTCATTATTTGACTTCTTTTGCTGTGGGGGAAAAAATGCTTTCAGGGATATAACTTCATGATAAAAACTACAGAAAACAGAATGTGATGTAGGCATCAAATACTAATGTACTTTCTCTCAGCATTTTGTTCAATGAAGCATAAATTCCTTTGCTGTTCATCTACGTTTTAATGTTGCAGTAACATGAAGTTAGTATCCAAGGTATAGAGGTTAAAAAAAAAAAAAAAGATGTGTTTCTTTGTTTTGTGCTATGACTGTAATGATTTTGCATAATCACTGCAGCAAGTTGTGGAAGAGACAGAAAATTAATAAAACCTGCCGAGTGCACAGAGGATAAAATCATTGCTGTGAATTTTCAGCTGTGTTGTACTAGATTATTTACTGCACACTACAAAAACAGAGGATGTTAGCTCAGATGCAGGCAGAAAATAAAGGCCTTCCAAGTCCAGATGTCTTAACTCTGATGAAAAGATAAAAGTTGAATTTTGAAGTGTTAATATTTTATTTCTAAAATATTTTAATTATAATATTTCACCCCCTAAGGCACTTCCCTTTCCTGTTTTCTTTAAAGCAACCAGATGGTTGAAACTTGTGGAAGAAGAGTCATTTGCACATTTCAATCCTCAGTCTTTACAATATTCTGTAGAGAACACAACATTGTTACTTAAGAAGATAGCAGTAATTGCACATACAAAAGTACCATTGTGGAAAAGGAGGTAGCTAAGAATCTGAGAGTTAAATTTATTTCTCCTCTCCTTGCAGAATAGAGTGCAAATCCTTGCTAAAGGAATAATGAAGGAAGACTTGCTTGCCTGAACAACCTGTAACAGAGTTCAACAGAACTATTGCTAGTACAGCAATAACACAGAGGTGTAAGAAGAGTTTTCTAAACTGCTCTAAAATCTACAGAAACACTGTCAGTAGTGACAAAGTCACACACAACTAACATAATAATCAGATCAGTGTGAGACTCTCTCCGTAGTCACAGCTGCAGTGCATAGGGAGATAAAATTTATTTACACAATCTTTAAAAAACATATAGGCAGGCACCAGCTTGAGCTGAACCCTGGTTCATTCCTAGATTCAGAACCATCCGTGACTTGGAAACAAGCAGCACTGTTAGGAATTGTCAGAGCTGTATTTTTACCTGCCATGAATGAGTGTTTTGGGCTGCTCAAAGAGCTGCCAGCAAAGGTTTTGGCAAAAGCGGGTTTACTTTAAAAGTGAAAGCATAAAAAGTTCATTGGCAAGGTGTGCTCTACCACTTGCTAGATGGTTAAAGCACAGAGAGAAAAATCAGGCTAAAATCTGAAATCAGTAAATCTAAAACTAAATTATCTACATAGAGGCTGAGATGGACAGGGTTAAGGATAAAAAGGAGTAAGGGAGACCCATCCATTGAGTCGTAAGGTTCAGAGTAGACCCTCTTGCCAAACTTTGCCCTGGACTTGACCAACAGTTTAGACCCAAAGTTATTTAAACTGCACCTATGCTTAACAGCACTTAAGTGATAGCTGAATTTACACAATTTAACCAAAGATTCTGTAGAATTTACAACAATAACTCACAGGCCTAGCTTGCTTTCAAATCTATTTAAGAATCTAAGAGTGTAACATTCATAGTACATTTCCTATGTCAGTCACATTGACACACATGCAGAGACTGAAGGAGTATGTCCAAAGCTCCATAGTCAGCATTCAAAGATGGACTCCAAGTATAGCAAACCTAGGAGCTCCCTGTCTCTAAGAGGTGTGTACCCCTCAGAAGGAGTTTGCGGGTTGCAGCCTGATGCAACTCAGCAGAGCTCAAAAGGTCACCCTTAGGACCACTGTTTACAGGGCCTCAAGAAAGTTGGCTTTAGTCAGAGCAATTTTCCATCCTGGCCTCAATTCAGGTCAGTAACTTTCTTTGGAAGTTTGATAACAAAAATGTTATTCCACTTGGGTTGTTATTCAGGGGAGAAAAATATGTTTCCAAGGCAGTTTGTTAAAAAGCAGGAGCTTGTTAGACACTACAAGTTCCTGGCAGCAGACAGTGTTTCTGCTGAGCTTAAGAGGAGCTTAGCCCAGGTGCTGTTTGTCAAGACCGAGGCCTAATGACCATTTCTGAGGTAATAGTGCAGCTCAGGGAAAGGGAGGGATGCACCACCACAGTACCTTACTTCAGCCAAGAGGTAAAGTCCAACCTCATTGCTGCTCACCAGACAAGAAAAAGTTCTTTAGAGGACCCTAAGCTTTATCTTGGTCTAACAATTTTGAAAAGAACCCTATTTGTACACACTATTTGTACAACAACTATACAAAGTTAGCCTTTGGGAGGGAGATGGAGAAGAAAAATTATGTTGCTACGGCCACATCATGGTTTGGATGTGAGCTCTATCCTTATAGAACAGTCCTCTATTTTAAATTACCTTCACAGTCACTCAGACAAAGATCAAATACATCCTCAGCTATACATGCTTAATGCAAGTGTTCAGGCACTGCAGAGAAAAATAGCTGGGTCTATGCTATCCTTTCACATGAAAACAAGTGCTTACTCAGTGCAGTGCACATGGCTGACATCCATCCCTGAGCACATACTGTATGGCAATGATGCATATTTTAGTGTCACTCAACAAATGTAAGACAAGTCACTGAGGCTCTTTCCAGACCATCTTGATATTATGCTTTGCAGTGTAGCATGAGTTGAAATCTCCCAGACAGGGGCAGCAGGCCTGCTATAAGATGGGGAGATAGTCTAAATCTCCTAAAATGTACTGTTTTATTTCCAGTCCCAGGATGCAGAATAGGTCAGTCTAAATCAAGCCTGCACTACCATCTGCTATTAAGTCCTTTGTGAGCTCTAAGCTCTCTCTGCCCTGGAAAAGATAACCAGAAGGGGGACAGGGGACTTATGTAGAAACACAAATTATTCCATGCACATACTTCTCAAAAATTGTGTTCATTCTCTCAGGGTTTGGCAGTGAAAACTTTCTGGCCTCCTATGTGACACCTGCTAGATTCACTCCCCCTAAATTCCTCTGATGAAGCTATGGCCAGCCATATCACTACAGACTTTCATCACAAGGAACAATGTTAGTGAAATCTAATCATAAAGGAGTACAAAAGCCTCAAGAGTGCTGTGGTATTTCCTTTAGAAACATCAAAGGATATGGTCCAAAGAGGCTGGTATAATGCTAACTGTGTCCCACTGAAATACCACCCTCATTCCGGCCAGGTAAAAAAAGAAAGAAAACCAGAATAAAATATATTATCCTCCCCACACAAATTATTCACATTTTGCCTATTCCAAAACAAAAGGTAAAAAAAAAAAAAAAAAAAAAAAAAAAAAAAAAAAAAAANAAAAAAAAAAAAAGACTAAACAACAAAATGAATCCCATATAATTTAATGGATCACAAATTCAGGCTGCAGGATTTCAGGAGGTCCCTAGTCCAAATTCCCAAAGATAGCAAGGCCAGCTCTGAGGTCAGACTGATTGCTCAGGGTCTTAGGTTTGATCCAGTCTGGTATTGTTAACCTGAAAAGATGGAGACTGAACAGTCTCTCCCACTGCTTGACTGTACTTAGTGTGAAAATGTCTTTACAGACAATCAAAATCTCTTGTATCAGCTTGTGTCCATTATAGTTTTTTCCTGCCATGCAAAAAGAGCCTGCAAAGAGTCTGGCATCTGATATATCTCTCATGCAATTCATGTGTAAAAACAGTCATTGTATAAAGTACAGTGAAGTTTTTGAAATACAGGCTGAAACTTTGACATTTTCAGCTTGTGGAAAGAGAGTAAAGAAATATCCCACCTTGTCTGTCCATTGAGTTTTAAGAGACACTCAGTGGCTTTTGTAGTGTCCCTGACCCAGCAAGAATACTTGGAAAGCATCAGCTAAAGCCCCCCAGGAGAGGCAAACAGAGCAGTGACAGATTTCTGAACACAAATTTGCCTGGCTTCAATATTCAACTTTTCTGAAATAAAAGCATTTACAAGTACTTCAGCTTGAGGTCAGAACTGCTGTATAGGAATCTTTGAAGCTTTTTGATAACTCCCACTCTCTAGAGTATGCTTTTTGGTTTAAACACCAAATTCCCTTCCAAGAGAAATAAAAACCAGCAACGATCCTACATGCACTTGGTGCAGACATTTATTAGAACTGCTTCACGTACATCCTTTTCTCAGCATAGCCCTTTAGACTCTTCATAAATATTAATTTACAGAGTACCCAAGAGGCATAATTTTTTTTTTTCTGATGAAAAGTGAAAACAGACAGAACACCTATTCCAAACTTCACAAACAAAATCTTCAGCAGAGCAAGAAATTAAACCTACATTCCTTACTTGTTTAGGCAAACTCTAGTTCTTTTCTCTCCAGACCACTCTGCTACTCAGCTGGTACGATCTTTTGGGGACCTTAGATAAAATGTTGACAAAGAGACAGGATCAGGAAAGAATTGTCAGCTGGGAGAACAGAGGCCATGCTCTCAGGCAAATGATTGGTACAATGCAATATGGACTCCAATTACCTCTCAAAAGAAATTTCAGCCAAAAACCAAATGTTCCTCTGATCACTCCAGAATATGCAAGCCAGTTGTGGGGGTGGAGTTTATTGTAGTTTGTCTGGGGTTTCTGCAAGTATTTTGCACTTGAACAGGTGGTTCAAACTCGGACGAATAGACATCAGCATTTTAAAAATTCAACAAAAACCATCATCATAATTTAAAAAAAAAATAATCTGATTCTATGCTGAGTTTTTCTGCTGATATAAACAAATTAAAATGGACATGTTATTATGGAGGTTTGCTTTTCTAATTTTAAAGAATTCTGTGTATGGAATTTTACTTCTGTTACTGCTTAGCTTTCATAGGAAAAAAATCTTATAACCAGTCACTGAGAAAAAGTAAAAAGGATGCTTGATAAAACAGTGGTACCTAAGTTCATTTACTATTCACATAGTGTTTTGTTTCCACAATTTTTCCACACATTCCCACAAAAGTGCGATAGCACCATGTGTGCCAGTCTTTCACACTCACAAAGGGATTTTAATTCTGTGGGCTCCTCTTCTTAGAGTTATACCGTTGATATTTTCATACTTAGTAGATGAGTTAGAGAGGGAAAATGCTTATCTTGATATAACTTGCTTTCGTTCTCATCTGGACAGGAAAGAGAAAATATAATGAAAGGTTTGTGAATCAAGATAAAGACAGGAAGGGATCACTCATCAGTTACAGTCATGGGCAGAACATATTCAGCTTGGGGAAATTAGTTTAGTTTATTGCCAATTAAATTAGAGTAGGATAATAAGAAATAAAACAAAAAATTTAAATCCATTCTTCCCATTCCTCCCTCTTCCCAGGCTTAACTTCATTGTTCATTTTTCCTACCTTGTTTTCCCCCAGTGGCACAGTAGGACAGGGGATGGGGGCTCTGGTCAGTTCAGCATGTGCTCTCTCTGCCACTCTTTCCTCCTCAAGGGAAGGGCTCCTCACACTCTTCCCCTTCTCCAGTGTGTAGATCCTCACCCATGGGGTGAGTCCTCTACGAACATCTCAAATGTGAGTCCTTGCCATGGGCTGCAGAATGGGCCCCTTCCATGGGGTGCAGTCCTTCAGGAACAGGCTGCTCCAGAGGGAGTCCCTTGCAGGGTTGGTTACAAATCCTACCAGCAAACCTGCTGGAGCATGGCTTCCCACAGTCTCACAGTCTCATTGACACATCCACTCTGTTTTGAGGTTCTCCATGAGCTCCAGGTGAATCTCTGCTACACACCATGGACCTCCATGGCTGCAGGGGGGCAGTCTTGGTCTTCACCACAGCTGCCTGAAGCACTTCTTCCACCTCCTTCTTCACTAACCTTGGTGCCTGCAGAGCTGTTTCTCTCATACATTCTCATTCTTCCCTGCTGTTGGTATTCCGACAGTACATCAGGGTTTTTTTCCTGCTGCTGTCTATGATGGGCTCAGCCTTGGTCAGGACTTCCACTGCTGTTGTTCTTGGCTGATATCTGAGGGTCAACAAAATTCCTTAGTACTTCAGTGCAGAAATGCAACATTTTAGGTATGGGAAAGTGTTTTAAAGTTTCTGAACTCTCCAAAAATCCTGTTTTTCTTCATTCTAGAAAATAGTATCAGTGTAACTCCAGAAAGAAGCGTGCAAACTTTCAGAATACCAGCAGCAACTTTCCAGTAGGTTTCAGGCATGATTCAAATTGCTCTATAAGTATCTGTTAAAATAACATAAAAACTACAACATATACATCAACTTTCTCAAAGAACTTCACCTTCAGTAAGGTAACTTGAACAAAAATCTCCATTAAGCACCTCTCTGCTTTTAGTATCCATTAGCAGAGAAAAGAAAGTTTTAAAATCTTCACATAATGGCAAATCTGAAAGTTTTCACTTGGGTGTTTTGAGCAGTGTAGTACTGATTTTCAGTCTTATAGTTTAATTTTCTCCCTTCCCTAACAGCTTTGCTGTGCAGAGGAACACTTTTTCCAATGAGGGAAGGAAGAGTTGATCTAAATACACACACACACATATACACACACACAAACACACACACACTCCATGTCTTGTTATACACAGATAATTTATACTGAAACATCCATCTCTGACCACTGTTTGGACAATCTAGCATAATGGTGAGTTACAGTTATTCATACATGTATTTTGCAGATACAGTTTCTTGTGTCTCTAGTCTCATTTTATGCCTCTTTACAAATAGTATATTTTAAACAATCATATAAGCAAAAGATTAAGTTGCATTATTACGAGACATGTAATTTCAGAGTTTATTAAAAGAACATTTCTGAAGATTCACATCCCTGTAGGCAACAGCTGGTGATAGAAAAGGAGCAGCTGGTGGTTTTCAACAGCTGGTGACAACAACCATTGATGAGAGATACCACAGTTTTTGATAAAAAAGAAAAACACTAATACTGCTTCTGAACACTGAGACAACTACACAGGCAAAAGGAGTCAAAAGTCTTTGCTTGCCTTATAAATTCAGGGCATGTCTACCACTGGTAACAGAGCAAGAACTGACAAAAAAACCAACAAAACACCATAACAAAACAAAACAACAAAACAAACAAAGGAACTAATTTGTGTCCTACACTACTTTTGGTATAAAGACAGAATAGTTATGTTAACATAGCATTTTGGCAGGAGGACATCAGTAATCAATAGATACCTAGCTTTGTGGTAGGAAGGTTTGAAGTTCTCATGTCCTGCACTATTACATAAAAAAACTTGTTTTGAAAGGATTTTCATAGATCTGCTAAGTCCTAATAAATTTGCAGGATAAGATTCCCTTACCAAAGGTCCCAGTCCTGAAATCTCTTTTGAAGGCCCTCAGACTACGTGTTGCCATTTCCTTACCCCCTGTATGGAAGATCAGTAATGGGTAGTAGTCTGTGGGCCACAGCAGGCTCGGAAGTTTCCTTGTGACATCCTTAACCCACAGAGGCAGCTGACCTTCCTATGGGTTGGGCCCATTTGGCCCAAGTTCTTGCTCCACAGCTGGTACCCTTCTCCTTGCTGGGGATGAATAGAGGATCCCCTTGATCTTGAATTGTTTGTGGTAGCTGTTCCTACTTTAGGAACGCCTGAGCATGGTCCCACCAGCCTATCTCCCTCTGATTCTCTGATGCTTCTCAGCCTTTCTACTTCATCTTGTATCTCCAGCAGGCTGAGCAGCTGGTCACACCTCATGCAACTTGCAGCAATGCTACAATCCACTGAGAGGTATGAGCATTCCCTGTAGCCTGAAGACTGAATGGCTACATGGAGTTTTGCATGTTTTTCATGTTTCTGTGTGAGCTCTGTCTGGGTTGCTGCAACTTTTTCGATGACCTTAGACAAGACCATCATATTTGAACTTTCTTGGGGAACAGAAGGACCAGCAACTGAGCTGGCTGCTTTTGCTGCAATACCTCAGTACCTTTCTTGCTCTCCCTGCCTGCAAAAATGGATGCACCACTTGTGCTCCCTGGAGTCATTTAAATCTCCCTCGGATGCTCCTGGCAACACCCTCTCCTTGCCTGACTGGCTGACAGGGTGTGCCAGGTCCTGAGGGGGCCCTGGGCTGCTGCTCCAGTTAACATTCAAATAACATTAACCCAAATTCCTAATACCACAATGAGCATGGGAAAAAAAGCATGCATCCTCAAAGTTTCCATGCCTTTGTAACATATTTTTAATCCACAGAAAGCAATTCAGTCTATAATTAACATCCTAAAGCACTCATCTTATTAATATTGGCACACATGCTCTGACTTTTTAAATATTTTTTAAACAAACAAAAAATTACCCTTTAAATAGGTTAAAACAAACACACACACAAAAAAGAAATAAAGGCTAAGTAACAGTTTGTAAAGAAGAAAGCTATTACTATTGGCAAAATGTCATTCTTTTGGACCATGGAGCTAAGCCAAGCTATGTCTTGTCGAAATGAGCCAGGCTGAGCCATGGCAGGACAGGCTGGGTGTCCTGGCTCCTGCTGCATGATAGGATAAGACTCTTCAACAGAGAGATCTGAGCTGTTCTGTTCTTCCCAACAGAGCCGGAAAATTCATTGCTAACCACTGAGTGCTACAGTGATGATCCTGAGATCCCAGTCTGAAAGCAAATGGCTGCTGAGAGAGGAAAGAGGGCTCCCCTGACCTGTGGGAGTTCCAACACAGGTACAAGCAGCTATGGTCTCATTGCAGCCCACATTATCCCTTCACCAGAGACTTCTCTACCTGTGGTGCTTGTCCTCCACAGGAATATTTCAAACACAACAGTCATAATGTAATACAACTCCTAGAGCTGGAGATGACTCCCCATCAGAAACAAGTATTCGCTAAATATTGTTGTTACCGTACAGTGTCCATGCACTGAGACACTGCTGCCACTCTGATCTCTCCTGCTCCCAAATATAAAGAGAGTTCAGCAGTGCCCTACTTGGCTTCCTGAAGGCTCTCAGGAGCCAGGAATGTATGTTGAGATGCTAATCACCCTCCATAGGACTCTCTAAGTCCTACCAATAATCCTCTCTGCTGCACCCTGGCCACATGGTATTCTAGGATCTCATCAGGAGGTTTAATGAAAGGGAGACCAGAGAAAAGCTGTTCCATTAACAAAAACAAACCAAGGGCTTCAGCTTACATAGCTTGCCCAGTGTCATCTTTTAGCCCAGGAGACTCTGGACTAGGGAGACCCCTGAGCTGAATGGTGGGAGGGACTCAGTGTGTAAATGGCAATGCAATTTGGGAGAGAGGAGGAAAGGTCAGAATGTACTTAGAGATGCTGTGTAGTCTCTATGCTGCATCTTTATTTCCATAATCATCAGGAAAACATTGCAAGAGGAGGGCAAATGTGCCCCCATGCTGGTCAGAGGTGATCCACATTCTCTCTCTCTCTCTCTCACACACACAAACACACACACAGCGTCCGCTGGATTTGAAGCAGCATCCCAGGGGAAGCTCAGTCTCTCTTTCTGCAGCACAGATGTGAGAGAATCACAATAAGTTACAGATGGGAGCTGATGAAGCAAAGAAATCCAGAAAGGCTGCAGATGGCTGCAGACATGGATCAGAGGCCTCTCAAGGAGCTGAGGAAGGCTCAGGCAAGGCACCTCAAGGAATGGGAGCCTAAGGAGGCCTGCAAGCTTACTGTGAGCCAGGGGAAAGCTTGAAAATCACTCATACTTGGATCTTAGGAGCAATGGCACTCTGCAGGTGGTGCCACCCATGTGTGAGCAGCCCAGGGTCACACTGCCTACAACAGAGCCTGGAGGGCTGGGATCATGCAGCAGAATGTCATCATCAAGGATGCTGATACACAAGCTGTTAATCAGGCGGCCGAGGGAGCCTTGGTGGAATGGGCAACCATGGTGTTGCTGTCACTGCCTCACATGGTGGTGCTCCAATACCCAGAGCAGCCAGGAATCCTCAGACCATGCTTTCCTACACCCATCCACTTAGCCATCCTGCAAGAGTGAAGATTAGGGTGATGCTACATGCTCTGCAGCTCAAAGTGTCCTTCATCCATCATGTCAGGCTTGCTCCTTGGTTCAGCAGGGGTTGGCTCCTTCCCCTGGTCCAATTGTAAATCAGAAATATTTTCAGATATCTTTCAGGACAGGACACAGTCTTAACACTCATTCTCCTCTAAATCATCTGAGGATAACTCATCAAACCAAACACAGACAATAAAAGTGGACTACCCAAAACTCACTTAGTTGGAAAGGACAACTCATGTGGTTGGAAAGGACAATGTTATTTTGCAAAATTATCGTAGTCATTTGAAAATTTGCCTGCTCCAAATCAAACGAAAAGGAAAAAAAAAAGAAAGGCAGTTGCATTATTTTCTCCCCACAATTCTACAAAATCTCAAAATTACTATATTCTACTGCCATATTATGATAGCTTCAAAGTAGTGCCATTGTGACAACTCACATTTTAATGTATAATTGTATCGACTAGTTATCATTGTGCAGACCACACATTAAATATTAATACTGCCTTGACAATATTAGAAAAGATATATTAGTAAATATATTTTCCTGGGTGTTTCTCTACTCACATAATATATGTGAAAATATATAAACATACATAAGCATATCTCTATATATATTAACAAAACTCCGTTAAAATATGTTAATTTTAGAAGCATGGCATTTTCTGATCAAAAGCTGTTTCAATGATTTTTCTTTTGTAGAGAAAGCAATCTGGTTTTATAATTTTATGATTCAGATATACATCCCTCCCTCAACTTCCCCTCCAGTGTCCACTCAGCCTGCATCAATATTCATATCCCTCTCTAATCATAAGATGAGCTCCCTGAAGGCCTATAGTAGTTAGGTTCTCTTTATATGACCATTAAAATAGATAACTGGTTTTGCCATTAAGCATCTCTCAGCCTTCTGTGCAGTTATGCAGAAGTGCTTATGGTCCAGTTCCTATCAGGGAATCCACACTGACAGAGCCCTAGAGAAGCATTTGGGATACTATCTCGCCAGTAATGCTTAGAAGCAGAAAGTTAAGCGAACGAAGTCCTTCAGTGAAAGTTAATTTAGCTATAACCTTGAGTCAAAATCTTTCTGAAGAAGTACATTAGGAAGAAATCTTAGCTTAAATGATTCAACCTGAAAGCTCAATAGAGACATATTAACATTTGTAGCTAGACAAATCAAAGCAGGGAGGCTTTTGGTAGAAAGCAGCACTAATTAAGACAGAAAAAAGAACTCCAGAAATTTCTCTAACCTAGAAAACTTCTAAAACCTGCGGTGGAGCAAACCAAATGTTATTTTGAATTAAGACACATTAACCAGTAAAAGCTTATTTTTAACATAACTGTTTTCATGAAGACAATCCTCTTATTATTTCTTCTTTCTTTCCCTCTGTTTCTTCCTCTGCTTATCCCTTTTTCAAGCAGTTTTTCATCTCACTCTCTTTGCCCTCCTTGTCTTTCTAATTTCTTGTTTTCCACCTGCTCTGCACCTCTCCTGCATGAAGCCTTTCTTATATTAATCAAATCAGTGATAAACTTTCTTATTGTAACCACACAGATATAGGACATCCATCTAAGGGCTATTAGAAGCAGAAGTAGGACAAAAGGTAACAAGGCCTTCACACCCCTGTAATTAAAAGGAAAACTCATTTCTCTGCTAGCTTTGATGTCTAAAGATGCTCATGCTTATATTAAAATCTATTAATTTAAACTAGAGGGATGTGGCTGAAGGCTGGAATGTTTTCCACTGGTGATCTGTGAACCCATTCTGTCATTGTTTTGGTAAAGCCTCAATTCCTTTTACTTCAGGACCTCCTATTTAGCTACAGCTCTCTCAAAATTTAAATAATCCAAATCTTGGAGTTAAACTTTTGAGATTATACTATAAAAAATAATTGCAAGGACAAATAAACTCCAGTGCAACATCAGAATATTACTGAGGTGTGTTTTTAAACATAATCAGTAAATGTCAGCTATGAAGAAACCATTATTATACACTATTTGGTCATAAACGGAAACGATGATTTTATACAGATACTAAATGTTGTTTTGGGTAGTTTCTGTTGTTGCTGCTACAAGATTACAGGATGAGCAATGATTTTGCATCTTCACAGTATTTCAAATACTGTTTTTATGAATGTTACATACCTCTTTAGTACATTTTAAAGAACCTACCATCTAACATGAAATAGACTCCATAAAAAAAAGTCTCCACCACAAGAGTAATAAATAAATGAAGTTTGGCTTTCATTAAGTTACAGACCAGTTACTAAATATATGGATGCCCAAAAGGTATAACTTTTAGTCCCCTAAAACCTGATCATTAAAACAGGACTATATAACTTAATGTGATTAAGCCTCTTAATGTGATAAAGAACACCAGAGAGAAAAAACAAAAAAAAACCAAAAAAAAAACAAAC
>VZRX01005579.1:0-60879 GCA_013398075.1 Notiomystis cincta | reverse complement strand
AAATTAAAAAAAAAAAAAAACAAAAAAAAACACAACACCCCAACAACAACAAAAACCAAACCAAACCAAAAAACCAAAACCCCAAACATTTGACATACAAATAGATTATTAAATTGATGTTTATATAGATTCTCCTGAAGAAGATCAGCACAACAAAACCAGTAATTACAGTTATTATCATCTCTGGCTAGTAAGATCACATTTTAATTAATAAGAACTATTTCAAGTCTATCTTGAATATAGAAATAAAAGGTTCTTTAAAATCTGAAGTCCATTTCAGACACCTAGATCTTTTGGATTACATTGCTAAAATGCTAGTTCTCATGAATTTAAAACTTATCTACTTAATCTACCTCCTAAAAAGTTCCATCTTAATTTCCAGAGGCAACACTGCTTCAACGTAGTGCACATGTATTCAGCAAAGACCTGAAAATAGCATCAGCTAGTCCAGAACCCACAGGAGCAAAATTACATAATTTCATTACATGAAAACAGAAAAATCTCACTTGGTTGTAAAGGCAGAAAGTTGCAAGAGAAAGATTCTCAACACTTGAGCCAAACACTGTTTGCTAACTAGAATTAACTCACTTCTGAAAGCATATTCCATCTTGTACTATGAAACATCACCCTCAAGGCATGTGAACATAAGAAGGGAAAGAAACCTCAAGAGCTCAGTTTGTAAAGGTGTCTAGAAGCATGTCTTGAAATCAGAGAAACTGTAAAGAATAATTAAGGCAAAGCCCTGCAGATGTTTGGAACAGCTATTTCCTTAGGAGACTTCTTTCTTCCCTCTAGTAGGCACTCTCTCTCATAACAACAATCATACCCTTTTTACTCACAGAGAAGTTTTGTTTTCTGCTTATGTAATTTGGGTTAAAAAGTCATATTGGTTAAGAGGCTTTCTTACATAATAACTCTAAGATGAGAATGGCTACATTATTTAAATTGTTGTATTATCAGTACTGCAGTTTCTATAGGTACTACTAAACTAAATACAAACTTGCAACTCAAGTACCATTTGCCTTGGTGTAGCTGCAACAAAAAGGGAGGGTTGTTCACATACTTAAAAAAAGAATAAAACGTAAATTTGTGAAAAGGATTTTGCTCCAGCTGAATGGCCTTTCCCAGAAGTGAGGGTCACCCAGCAATACAATCTGGAGTGCTTAACTGATGGATAAAAGCACCTTATTCAAGGTTCCTGGAACAGCTTCAAAACCACTTTTTACCGTTCTGAATTCAACAGGTCTGAAATTTAACTTTTACTGTCACTGGTTTTGTAAAGCAAGTTTTTTTTGAAATGTTTCATACACAATTACTAAATCTGCAAGCAATGATTTTCTTTTATAATATGAAATAAAGCTTCTATTCTTTCAATAACTGGTGTCAAAGAGACACCAGAAGGTTTCTATGAAAGAGAGTAAATACTTAGGAAGACTGGAGCATCATATGATTTATATCAAAAAAAGAAAATTAATAAATAAATAAAAGGCTTCTCTAGGTCAGAGATCTATATAAACCAGTGAAGGAATAAATACAAATTGAGGAAGCAGTTCCTTTCCTCTCTTTGGTAATCATTGAAGCTAATATAGCTTCAGCACACTGAGAAGAATTTCTAGGCCATGATATGGCGTACCCCAACAGAGACACAGCAATCATTAGTAGTACTGTTTCTTTTAAATACTAAAGTCCGATTTCAAAGTATTGAATATAAAGATTAGATGCACAAAAAAAAAAAAAAGAAATTATGAGGACTCACTTTTTATGGATGTTAAACAATAAAAGATAAACACAGAATTGAGTGGGTGCCAAGAGCTTGTTGGAGCATGGTGCTAAAGGTGCTAATAACAGCAAAGCTGGGGGTGCAATCCCTGTATGGGCCATATACTTAACAGGTTAACTTGATGATCCTTGTGGATCCCTTCCCTTCCAACACAGAATGTTCTGCAAATCTATGATTCTTCTACCTCAGATACTACCATTCAGTGGGACACAGTCTCAGGACAGGAAGTCTGTCCTGGTCCTGTCCCAGGATGGGTGTGGCTGCTCTTATCCTCTTTCTAGTCAGCAGCAGGACTGCACACCCATTCTAAAAAGACATGGTTAAACACAGTCAAAATACTGACACAGACAGCTACAGAGACAATGTCTCTACTGACACCTACTTAGGACACCAGCAGCATGTACCTACAAAAAAAACACCACCAAGGTTTTTTCCTCTTTGACTGATTAGTATGTAAGTCCATTTACAAAAAAATACATGCCCTCACTCTGTTATTTCATGAGAATGTCTTAATTCATAATATCTCTGTACTGGTTTTGGCCATGATAGAATTAATTTTTTTCATTATATCTTGTATATTGCTATGTTTTACATTTACTATTAAATCAATGTTGACAATGTAGGGAAGTTTTAATTATTGCTGGACAGGGCTTATCGGTGCAAAAGGCCTTTTCTGTTTTTCACATCCACCAGTGAGGGGGAGCACACGACATTGGGACGGGGCACATCTGGGACAGCTGACCCCAACTGACCAAATGTCCTTTTCATACCATATGGCATCATGCTCAGCAATAAAAGCTGCAGGAAAGAAGGAGGGAACACAACATTCAGAATTATGGCATTTGTTTTCCCATAACTTCAATTTTGATGGAGCCTTGTTACTCTGGAGATGGCTGAATATCTGACTGTCAATGAGAAGTAGTTTTATAATGAAAACAAAATAAGGAATTCATTCACTATCTGTATCTCAGATCATGAGTTTTCTCAATTTTACCCTTTTGATTCTCTTCTCTGTCCCACTGTAGTGGTGTGAGCAAGCTACAGTGTGTGGCTTAGCTGCTCCCCAAGACTGAACCAAAAATAGTCACAAATATCAGCACAAACCCCACAAACCCCTAAAATACATTTTAGAGATTCTGGGCACCTTATGCAGCCATTGCTTCAGACCTTGAATCTTCCCATATGCAAGTCTCCTTCTACTTGCCAGTGAGGCCAATTTGACATCTGCTAGCACATTACATGTACTCACACAGAGAATTGCAAAGCCCTAGGGAAACATAAACCATCTGCTGTCGGTAGACCTACAGCCCCATGGCCCACAGCCATTTCTCCAGTGATAGACCTTTCAACCATTCATCCCCTCCAGCTGCTGGCATTTAGATCTTTGAGCACATGCACAGAATACCTTACAAGAAAAATGGTTAAGACCAGGATTATTAAGAAGATAGGATGCACTGAAGTGGACAGGTATTGGATGCTTTGTCAGCAAAAGAGTACTGAGCAGAAGCTGTGCAACTGGTCACTTTTATCAAACTTCTCTCCCTTTTCTCATGTTTATACAACCACCACCACCCCACACGCTACCTTTAGCATAGCATAGCTCTACCCTGGTCTCCTCCCAGACAACCAAACTGCCCCCAACTGCTTTACTCTCTGTCAGTGTCAGTTTGATTTCACCCATATTCAAATCTGGTATTTCTGACACTATTACATAGGTCGCCTTGGTCTTTCATGACAATACTTCTAAAGTTACCTACCACTGTTCATGCAAGATTGCACTCCCATGAGGTCCTGTAATACTCTTCTCTGTCTCCTTAAAGAGCCTCTGTACACACACATATGAGCCTCCAACTCTCTGAGCTGCTGTAAATCAGCCTCTGAGGGAAGAGCTTTGAACACTGCTACCCTAGGAGTTAGCAAGCAGGCTTTCCTTCATTCCTACGAGTTCCTTCACCACTAGTGAAGATCTAGGACTCCCCTAGCAACTGCTGCTCCTGCTCTTGATGGATGTAAATTACAGTGGATTGCTGCAGTGACTGCTGAGAAGTTGGAAAATCTCTGCTAGTTGAGCACTGGGAAGATTAAAAATGAAACACCGTGTTTCCTGCAGAGGAACAGTTGCTAGGTAGGGACTACTCTTCTGGTCTAGGGAGTTTCTCCTACAAGTTGCTGTTCTGTTACAGAATTAGCATTCTGATCCCAGCAACAAGTCACAGAGGAAAAGCTTCATCCGTTTGATTAGGTCATGCTCCAGTATGCTAACAACAGGCTGAAGCCTTGAGACAATTAATACATTTGAAGATCCTTTTGTAGTGCTAAAACAGCATATGGAGACCTTAATGAAAGTGAAAGTTGCATTACTTTTTGATTAATATTGCTGCCAAAAGCACAAGTATCTGTTCTGGCACAGAAAGAAAGCATCAATGCATTTGTTTCCTGAAATAAAGTTAAGTTTATTAGACAGGAAAAAGAACAACTAAATGTGACTTAATAGGATAAGCAAGATGAAACTGAAGGTCCAAAAAGACAGCAATGTCTAATTGCAAGGATTTGGAAAAAAAGCTACTGTTTCTGAGTATGGCCTGTATTAGGATCTATAAAATATGACATCTGTTGTCTTCTCCAAGAGTAAATATGCATTAATAGATTAATAAATTCTGTCTCCATTAAAGCTCTGTGAGGTCACCCTATGCAGTATATTGAATTTATTAGTCTGGACTGGAGTTAAACTACATCAAGTGCAGGACAGCCAAATGTCAGAATATCTATTGACTGTGCCCCTGGAATCTTAACATTAAACTGCAACCCACAAGAGGAACTCAATTTCAGTCCATCCAAATGAAATCATAACTTACCTACTTAAACTGCAGGAACTCTGGAGGAGCTAATCTGCCAGCAAGCAATATAAATTGAAGCAGATCATGCCTAGTTGCAAATAGGCCCATTATTCTAATATCTGCTGAGGATGTTTGCAATTGTTAACCCATTCCCAGATGGATAGAGGTCTTCAAGTTCAAAGGAGTGATCGATGAATGATCTCCAGATTTTAAGGACTTAAAGGACCAATGGATTTCTTGGAAGGTTTTAGTAAAACCAAGTTGCTAGCAGCCTGGAAAAGTTTCAGAATATTCAAAATTTTGTGAATATCCTCATCAAGACAAATAGCTTCCCATGGAACAGTTATAATTTTATAGATACGGATATTTCCTGCAAGGAAAGCAAAAAAATTACACACAGAAGTCTCTAGCTAGATGTTTTTACGGAGTTTCTGTTATAAAAGCTGTTCTAAAAGCCATTAAGTGTGAAATAGGGATGAGATATAGATATACATGACAGTGATACACATATTTGGAACATGAATGAGGAAAAAAATTATCTCATCACCAAATTCTTTTGGGACTTTGAATCCGAACTTATTTAATAAAGATTATCTGAAAGAGTTCGAATATAACTGAAGTTCTAAAACCAAGAACCAAGAAATTATAATGAAAATACCAAAACAACCTGTGCTAGGGCAACAGCAGACACTGCTATAAACCAGTTTTCCCTGATTCAGAAATAATTCTAATTTCTTTTTCTTAGTGGCATTTACTCTTAAATGTGAGATTCTACACTTACATCTTACTTACTAGATTCAATTCAGTCATATACATTAAAAACTAAATCAATTGAATAGAATTATCTTATCAATTTAACAATTTTTCACTCTAAATGTCCTTTTGTGAACTGAAACAGCTTTCATTTTCCCAGTGAAGATTTTTATATTTTCTTAAGCATGTCTTATCTCTTCTTAAAGCCAGTCAGACTTCTTGAAGTCAACAAAGGGAGAATAACTGCACTTTCAAACACCAAGAATAAAAATTGTTTGGAGAAGTGAGAGGAGTTGGATTCATTAACTTTTTTTTTTTTTCCCAAATTTAAAGCAGGTAACACACCAGTGAAGGTTAGTCATTGTTAGCATCGATAATGAAGTCACAGTGGTAAACATGATTTGAAAAGCAGTTCTGTTTTGAAAGCATATCCTTGCAGTTTATCTTACTAGCACTGTAACAAAGAATACCAAGGCAGACTCAACTGAGACTATAAATTCCTGCAGAATGATGTCCTGCCAAATTTTTGCTCGCTTTTCACAAGGATTGCTCAGGTTGCATAAGACCAATCCTTTCCTTTGGAATCCTCCTTCAGATTGCTCAGAATTCCACATCTTCCTGTGCCTACGTTTTTTAAGAGAAATTTTTTCCTCCTTAGAAATGCAAATAGTAGATACTTAAGGAGAAACAATAGAAATGGCTGAGCCCATCGGGCATGTGGGTGCGGCTCCTCCCTGTCTGGGGGTTTCTCAGGGAGGGACAGAGACCCCGCGGGGGGTGGAGCTGGTGGGGGCTGGGACACAGCCCGGTCCCGCTCGCAGGCTCGGCCTTCCGGAGCCCCGCCCTGGCCCTCAGGCTGCTGCTGCTCTCGGCTTTGGGAGGGGGACGCCTGGCTGTGACCGGGGGAGAGGAGCTCGCTCATCACTGCAGTTCCAGCCCAGCCTGTTTCTCCTACTGCGGCCGCAGAGGTTCGTGTCCCATTAATATCTCGCTGAGAGGGGAACTCTTTTCACCTGGGGATCCCAAGCCCGCCTTTCTCCCAGCTCCAACCGCCACTGCCTCGGCCGTCGCGCCGCCCCAGCCCCACCGCTTCTTCAGCACCGCTCCGAGTTCCAGCTGCACCAGCCCCACACCCCCACCCCGCCTGCTGAGGTGTCCCGGGTTTCCAGAGAGCCGCGGAGCTTCCAGCACATCTCAGCCACCACCCCGGGATCGCTGCGGTCGAGCCGCCATTGGCGGCTGCTCCCCGAGCTGCCCCACAGCGCCCCCTGCAGCCGCGGGGGAACCATCGCACCTGCCCTGCCCAGCGGAGCCACAGCGCCCCTGCCGGCCGGGACCGGAACTGCACCGAGGGGAAGGTGCCTGACACCTGAGAGCAGCTGCCAGGGGGTTCTCTGGGTCTGGTTTGGTATCACCGGTACAGTTGTTGCCTGTTTACCTCATATAAATACTTAGTAAAGATCTGTTATTCCTATTCCCTATCTTTTGCCTGAGAGCCCCTTAATTTCAAAATATTACTAGTTCAGAGGGAAGGGGGGGTTCACATTTCTCATTCCAAGGGAGGCTCCTGCCTTTCTTGGTAAACATCTGTCCAAAACGCGACATCCTGCATGATTGAGTGCTGATGCAGTGCTTCACAAAATATTTCTTCACCCACACAAAAGTCTACCTTTCTAACAATGTTCACCTTCTTTGCACCTACATACAGGTTTTCATATCACAGTAAGAAATAATAATTTTTACTTAATTTTCACTATGAATCAAATAGTTTTTAAAACCATCCCTCTGCGTCTGTCCTGTTATTACTGAAAGATGTTTCATGAATTTTGGATCATCCCTCTTGACTTTTTGCACATGGAAAATGTTTGGCAATTCTTCTCATCATATCTGCCAATTTATTAAACAGCTTACTCTGACATTAGAGCAAATGTCAATTTACACAGGCCATTTTTGTTCCTGAGAATTTCTACACTAATGTGCAATTTGTTTCTTACTATTTGAGAAATTAAAATCAATTTTTCCTACAGCCCAGTGCTTCTTTTTTTTGGGTTTTTTTTTTGCATGTTTGTTTGAGCTTTCTCAGGTTTGGGGTTTTTTGCCTAGTTTTGTTTATTTTGTTTTGTTTTGGTTTTTTTATCATTTGTTTGGTTGTTTTTTGCCTGTAGATCATGGCCCACACTAAAAAAACCCATAAGGTTTGTCAGGATATTAAATTAGTGACATAGAGTGAGATTTAAAGGACACATTCATGCTTTTATTTAACTTAAATTCAACTGGCTGAGTTCTTTTGCAACTAATATTAATTCCTTGAGATTTGCTGGTACCACTAGCAAAAGACAGACAACACATTACTCTTCTGAACAGGATTTTAGTTAATGTCCCTTTAAAAACATTCTGCTTTTATAAGGAGAAGCAGATTAAACCTACATAGTGTTGTTCTATCTTCATCTCCCAAAGGGCAGACAAATACAGGATGCCAAAGAGATAAATTCTATATTGCACATCTTTCCTGTAAGCAACCTAAACTATACAGAGTTTCAAATCTGACATCTTTATGCAAACAGAAAGTGGAATCTTCTATATATTTTACTTCAGTCGCTGCTCTTATAGGCCTAAACATATTTGAATTTTGATTAAAAGTTCTAGTCAATGAAAATTCAGTAAGGCAAAAATGATGGACTTGGATTCTAAGCAGAATTAAGTTCCTGACACTCTGCCTGGTCTTAAGGTCACTCAGTCACACATCAAGTCCTTGGCTGCAGGAAGAGTACAGCATCTTCATCTTCCCCAGCTACAAGTTACCACAGGCATGGGCACCAACGGGACACAGAGGCAACTCAACACAGCATCAATTGTGAGGGTGGTACTGTACCAACCCCTTAGCTGCTCATTATGCAGGCAGAATATTTTCATTTGACAACCCATAGCTGGCAATGTCGGAAAAAGAACAAGCAAGGGCTGAGGTTGATACTAGCTAGAAATGTGGCCTCTGTCCAGTCAAGGGTGAGCACACTGTAACACTGCCATCAGAGCATGTTATCACCAATTTTTCATATGCCACAAAGTTACCTCCTCGCAGAGTAGCTGCACATTTTATACTCCTTTTTCAGAAAATGTGAAGACCCTGTCGATCTCTCATAGTCCAAAAGTTGCTTTAAAAATAAATAATCAGTAATGCCAAGATTTCTGGGGGAGGATGGGGGCAGGAGAGGTGGGGAGTGTGGAGAAAACCTTGGTGTTAGAAAAGTAATGCT
The DNA here is from genome assembly GCA_013398075.1 of Notiomystis cincta. NCBI lineage: Eukaryota > Metazoa > Chordata > Aves > Passeriformes > Notiomystidae > Notiomystis > Notiomystis cincta. The sequence goes on along the minus strand of VZRX01005579.1, from coordinate 52,255 downwards.
GCTCTTCATATGTTTCAGTGTTCTTATATATTCACAGGGACTTATATAGGGAGAAGCAGAAAGCAGTCTCAGCTGACAGAATTATAGTAGAAAGTGCTAAAGGATTAGAATACCTTAAACAGGTCAAATTAAAAGTCATGCCATCAAAATTATGTCTCAATCATATCACTAGAACACAGCACAAGTTGGCTTTAGGTTATATTTTATTTTGTTAAATATGCTAAATTATTCCTTTTTTGGTTTTGGATTTTTTTTTTTTTTTTGCTCCAGGATGTGTCTTATAATGAATAGAATATGTATTATTACAATTTTTAGCTTTCTCTACCTTCTGTTTTCTCTCTTTGTAAGAGCACTAGCAATTTTCATCTGCGTACACTATCAAATATTAAGGAGGACACCTGGAGCAATGGCACACATAATCCCTCTACATATCCTACTTAGGTTACACTTATCTGACATTGTTTAGGTCTCTTTTTCCCTATGTCAAGTAACTAAATCTTCTAACCATGACTAGTTTTACAATTTTAGTTTTCCTTACAAAACAAGAACGTCCTCTTATACTTAAGTTTAGATAGAAAAGTAGCTAACACCCCCAAACCTACTCTAGTTCTTACTTTAAAAAAAAAGCTGATTTTATACAATTGTAGAATTTAAATTTTCTGAATGAAAGCAGATTAAACTGTAAAAAGATATGAAATCAACAAGATTTCTCCTCACAACCTGTGCTTATTTTAACTACAGTGTCACAGTCACACTGCCCAGAAGATGTTGAGAATGATAGCATCCATTAATGAAAAAGAAAAAAATGTCTCAATTGGTCTGATATATCAATCACACAAAAATAATGTGCATTTCAGACTAATAAGAGTTACAACTTCTACACACACACACACTGTTTCTATGTTTCTACAATGACATATTGGCTCATTTACAAAGGTTCATATAGTTCAATAAATGAGAACCACCAAATAACTGACGTTTACAGTGAACAAACTCATTGATTGGAGTCAACTAGAACATGGTTTCAGTTAAATAGTGCTACCCCCAGTGGCACCCAGGTACCCTGTTCTGCACCCACTTGGCAGGCAGGAAGTGTCTCACAGTCCCATCCCACCTGGCTACAGGGACCAGGTGTTGCTACATATTAAACCCCAGAGGACAGCAAGGGAGAACAGCAGCAGAAAACACTCTGGGCTTCAGTAAAGCATTTTTTAGCCTGGTCAGGGTCTGGAGGGATGGATGATGTGCAGTCCTGTTCCAAAGGGCAAACAGGCCCTGAAGGAACCGGTCGATCTTCAAGAACAACCTCTTCAAAGCCCACCAACCAGCCTACCCCGGCATGAAAGAAAACAGGAAATCACAGCGTGAAGTCACAGCAATGAGTAACAATGTTCAAGCTTCAGGGCAGCTACTCATTCAACAGAAGAATAAACCTGAAAGAAGAGTATATTTATTAGTGAGTCCACTGAGTGAGAACACGTTTCCTGTTTATCAAATGTTAAAACACTGATTCAAAGCAATGATTGTACATAAAAGCAACAGTGATACAAAGTTAACAATGGAAGCAAACAAGCAGAGAATGTGTTTTTACATCCAATACTGAAAATTCCTGTATCAGCTTTTGCTTGAAGATTTTTAGGATTATTTTTTCCAAGCAATAATGGCTCATCCTCAAAACAAAAAACAAAGAGTAGAACAGTACAACTAATTCCTTTCATATTCGGATGAATTCTATCCTTTGCAGATCTGACTCACTGAGTCAGCTAAGATGAAAATTAGATGATAAAAAAGAACAGAATGAATTTTAAATTGTTAAGCCATGTGTATTCATCAATATTTCTTTCTTCAGCATTAAGACATCAAATTATTCAGAAGGTAGACTCAAAACCCATTAGTAGCACTTAAAAATATGCTGTTATATAAACTTCTATATAAATGTGGTAAGAAGATCCTATTTATAACAAGAAGTAGTTAATAACCTAATAGAAGCAAGGAAACAAAAAAGGAGAAAATGAGCTAAAAGAAATATATCACCTTCAATTAGAGTCCCAGGAGACTTTCTGGTGCTTCACTTTGACATTGTGCTATCAGCAATTTCACTGTTATGAGATGGTAGTTGACTGGTTATACACATAATTTGTTTTGAATCTCATCTTCCCATCTCTAGACAAAATACTTTATTTCACAATATCGTTCCATGATTAGTAGAAAAGGAGTAATGTTTTGAGGCTTTTTTTTTTCAGTTATCTGTTTGCCTATTTAAGCCATAAGTCAATTCAACATGACAGCCTCACTAACTCAGTTCGAAAGTGTTAAACATTGTAATACTGATGGTATTCAAACAGTGTTTTATGACAGAGCAGCATGGTAAACTGTAGGCAATCCGGGTGACTCCTGCAGCACTGAAGGAGTGATAGATCACTCTACCAGAAGGGATGTGATACTGAACATGATGGTCACCAGCACAAGAGAGCTAATCAGTGACATCAACACTTGAGGCAGCCTGGGCTGCAGTGGTCATGCATTGGTGCAGTTTTCAAAGTGTCGATGAAGATGAACTTGGCAAGGGATGCAAAGAATAAGGGGGGCTTCTACAGTTATGTCAGCCAGAAAGGAAAGCATTCTCTGATGAACACAATTGGAAAATTGGTAACAGTAGATAAAGAGAAGGATTCATTATCAAAAGCTTTTCATCTCAGTCTTCACAGGAAACCTCGTTTCCCACACCTCTTGAGTGAATGGAATAGGAGACTGAGTGAATGGACAAGGAGACTGAGTGAATGGAGAAGTAAATTCCTTCCTGCTGCAAGAGATCAGGTTTGTGATCACCTGAAAAACCTGAACATATAAAAGTCCTTGAAATGCATCTCATCAGGTCCTAGAGTCCTGAAGGAACTGTCAAGACATTCTTCATGGTATCTGAAAAGTCACAGCAGTCAGGAGAAGAATCTGGTGACTGGAAATAGGGAAACATTTCACTCATTTTTCAAAAGGTTAGGAAGGGGGAACCTGAGAAACTGTTAGCCTCACCTCTGTGCCTGGGAAGATCATGGAAAAGATTCTCCTGGAAGCTATGCTGAGGCATATAGAGGGCAAGGAGGTGACCGAGACAACCAGCAGAGCTTCACCAAGGGCAAATCCTCCCTGACCAAACTAGTGGCCTGCTATGAAAGAATGACTGCAAGAGAGAACGAGGGAAGAGCTACAAATATCTGGACCTGTATGGCCTCTGTTGTGGTTTTTTGTCCCACACAACACCCTTCTTTCTAAATTGAAAAGATAGGGGCTTGATGAATGGACAGCTCAGTGGATGAAGAATTGGCTGGATGGATGCAGCCAGAATGTAATGGTCAACAGCTCAATGAGCAGGTGAAGAGCAGTGACAGATGGTGTCCCTCAGGGATCTATATTTGGACCAGTACTCTTTAATGTCTTCATCGACGTCACAGACAGTATGATCAGTGCAGCCTCAGCACATCTGTAGATGACACCAAGCTGCGTGGTGCGACTGACATGCCTGAGGGATGGGATGCCATCCAGAGGGACCTGGACAAGCTTGAGAAGTGGGCCTGTGGGAATCTCATGGGCAAGCTGCTGCACGTGGATCAGGGCAACTCTAAGTTGGCTGAGGGAATAAGAGCAGCTCTGCTGAGAAGGACTCAGGAGTAGAGATGCATGAAAAGCTGGACAGAAGCTGGCAATGTGCACTTGTAGCTCAGGAAGCCATCTGCATCCTGGTCTGAATCAAAAGCCAGCAGGCTGAGGGAGGTGATTCTGTCCTTCTACTCCACTCCAGTAAGACTCCACCTAGAGTATTGTTTCCAACTCTGGAGTCTTCAGCACAGAAAAACATGGACCTTTTAGAATAGGTCCAGAGGAAGGCTGTGAAGATGACTGGAGGAGTGGAGGAGCTTTCCTATGAAGACAGGCTGAAAGAGGTTGTTCAGCCTGGAGAACAGAAGGTTCTGGGGACATTTTATCGTGGTTTTCCAGTACTTAAAGCGGGCTTGTGAGAAAGATGGAGACAAACTTTTTCAGGGTGTTTTGCAGTAGGAAAAAAGGAAATGGTTATAATCGAAAAGATTTAGACTAGATTTAAGGAAGAAATTTTGTACAATAGGGGTGATGAAACACTGCAATATATTGCCCAGGAAGGTGGAAGATGCACCATCTCCAGACACATTTAAAGTCAGACTGGACTCATTGCTGGGTGATTGGGCTAGATGACCTTCAAAGGTCCCTTCCAACTAAAGTTATTCCATGATTCTATCTAACCAGCTCCATGGCACAACATGCTGAACTTAGGAATCCCAGGACCTCAGATTTAATGCCAGGAATTACTCAAATGCAGAGAGCAATTCAGGTTTCTGTAATCACTGTTGAGAAGCGTCTCACTCTCCCTCCACACTAGCTAATTAGAATGAATGGGCAGTGGGAGAGCATTCTGATCTCAGGCCTACGTACCAGATCCTGCTTGGATGGAGGTAGTATCTTACATAGGCTGTATACAGCCTTCACAGTAGTGTTCTGCAGGGAATTTGTGACAAACCAATACTGATAACACTCCAGAGTTCTTACTACTACCGAGAAGTGTGTACACATGTCAGGGGCTGTTCCCTTCCTGCCACCCTACACACTGTGCTTCCCCAGCAGGTAGGCTGGAAGTGCTGAAATTGTCAGGGAACAAAGCCTGGACAACTGACCCAAACGGATCAATACCCTATGACTTCCATACCTCATGGCATCATGCTCAGCAGTAGAACTCAAAGAAAGGAAGATGACTTCCCAAGTAACTGTTACATATGCTGAAGCCTTGCCAAAAACTGGCTCTGTATCTGCCTGCCAACACAAAGCACTGAATATTTTGTTTTGCTTGTATGCACAGCTTTACTTAACATATTTAAACTGTTGTTATTTCAATTCCTGAATTTTCTTCTTTTTGCCCTTCCAATTCTTTCTCCTCCATTCCACTGACAGAGAGGGAGCAAGTGACTGGGTCAGATCCTATCTGTTGACCATGGTCAATACACTACAGCCAGGCAAAACTATTCTCTGGAGGTTCCTCTCTACTGAGGCATCTAATTTTTGAGTTTGGTGGGACAAATCTGAAAGCACTACATGTATGAAGTAGTGGCAAGTCTCAAAACTTAAAATTACAGTGATATATTTTATGGTCATTGAAACATCCATCAGTCTTGCTGAGCTTAATTAAAAAAAACAAACCAACCAACCCACAACATTGCATTTCTTTAGAGGTACAACACAGAAAGGTTTTTATTTCTATAAAAAACATTAAGAGTAAACAAATAGAGGCAGTGATGGCAAGTTAAAAAGAAAACTCCAAATAAGACCTTGAGAATTAATAATGAGATCTGCATTACTCTAATTAGTCAATGTCTCACAGGTTCTCCCAAAGTCCAAACTGCCCATGCCAAAGCCTTTCAAAAGACATGGCTTTATCATGGCTTTATCATGATTTATCATATTTAATTGTGAATAAGGGCTCTGAAAGCCATTTTTCTCTATATGTTGTCTGAGGAACATATGGGATCTATTAAGTAATAGGACATTGCACTTTTCTTTGCTCTCTCAGATGTGTCCATGAAACTAATGCTTTTTTAAATTCATGCTTTCCTTCAATCCATCTATAAATATTGTTTCCTTAATGCTAAAAAAATCCAAACCACTAAAAGTCTAAGGCTTAGCAGTTGTACTGCTGGTTTAACAGATTTCACTAACACTTTGGAAGTTGTGATTTTAATAAAATACGACAGCAACATACTTTGATTAGCTGAATGTTCTATATTTCTTTTGATATTTTTTATATTTCTACTTTATTTTAACAATATCTATGCAGCTCAAATGTAAAATATTAAATAAAAGGCATATTCTTTCTTCCTCCTTTCCACTAATTGATCAAGAAGTTACAATTAAATTATAACTGGCATTTTGTTTAGAAGCTTGAGTAATTAAAATAGTACATCCTTCCTACTCCATTCTTCTAAAGGAGTGAGCCAATATCTACTTCTCAGTCCTTCTTCACTCAAAGAAGATTTAGTCAATAAAACATAAAAAGGTGACTCAGGCTATTGAAAAAAAAAAGTTAAAAACCAGTGGGTTTGATAGTCTGTATTCCCTTTTACATAAACAAAAGCTTCATTGTCATTTTCTACACACCCCGCGCACTCAAAACCCCCACAAAACCACAAATCAACCAACCCTAACACATTTGAGGATATTGTTGATGGATTTTGCTCCCACACAGTGAAATTCTAATCTCCTTCATTAGAAAAGGACTGTTTTACTTAATGAGGAGCTCCACTGGTGTTACTGGAGATACCAGTACTTAGTCAAAATATCAAAATCTGGTTCTTAAACTGGAAAGGGAAAATAAACTGTACAGAATTTTGTGAGGAAGGACACTCAAAGGACAAATATGGAGGAATGCAGCCCACCTATCAACAACTTGTATTTAACTAAAGCAGAAACTTGCAGTATGGAATTATAGGATGCTTCAGTTAAAGGGACAGCTCAAGATGCTGCTTCTCTAAGCACAAAGACGTGTCTTCAACCTTCCATAGCATTATAATTTAGTCCAGAACTAAATAGATGTATTTCGTCATTCAGCATCTAAGAGACTGCATTTGAATGCACAGAGCATAGCAGGAAGTATAAAAAATACACCGAATAAGAACATTAAGATAATTTCACTACAAGAGTTTTGAAAAACTGATAATGCATCACATGCTGTGATACAGCTTTCTGACTCTTGTGGGAAAATGATTGGTCTTTTAAGAATAGGTAGTTCCTTTTCACTAATCACATCCTGCAGTTATTCTCTGTACAATATGCAAGTCAGAACTGTTAAAAAGGTTTTCACACCTTTTGCTTCAGTACCTTTCTGGAATGTATGCTGTACTATCTACGGCAACCAGCTGTGCTCACATTGCATATCGTCAGTTAAGCAGGATCAGATTTTGGCACTGCTATTGTTAGCTGTAAGCATTTGTTTGTTTCATTAGTGGCAATTATGCCCAGTAGGGACTGCCAAAAGCACGTAGTGATCCAAGAGGTGGATTTAATAAATAAGCTTGTATCAGTGAAAAATATTCCATCCAGATGGAAGAAGTATTTTAGATTTTCTTACTTTTCAAAATGTTACAGTTAACTTCTGGACAAGAAAAATCTGACTTTTTAGACATTTGAGCCTCCAACCTACTTTCACATTAGCTGTGGATGTGGAAAACTTATTAAAGAATAATCCCTAATTTCACCAAACAATTCCTCATTTCAAAATATGGAAGCATTCCTGCTTCTTGTTCACCATGATTAAGCCATTCAGCTTACTGACTTGGAACCTGACATAACAATACTTTTTTGTGTATCTAACAAGACTAAAGTGCTAGTTGAAACATGAGGAGTTTTGCCTTCACAAAGCTCAGCTATACAGACATTTGGACCTAAAGCTGAAGTTAAAAAAAAAAGCCAAGCACAAAAATCCCCTGTTGTCTATTATATTGGAATAAGCCTTGAGATCTGTATAGGGATAAGGACAGACAATTCAGACAAATCACTGTAAACTGATGATAGCATCAAGTACTAAATTTCATCTCAATGACTCCAAGTCTTCACTTCAGAGAAGAGTAGAAGTGCTAAGACAGAATTCAAAGAACTATCCTTTGGCTTCAGATAATTCCATACTGGGAAATGTGGGAGGAAAAAAGAGAAAATAAGACTTGTTGATTTTGTAGCTGATTGAGAGCTTAAATAGTACTGAAAATTTCACCATGAACCCATAACTTGTTCAACAGGACAGGATGCTCACTATGTTAAACCCAGTTGGCAAAGGGCATTTTAATTGTCAAATATCAAGGGTTATCTGGATACAGACACAAGCTAGAAAATATCTCCAGAACTCAGTTTTTCTTCCTGAGACCAGCACTACAGAGCTTGGGAATCACTTGGTCTATATGTTTTAGCATTAAATAATAATTTTAAAAAGACATCAAAACCACAACCTGAAAGTTTTGATTATAGTGTTTGAGGAAACGTCCTAATTATAATTCAAGAGGCAGAGATTGTGAAAGCAATGGAGGGTGACACACTGATAGCTACTGAGTTCAGGCTGTCTTCCAATTAAATAATTTTGCTGGGAGTATATCTACCTGTAGCTCTCACCACAGTATAAACCTTGATCTCAGCAATCACAATGACAATTCTGAACCACCACACCAAACAAGACTTAGGTGACTAATTTTCATTAACAATCTGAACCAAAATTATTCTCCTTCTATTAAGAAAAACAACCAACCAAAAAACAAAAAATAAATCCTACAAAAACTACATCCCCCCCTAAAAACAAACAAACAAAATAAAAGGAGTTAAGAAGAACCTAAAAAAGAAAAACCAAAACCAACTTATTCCTGAACAAACACTGTGTGTCATGAACTTGGCAGCACCAGTTGGGGAAATCTGGTTGTCCTGATGAGCTTCTTAAATCCTACTAAAAGAGTTGAAGCTAATTATAATCTAGTGAGGGGGGGAAAAATATCCAAACAACTTTTTTTCTGAGATATATTAAAAAAACAAGTTTAAAAAAAGTGGTCAGCAATGAAAATATGTTTCATTCAAATGTTCCAATGTTGCATCTTAATCTGAATCAGAAGTACAGAAAAAAATTTAAATGCTTTAAGAAATAGCCCCTCTTGTCACTCTCCATAAACCAGAGTACAAATCTTTTTTCTTACTTTGTTTACACTTATATACTTGCAGGAATTGGAAAGCTCTAAAAAAAATTCTATTTTGGGGAGAATAATCTGTTTCATAAAATATCANAATTTTCATTAACAATCTGAACCAAAATTATTCTCCTTCTATTAAGAAAAACAACCAACCAAAAAACAAAAAATAAATCCTACAAAAACTACATCCCCCCCTAAAAACAAACAAACAAAATAAAAGGAGTTAAGAAGAACCTAAAAAAGAAAAACCAAAACCAACTTATTCCTGAACAAACACTGTGTGTCATGAACTTGGCAGCACCAGTTGGGGAAATCTGGTTGTCCTGATGAGCTTCTTAAATCCTACTAAAAGAGTTGAAGCTAATTATAATCTAGTGAGGGGGGGAAAAATATCCAAACAACTTTTTTTCTGAGATATATTAAAAAAACAAGTTTAAAAAAAGTGGTCAGCAATGAAAATATGTTTCATTCAAATGTTCCAATGTTGCATCTTAATCTGAATCAGAAGTACAGAAAAAAATTTAAATGCTTTAAGAAATAGCCCCTCTTGTCACTCTCCATAAACCAGAGTACAAATCTTTTTTCTTACTTTGTTTACACTTATATACTTGCAGGAATTGGAAAGCTCTAAAAAAAATTCTATTTTGGGGAGAATAATCTGTTTCATAAAATATCATCTGCACGGGATATTTATTCAATCCTTTTATAAGAAGAGATTTGGCAGCTGAACATTATGTATGACAGACTTCTTTCACACCATCTGTTATCTGTAGCAAATCAGAAAGCATTTCTTCATTATTTTTTGTGAAGAACTCTCGGTGCAGTTCAGAACACTTCAAAAAAGTATTTGCTATTTTTTAGAGGAGAAATGCTGGCAGTGGCCATTCAGTTCTAGGGCTTAAGTGCTTTGTTCTTTAGGGATCCTGCTCAACACTAGGCTAGTTCACAGTGAGTTAGAAATTTTTAAAGTTACAGAATAGGTAAAAAACCTGCTTGTTTTCTCTTTCTAATGTACTCCCTAACCCAATTATCTTTCATATGATTTTCATTCACAGAGAAAGTAAACTAGGCTCAAGTGAGGCATTGCATTAACTCCACTTGCCCACACTGAGCAATTTCTTCAGCTGTTGACTTTTGTCATCTGTAGTATGAACATTCACTGATACCAAAATGTAACTTTACTTCACAGTGTGTATTCCTCTCCTAGACTGGAGCTCCTTTTGAATGAATATGAGTTTATAAATAGACCAGAAACATTGGGAAAAAACACCATCACACACATAAAAATCCTAAAAACCAAAACATGAAACTGAAAACAAAACCAAGCCAAAAAAAACCCAAACCAACCAAACAAACCAAAAAAAGCCATGAAGCACCCCACCAAAAAACACCAAACCAAAACCACAAAACAAAATCAAAAAACCACCTCAAACCCAAAAACTCCAAACCATTATTTTTATTTTTTTTTAGATTTTTGTGATAAGCTGTCTATTTTCTCATGCTTCAGAAAATTCAGCATCTGTTTCTTTCAATAAAAAAAAAAATTATGAACACATGTTTTAGATTTAGAAATTATTTTGAAACAGATTTACTATTCTACTTCCATCTTTGCCATGGCACAAAACTACTACATATCCAGAAGTGCTTTAACACTTGAAAGTAATCATAGAATTACAGAATATGCTGAGATGAAAGGGACCCGCAGTGATTATCAAGTCCAACTCCTGCCCCTGCACAGCATAACCCCAAGACTCATACTATGTGCCTGAGAGCATTGCCCAAACACTTGAGCTCTGGCAGACTTGGTGCTGTGACCAAGCTGGAGAGGAGCATATCCTAGAACAAAAGCTGCAACTAGGAAAGAAATAAAAAATTTCAAACCCACTGATCTCACTGTGATCCACCCAACCAAATTAATCTGGTGAATAAAGTTTCACACTGATAAACTCTCTTTTCTAAATTAATTAAAGTCACTGAAAATTTCTTGGAATTTGGGGAATAAAAATGGATTAGTAGAAAAAAAGAGGACCAGTTCAAGCTTCTTATGTTCTTTCTCTGAACATTTTTAGCATGACTGTGTTTTTCCTCTGCCAGATCAGGGTGGATGCTGCTAGTTGATACTCTCTATGTACATACATATGTACCTGTTCTTAGAAACCAAACTTATCCACTAGTTAGCCCTAGATCCTCTGGTACTTATTAGTACCTGGCTGTAGAAGTCCTTGGGTTTTGCAGATACACTCTTCCTGTTGGCACTCAGACCCTCTCTTGTTCCGTACATACCTCCCTCACTCCACAGTAGCTGCCCCAGACCTATGGCTTTCTCAGAAGATGATTGTCATGCTGTGTGCCCCAGAAAGTGAAAGAAGCACCTGGCTAAGCAAATATCTGACTGCCAGACTGCTGGTGTGTCCACTGTCTGGCCTCCAAACCTACTGTCTCTCCTATAACTTGCTGCCAGGCCTTTTATACCATGTAGCAGCTAATTTGGCTTGAAATTACCTGGTGAAGTACACACTGCAATGCTGAAATTCCCTGGGGAAACATTCACACTCTTTCAGATTACAGCCATTTAGACCTCAACTCACAAACACCAGACAGGAGTCTACTGAGGAAAACAGAAATAGCATTTAACATGTAGAAATGACAGATTCTGGTGATCAGATCCAGTGCTTAGCCAAACCTATTGACCAGAAATCTGTTTACACTGAAGTCCTTTCTCCCTCCCTGCTTCACCCTGCCTTTTTGTCTCTCCATTTTTATGTTCATGTTCCCCCAATTCACCCCTATTCCTTCTGTTCTCCACCTTTGGTCCTTCTCTAAATATCTCAATACATCTTTCACAGAGCCACTATTCCCTTAAAATGTTCTATAAAATTTATTACATAAGCCCAAAATGACCCTCCTTCTGTATTCCATCATGAGTCCCATATTCCTTTCAGCAATTAAGTACCCTTCAATCTTCAAGGTGCTTGCACTCATTAAGATGAGTGTGCATCCCTCTACTTACTGTTTATTTGCATTTTTGGTGATTAGCCTGTAATTATATTGCCTATTAATTATTAGTTTTTATCCTTCTAGAAATCAAGTTGATTAAACTGTGCTCATTTTCCTAAGACTGACAGCAACTTGGATTATATTTCATTCTCTTTCCTTCTTCACATTCATATACCATTGATTCTTACTGTCAACTGTCACATTTGAGTTATAATTAAAAATGTTCAATATTAAATCTTTTTTAAAGCTAAATAATTTTTAATCTTCAAGTCAAAGCCCATAGGTTGATTTTATACTTCCTGGTCCTCCTAAGTGAGACTTTGAAGATCTAGTGCCTAGACCTTCACAATAAAGTAATGAGAAACCTAGCAAGAACTCCCAAACAAGCCTAACTTCCTTGATTTTTGAGTTCTTTAGAAGCCCTAAAATGAAACTAATTCCATAACAATTCAGAAACCTTTCAAAAGCATAGCACTATATTGAACAGAAACAGACTTTTCAATCTATAGTTTAAAAGAAATAAGTTTGCTCTTTGAAAGCAATGCAAATACTATCAACAAATTCTGTGGTACTTTTATAGAACAGATATATAAATGATAGCTTAAGAATTGAATTAAATACACATTTTTTTTTCATGAAAAGCAGTCTACAGATTCCTTTTGCATGTTTGTGTCTCCTGCAACTTGAAAAGCATCTGGATGCTATAGGCTGGCAACAGTTTCTTTCAGATAGAAAGTCTTATGAAAACTTAAAAAACAGAAATTACAGTCACAAGAGACTGTTTCATGATACAGAGATCTGTAAGTCTGTAGCTTAGATTGTTTTGGGCCATCTAACTTCCTCCCCTCCCCTCAAAAAAAAGTCAACATTTCTTCAAGCGATATTTTCCATTTACAACAGTATTTTATCCCTACAGGGATTCTGCCCCATAAATGCTATCAGTTTTTGTCTATCTTTTGCCTTAGAAATACATAATCCTTTTCATATGAGATTTCATATCCTGCAGTAGTATGTCTGTTTTCATTGCCCAGCTCTCTATTTTAATGCACACACTTCAATTACTTCTCTGGTCTTGACGAGCTTGCAAATTAAACTACAGTCTGTCCTTTTATTATCTATATATGAAGCCAAAATTATAATACAACTAGGTTTCATTTTGACAAAATATATTTGACTCCATTATGTTGGGAGAATGAAGAAACTTTTTATTCTTTCTACATTCAGGCTTTCATACTCATGTAATCTCACAGCTGCTCCTGCTCATGTTCCTAAGATGATCACTTCTCATTAGCAATTTCCATTTCTAACTCGTTTCCTCAGTGATTCTTCAGCCCTTAGGCTATTTAAAAACAGACAAAATCCAAAACATATACTCACACCCAAATGCTGTAACATGAGAATTCAAGCCTTCTTCTCCCTCTGCCTAAAGCTAAGAGAGGGGCAGATCAGGGGCATGAAATCTTCCATGCAGTTTTGGGACCACTCTTAGCTTCTCTTTCTCTTTCAGAAGCAGGAAAGAATATATATCTTGTTTACTTTAATATAGAGGAAGACTACCTGCCCATCAGAGACATATTTTTTACCTCATTTGATAGTATATTTTTATATTGATATTTATATATGTTCCAGGAGAATCCATCATTCAGATATCAGCATGATAAAGAGTATCCAAAGATATGTTTGCATGAAGCAGAAATTGAAAATTCTTAGGGTGTTTTGTCTGTTTAGAATATTTAGAGAAATCATGCATTAGCATCAGATAATTTTTCTCAACTTATAAATGTAATAAATGAAGAAACAGGCTTTTTTAGCATTCAAGCTGAAAAGTTTTCCTTTCATCCCTAGGAAATGCAAAGGCTTTCCAGCAGACCTAACTGAACCTTTTCCTTGACCAGTTGTGACAGCATAGTGGGATCTAATGCTCTCTCCTCTTTGTCTGTTTCCCTTTGGGTGATTCCAATCAGCCCACATGTCACCAGCTATAGCATGTCTAGACAATTTAGCCCTTCATTAAGCCACATCACCATCCTGGAATAATCATTGTTTTCAAGAGAAAAATACAAGTTTCAATGCAAGTTTTTAATATCAAGACTGTAATGCTTTCATGCTTTCCAGAAAATGTGCAAGCTAGTAAGATTTCCTGGAAAATAAGACTATTCTCCCCCTTTTTTCACTCTCCTGCTGTCATTCATGGTTCCTGGATCCCAACTCTCTATCAAGAGAAGTCTCTATTTCAAAAACTGATGCAAATTATTCAATACATAGATATAAGTAGATATTCTGTCCATTTTAATTTTTGATCTTCATAAAGTTTGTAACTCAAAATCATGGTTGGATTTCAAGCCATTTTAAATTCACCACTAAAAAGCTTAAGATCAAAGTGCAGATCTTGTAGGAAGGACTGAATTGTCAAATCTGGTAGTATATGTAATCCAGTGGTAAAACCTTAGCACACAATAGGCACGTTTATTAGGTAAGCAAACAGAATTCCTATGGTTTGACTGCTCTTCCCCTGCAATGTGGAAGCTGTATAAGATAAGGCTGAAGTACTTCATTCCTCTTCCTTTCAGTAAATGTCACATTGACCAGTCAAATTATTAACCATGAATGACAAGCCACAGGCTAGTTGATATCATAATGAAAATGTTCAAAATCAAGACAGCATTCTCTCAGAAAACTTAAACAAAACTCCTTGGAATAACAGAAAAAGATGAAAAAGTATTATTTTGGTGAAGAAAAGTAAAAAAACCTATCTGTTAAATCTACCTCTCATAAACTACACTCTCTAACTTATTCATATTCATATACTTTATAACATATTAAGTGTCTTTCACACCTGAAGAATACATTCAATCTTATCCAAATAATTTTTATTTGTAAAATTATGGTAAACATAATCTTAGATGTATTTTATTAGAATTTCAGAGACTGTAAACAACTTCAAAATAATCAAACCTCTGAAATGATGTTTCAAGATTTCCTAATTATACATAACCAAGATACTGTTATGACTTCTGGGACCACTCCAATCCAATATAATAAGATATAAAAGCATTTTTAAACTACTAAAAGCACATTTTTCCTACTTCCTGAATACCTGAAAATTACTTCCAACCATACACATTACACAGAAGCCTACTTCCTTCTAACTTTCAATGTAATGATTTCTTAAATATATATATATATAATTTTTAAAAAAATAGAACCAAAAGACAACATCTTAAGACTATTTTGTGAAATACACAGTTCCATAGCTATGCTCTGTATAATGGACTTCTTGAAAGTGATGTCTACCCACTGCCTAGGCCATAAAAACTGATGCATTTCTTACTTATTAGTTAGTTTGATACCTGTTCACCAAAGACCAGTTATTATCTGCATACTAATGGGTATATCAGGTGGTTTAGGTATCACTTTTGTGACTGACTGCAAAGTGATCTGCAGCTTCTAGAACAGAGTTTGTAACCCATAAGAGTGCTTTAAAACTGAGAATCAACCTTGTCATATTTCCAGGAAAAGCTAAGTCAACTAGAAGGAAAAATATTACAGAGGTAGCAAGCAACTTGCTCGCTTGAAGTCCTTAATCATCTAGAATTTAAAAGAAAATATAAACATTTCACAGTTGTCATGGTTTAACCTCAGCTGTCAACTAAGCCCCACAATCGTCTCACTCACTACTCCACAGTGGGATGGGGAGAGCATAGAAAGGGCAAAAGTGAGAAGATTTGTAGATTGAGACAAAAGTTAAATAGCAAAAGCAAAATTTGTGAGCACAAGTAAACAAAACCAATGAATTCATCTACAACTTCCCAAGGGCAGACAGGTGTTCAGCCATTCTCAGGAAAGCAGGGCTCCATCACACATCACGGTAACATGGGATGACAAACATCACGAACTCTGAATGTGTCCCCCCACTTCCTTCTTCCCTCAGCTGTATATGTGGAACACAATGCCATATGGAATGGAATATCCTTTTGGTTAGTCAGGATGAGTTATCCTGTCCCCTCCCAAACTGCCATGTGCTCCCAGTCTCCTCACTGGTGGGGCAATGTGAGGAGCAGAAAAGGCCTTAACTCTGTGTAATAATTGCCCAGCAGTAACTAGAACATCTCTGCACTATTAACAGTGTTCAGCACAAATCCAAAACATGGCTCCATATCAGCTGCTACAAAAAAAATTATCCCTGTCAAAACCTGCACAGCTCTATAAGAAAATACTGAAGAATGCCAGGAATTTTGTTCTGTCTACGTAAAGAATCAATATTCTGAACTAGACCCATCCTTCATCTCCTCTGGCTAGCAGGACTCATAATGAGTGTTCCTTTCTCACATAAGTCAGTCCTGGCACTCATTTCCCATTCGTAAATCTGTGGATTTCAAGTGCCTGTCTGTAGATAATTTTTCCTCACAATATTTTTTAAGCGAACAATGGGGGAGCCTGGCTGGTTCTTGCAGCATGATTGCAGAAATGATCTTGTTCATCTAGAGGGGATCTTGTTCAGCTCACAGGAATAGCTTAGCAGAAGAACAGGAAAAAGTGTTGCTACAACAGCATTCTTACATTCACATAAAACTGGTAGGGAGAATGTTGTGCAGCTGGAATATAAATCAGTGTGTGGAGGTGATCAGAATAGTTCTGTTTAGCTGAATAAAAGGACATTTTTTGATTAAAGATATTGAGACAAATCCCAGTCCCAAAAACAGAAGTAAAATTTCAGAGCACAGTATAGTTTTTTCTCATTTTCTCTTATGGGAAAAAAAAAAGGGTGAATCATAAATGCAGTTCTTGAAATACTTGCTTTGAAATCTTATTTTCTGACTTTTAATAACTTTCCAGAAGAGTCCCCTTCTAAGTCAGCTCAGAAAAGCCTGAGCCCGATTCAGTTACCGCAGAATGAGGATCATAGTCACGAAATGTTAAGGGGTTGGAATGTACCATAAAGATTGTCCAGTCCCAGCCCTCCCTTTCTGGGCTGTGAGTGCACACTGCTGGTTCACAGTCAAACAGCACCCCAAACTCTTTCTCTGTAGGATGGCTCTCAATCATTTCTCTGCCCAACCTGTAGGTGTGCCTGGGAATGCCCCAGGTATAGGACCTTGCATTTCACTTTGTTGAACTTCACAAGTTTTCATGAGCCTGTCCAGGTCCCTCTGTATGCCATTCCTTCCCTCCAGCCTATTGACTGCCCCACAGAGCTTGGTGTTGTCAGTGAACTTGCTGAGGGTGCCCTCAATCCCACTGTCTGTGTCATTGACGAGAGGCTGAACAGTATCGGCCCCACTATTGACCTCCAGGGAGATCTTTTTTTACTGGATGGAGTGTTTGAATATTCTAGTCTTTCCCATTAAAAGTTTCATTTTAAGCACTTTCTACTTGCTTTCCTTTTATCACCTCTTAAGCTATCCTCTTAGGATCAGAGCTAAAATTCCTGAAGCTGATTCCTAAATGTAGGAAACCAAGCCTTTACTTCAGCTGCTAAGGAACCAGACATTTTCCTAATGCAGAGAATCCAAAGCTCCATAGGCAAAGAAGTTCAGTTATTCTGCTAGCTAATCTAAACAGATTGAAGGGCCTCATATTTAAAGGGAAATATTCAAATACAGATGGCTAAGCAGCATCAGGTCTAAAATTCCAATTCTTTTATCTCTCTAAGCGTCCACCAACATCAAACAGAAGTCTGGGCCAATATGATTCACAAAAACTGGCCCTTCATATTCATTAGGCCTGAAATCACCTTTTGATCCAAACTTCTAGGGCAACCTGAACATTTACTGAACTGCCAGAAAATAAGCTACACATTTCATACTGTTATACAAGCTGCAGTAAAGCGAAAGATTCCAAGAAAGAATCGCCATTGTATGAGTCTTCAATTCAAGTAACATTCTCTGACTGCACTACTGGCGTACAGTGTACCTTATGAAGTAATTCAGCTCTACTTAGAAGCTTTTTTCATATATTCATTTTCAGAGAATTGTCCAATCATGTGAAAGAGACCATTCAGATCCTTAAGGGGAAGAGTGGGAAAGAATAAAGTCTCTATTTGAAAGAAGGTTATGAGAAGAAATTAGATTTTTTATGTGGGTTTATTTTCAATAAAATGAGTGAAATAAATGTTTTTTTTCTTTATTGGAATGTGTACATATTTGGGAAAAGAAAAAAGAATTGGCTGTAAATCAGAATACAGAATGAATTGCAGCCTTGCACTCAAACCTGCCTTCCACTCAAATTTTCTGTTTGAAAGAGGCTTAGCACTTGGCCAGAGAGTGGATCCTCCACCTTGCGGAGACTGCTGGAACTCACCTAGCTCTTGAGTTACTGCTCCTTGTTGCCCACTGTTACAATCACATAAGAATGAACAACGCTGCTCAGGGACAATGAGATCAAAGCTGATTATATGTCTCTGAGAACTCAGGTGAAGAGGACAGGGACCTGTGGGAGTTTCTCAATCAAATTGAGAAGGGCTACAGGAGGAACAGATATATCCTGTCAATGTATCCATTGCTCTCAAGCTGGCAAAGCGCTTTGTCTCCTACAAAACCTTCAAATGACCTTCAAAGAGCAGACTGCTGTCAAGGAACCTGTGAAACCTGACAAAAATGGGGCAACAAATTAGAAAATCAAGATGGGATAGTTTTTTATGAATGGAGTTGTGAGACAGATGGATACATATTTTCAGGGAAAAGGGAAGAAAAATTATTTCATTCTACATAAAGGAACAAAAATAATACATGGAGTTCCCCTAGAGCATGATAATCTGAAACAGGATCTGGAAAAGATCAAAGAGATGTGTTAAAGAATGACTGTGGCAAATACCAAAAAGTAAAAAAAAAGAGACTGAACATTATTCAAGATATACTAAGCATTATCCAGACAGCTGGGAGACGGTGCAGTCACAAGTCCTCATTTTCATAGAGGACTTTTACGACTTTGATATTATCGCAGTTTGGACAGGTGTTTACCAAGAAAGGCAGGAGCCTCCCTTGGAATGAGAAATGTAAANGAGGTGGTGGCCACGCGGTCCAGTTGGAACTGGGGGAAAGGCGGGCTCGGGATCTCGGGGTCCCCAGATGAAAAGAGTTCCCCTCTCAGCGAGGTATTAATGGGGCACGAACCTCTGCGGCCGCGGCAGGAGAAACAGGCTGGGCTGGACCGCGGTGATGAGCGAGCTCCTCTCCCCCGGTCACAGCCACACGTCCCCCTCCCAAAGCCGAGAGCAGCAGCAGCAGGGCGAGGCCGGGGCTCCGTAAGGCCGAGCCGGCGAGCGGGACCGGGCTGTGTCCCAGCCCCCACCAGCTCCACCCCCCGCGGGGCCTCTGTCCCTCCCTGAGAAACCCCCAGACAGGGAGGGGCCGCACCCACATGCCCGCCAGGCTCAGTCACTTTCTATTGTTTCTCCTTAAGTACCTTTTTATTAACATTTCTAAGGAGGAAAAAACTTCTCTAAAAAAACGTCAACAGATATCTGCTGAAAAACCAACACTCTGAAAAACCCCTAATCGAGAAAATTTTAAAAGTGCGTTGGAGATATTTTTTTCCCCAAAAGTTAGGGAAAGATGTTCCACCAACTTGGAATGACAGCAGTGAACAGAAGTTCTCAGAATAATAAAAATCAACTAGAGAAATATTAATTTTATGTCCCAAAGAGGGCATAGAGAAGGATGTGGAAAACTGAAGCCAGTCGCACCTCCATTCCCAAGATCACAGGTGCCCTCAAAGAAATTTCTAGGCATGTGAAAGACATGGAATCAGCCTGAACAGATTTGCCAAGCACGAAACCTGTACTTGAGTAATTTTATCACTTTGTGTGACACAAACTGAATTCAGTAATACAACCACAAAGTAATTAAAAATAGATAATTAATATCTCAAATTAAGTAGAATTAAAATAAGCACTTACATAATTGTGTTAATTTTCAAATTATCTTTGACAAAAAATTCCTCAAATTTCTTATTTCCATCTCAAATATCATCTTCTTACTTAAATCACCCAATATTGTTTTAGTTTGCCATAATCTACATCTGTTTTTGCAGTAGAGTCAGAACAGGTGTCTGACAATAACCAAAAGACTAATGTTTACGTGCAAGCCATATATACACTGGAGCTTGTCTCAAACATCTTTTCTCCCTCAAAAATAAATACTAGGATGACAATAACTAGCACTGGAAAACCTACTTAGTATTAGAATCTAATTTCTATTTGCTCAGTACTTTCAGACACATGATTTTCAAGAACTAGTCAATTTGTAAACAATACTTCTTCAAACCTGGCTCAGTTTCTCTCCACAATGTAAATATTGAATTACAGGTATTACTAAGTCTCCACAATCAAGCTGAGTGTGTGTTGGTTTGCATAATATTCTAAAGGAAAAGTTACCCACTCTTCTCAGCCAAATGATTTTCAGCACTTGAAATTTTCAGGCTTTTCTTCCTGCTTCAGCTGCTGTCACTTTCAGTTCCATTATCCAATCTCCTTGCTTTAAGTTTGATCGTATCACCAGTCTTAACCCCAAAAAAAGTTATTCTCAACCCAAAACAATGAACTTCATTCTAGACAAACTCTTCTCCTCCTCACTTTGCTTTGACCATATGGCTAGGGACACTTAAAAGCAAGTAAAGTTCCAGAGCAAAAAGGCCTTGCAAAGGAGGTTTTATTATCTTTCATCATTTTATTTTTGTACATTTATAACACAGGTTTTCATACCCTAAAATTCACACAGCGTATAAAGGCAAAGAAGATCCAGAAGATTCTCTTGTTGATTTTCCCAGGAATTTCTACAGCATGAGCTTTTTCTACAAGTTGTCCCTCATTTCTCTGTAACAGAACACAGTTATAGGCAGGTGTTGCAGGCAGGATGCTCTCAAACATTGCTTTGGTTAATTTGCTAGCAACTCACACAAGCCTTTGGCCAGAGGTTGAGCACAGGAGCAGATGCCCTAGGGCACCATTTTCAGTTTTAATGCCAGTCTAATTACAATTACTTTACTTTTCTTCTATTATGTCCATGACAAAATGGAAAGGGAGAAGAATGACACTGGGAGTCAACCCAGACAATCATGGTTCAGGAGTAAAATGGTCTAAATCCAATCCATATATTTTGAATGCTTTTCCGGGCAATGGAATGATTAGAAGGAAAACACTCTGACCAGTAAGAGAATCAGCTTTGTTAATAGTTTTCAATGTAACAGCAGAATATGATTATATTATTTTCCAGCTCAGAAAGTAGTGTTTATGCCTGAAAAGAGGTATTGCCAGAGATGCAAATAGCTCTCTGAAGTTCATCTGAAAAAAACATTAAAACTGCTTGAAACTCTTATTTATACACACAGCTGTGATGCAATTACAATGGTTATGCAAAATACAGTAAAAAAATTAGAGTTATAGCAAAAAACATCTACTGGAGTAAATACTCCATCTGTGCAGGATTTCCAAACTGTCATTCATACGAAAAAGACTTTTCCAGACCTCCACCGTTGATCAGAAATGAAATCTAATTTCTGAGAAAGCAGAGGTTTTGAGAGGTAGCACAGTCACTGAATTTTTCCTTTAAAGACAAATATGCAGGGACCACCTCTGTAGTATTGATTTAACATTTTTCATTTATGACTAAGTATTTTCTATATGTTCCCTTCTTCCATTTTTGTCGATTTACATTTGAGTACAGAGAGGTTTTCATTTTATTTCTCTAATTGAATAGTATTGATCAGTACACCTGTGACAGTGACTTAGCTCTCTTTGTAAAAAACTTTTCACTGCTGCAATTTAAGTGTGTTGTCTTCTTCTATAAAATTTGTCTAAATCTTCAGTCAATTAAGATATCTTTCTTTTTCTCTTTTTGTTTTGTTTGATTTTGTAGATCATAGAATTTCCTGAGAAGGAAGGGATCCACAAGTATAATAAAGTCCAATTCCTGGTCCTGAACAGGAAAATCCCTCTCACCTTGTGTCTGAAGTCATTATCCAAATACTTCTTGAACTCTGCCAGTGCTGTGACCACTTCCCTGGGGAGTCTATTCCCCTGCCCAGCCACCCTCTGGGTGAAGAACCTATTCCTAATATCCAATCTAAATCACCCCTTACACAGCTTCATGCCATTCCTTTGGGTTGTATCACTGATAACCACAGGGTTATCAGCGTCTGCCTCTCTTCTTCCCCACACAAGGAAGTTGCAGACTGTAATGAGGTCTCCCCTCAGTCTCCTCTCCTCCAGGCTGAACAGACCAAGTGACCACAGCCACTCCTCATACTGCTTCCCCTCCAGGTCCTTCACCATCATTTTAGCTCTCCTCTGGATGCTTTCTAATAGTTTTATATCCTTCTTTACACAGCCCTCGAGGTGAGGCCACCCCAGCTCAGAGCAGAGCAGGACAATCCCCTCCCTTGCCCAGCTGGCGATGCTGTGCCTGATGCCCCCCAGGACAGGGTTGGCCCTCCTGTCTGCCAGGGCACTGCTGCCTCATGGTCAACTTGCCATTGACCAAGACCCCCAGTTGTCTTTCTGCAATGCTTCTCCCCAGCCTCTCATTCTCCAGTCCGTGTGGACATCCAGAGATGACCCGGCCCAGGTGCAGAATCTGGCACTTGTTTCTGTTGAACTTCATATGGCTGGTGATTGCCCAGCCCTCTGATTTTTTAAGGTCTCTCTGCAGAGCCTCCCTGCCCTCGAGGGTGTCAACAGCTCCTCCCAGTCTAATGTCACTGGCAAACTTACCTAGTATTCCTTCAAGTCTTATGTCCAAGTCATTTATGAAGATATTGAAAAGCACAGGGCTGAGGATGGAGCCCTGTGGAATCCCACTAGAGATAGGTTGCCAGTCTGATGCCACCTCATTCATTACAATTCCCCTTTGTGCTTAATCTGTTAGCCAGTTGTTCACACATCACATGATGTGTTTTTTCCAGCTGTATGCTGTACATTTTGTTCAGATGGATACTGTGAGAGACATTATCAAAAGCTTTGCTGAAATCCAAAAAGATCACATAACTTGCTTCCCTTGATCAGCTACTTGTACTAAAAGGAAATTAATTTTGACAAACAAGACCTTCCCCTCATGAAGCTGTGGTGGCTGTGACTGATCACTGCATCTTCCTTCAGGTGTTTTCAGTAATAGTAGTTGATCTTTGGCCACATGAATTTTCTCCCTACAGAGGTGAGCAGCATCACTGCACTCCTCCCATGTCACCCAATCTTGTTTCCACTGGGCATACAACTTCCTTCTTTGACTTAACTCCAAAAGAAGATCCCTGCTCAGCCAAGCTGGCCTTCTGCCTCAGCTGCTCAACTTCCAACATTTTGGAATTCCCTGATGCTGTGCCCTTAGGAGGTGGTGCTTGAAAAACATCCATCACAGATGGACCCCATTACCTTCAAAAGCATTTTCCCAGGGGTATTTACTAACTAGTTCCCTGAGCAATCTGAAGTCTGTTCTCCTCATGTTCAGGGTTGAAGTTTTGTTGTCTCTTTTCCTCTTGTCAACAGGGCATCTTAGTGTTCTCCTGGGGTTCCTCTGGTTCTAGAAATTCACCTTGCTCCATGGAATGTGTCTGCACCAGAACTGTTCACTTTGGTGATTGATGGTTATAAGATAACCTTAATTTTTGTGCTCTTATACATACATCAATACCCTACTGCAACACTGATAAAGTGTTTCAACTGTAATCATATCATGACCACAGCAGAACTGTTATGGGATGGAAGAAGTAGGAAGAAACAAAGATGTATGAAAAACTTGCACAATCTACCAGAAGATTTGGGCCAATTCAACCAACTTTATTTTGGCTTAAAGTCTTCTAGTAGAAGTGAAAAGGCATGTCAGAACTCTCATGATTTTTGTGAATACAAATTATTTTCAATATCAGTTCACTTATCTCATTACTGAGTCAGGCTAGAACAAGAAGAGAAAATAAAGCAACAAGAGAAAACCTTAGAATGAGGTCTGAAATGGAGATAGGGAGCAATTCAGGGAAGTCCAGAATAGAACTTTCATTTTAGTGCACAAGAACCAGCTCATTCTTGAAAGAAGAAAATATTCCAGTAGATCAATCTGATTCCCTGCAAATACACCTGGTAACTTAATCAAGTCATAATCAATCTCTCTTCCCACAGACAAAAAACAGGTGACTGAGGCTACTCTGCTCAAAAACAAGTCTCAGTTACACAGTTCAAAGGGCAGCAAGAATAGTCTGTTTTGTGTGTTCCTTCCTCCTCTTGGTGTGAGACCTTCAGGGCTTTTATACATTAAACTTCAAGCATTCACTGTTTCAGCCGAGTTCAATGGGAATCAGTGTCCTGAACCTATGTAATCACCACAATACAAAGCAGCATGAATCAAGTTGCCTACAATTATGGAGTATTTGTAACCTAAATTTCCTCTTGTATCCTAACCAATGCCATAGGGATAGGAAGACTTTCCCTTTGGAATGTTACTGCAAAGAAGTTAGTTTGAAATGAGTCATTGTGATCACAGGAAACTGTAACAAAAGAAAATTTAACTCAATTTTCAAACAGGGTACAAGAGTTGTCCAGAACACAGTTTAGGGTCATACTTGAATACAGACCAGTTCAAGAAAGGACTCTGTTCTGTGAACAAAACCCCAGAAATGCACAGCAAAAATAAGATCCTGTGATGACGGCACTAAATTCTATTATAAAGACCAAAGAAGCAAGATAATTTTGTTGTCTGCACTGGTATTGCAAAGTCTTGTGAATCTTGAATTTTGTAAGTGAAACAATTTCCAAGTGTTTCTTGTATTATTTTTAGACAATATGTCACTTTATAAATACTAACACAAGTAGAAATTAATTCATCTATTTTTAAAGAATGTTTTAGTGTTCTTTTTCCACCCTGGTATAACATAAAATAGTATGTTCCAATATATTTTCACAGTGCACTCTGCTATTATTCTCATTCAGAAGAGATGGTACATACAAAGCAAATGTTTAATCTCTCCTGGGTGAGAGGTCACTTTCATGGGAAATCCATTTCATAACGATTTCATATCTGTGATACTTAAAAATGATCTTCCAGGATCACACAATGAAACAGAAATCTTCTTGGGAAATGATACTACATGTCCCCTTAAGATTTAGGTCAGCTATGTTTTGAAGAACTTACATCAGGATGTAAAGGTGTCCTTAGTGAATTGAAAAGGGCACAATAATAAAACTATCTGAACTGGGGAATATGTGCAATAGGAAATAATTTCAGTAGGATACAATGGAACATAAATTGAAGGTTAGAAATGGAAGAATTATAATAACTTTAAAGAAAAGGAAAAGGTACCAGAAGCATATCACAAATTATCATGTTATAATGAGAGAAAAGCTAGAGAAAGGAGAAAAAGGAAAGAGATATTTGAAATGTAAGAGAAATATTTCTGCAAATAACCTTCTTGTGGCCTCTGAAAAATTTTCAGACCAATCCGCTTTTTCTGCTGCTTCATATCAATGAGAAGGCAGTGAGGCCCTACAAAGAATATACAGTACTAATTTAGAATGCAGGATCAAACTACTGATAGTTCACAAGGATTCCAGTTTGGAAATCTCGGATTTATTGGTTTTCAATTCCTCTTATTATAAATGGGCTGATAAATGGACTTCATATGAAAGTAGTAACTTGGAGAACTATGAAAACAACCATTTAAAAGAAGTTTTGAGCACCTTATTCAGTAAGAGAGGTATACTTAAGGGACTTCAGTAAGATATATTCTTTTTATCCTTGTTATGCTATTATTTTCCCACTTTAAATGATGCCCCTCCAAGACATAAGCAAATTAAATCAAACAGAAAAAACAACATAATGTTCTGTTCTTGATCTGAGTATTCTAGATTAAGTTTAGAATGACAGCAGTAAACAGAAAACACTTTTACCTGCAATATTTACTTGTAAGTCAAAGGTCACACTTTGTTCCAGATGAAACCATTCTCCAAATGAAACATTCACAAAAATGTTAAAAAAAATCAAACACAAGGAAAGATGAAGTCATCTGCATTTCAACATTAGATAATTGCAATTTTTACCTTCTGCAAGATTTATGTTTATGTAGAGCTGATATTTTGATGCTGACATCCATTGAGTAGATGAGTAAACTCAGTGCTATATTTCCTCTTCTGTATTATCAGGTTTTCAGACTCTGATTTTATGATTCAAAATATCTTGGGAGCAAGCATGCCTGAGACACATTCCATTATCTTCTACAAGTCCTTCTCTAAATTAAATGTGCTGTTTAGCAAACTAGGGCTCCTAAGTCGCAGAGCAGATGATGTATCTATATATAGAGCAGTGTATCGTATCTATATCTAGAGTAGTGCATCCCAATGTACTATTTCAAAATGCAAGATGTTTTCTCTTACTCTCATGGTCAGAGTGATAAAAGGTCAATGCTAATAAAAAATTTATTCATTGTTTTTAAAATTTATACCTAGTTTTACTTTTTATCTATGTATCATATCTTTAGGTTAGTATTTCCACACAGTAAGCTCCATAAGATGTACATGTGTCTTTTCCACTAGTAGAAATCATCTTAAATGTATGTAAAACAGTATCAGAGTCTACCAATGAGACTGCTATTTTGCTGCATTTTTAGTTTATGTTGAATTGTGACTGTGTGAGAATAATAAAACAATTTCAATATAATAGAGTCATTTAGGTTGGAAAAGATCCCTGAAATGGAGTTCAACCATAAACTTAGTGCTGCCAAATCCTACTAAAACAAATCCCTAAGTGTCACATCTACACATCTTTTAAATACCTTGAGGGATGGTGACTCAATCACTTTCCTGGGCAGCCTCTTCCAGTGCTTAATAACCCTTTCCATAAGGAAATATTTCTTCTATCTTATCCGAACATCCCCTTGTGCAACCTGAAGCTCTTTCCTTTTGTCCCATCACTCATTATCAGAGACAAGAGGCCAATTCCCAGCTCACTACAATCTCCTTTCAGATAGTTGTAGAGAGCAATAAGGTTTCCCCTGAGACTCCTTTCCTTAAGGCTAAACACCCACTCTTCCTCAACTGCTTTTCATCAGAATTGTGCTCCAGACCCTTCACCAGCCCCATTGCCCTTCTCTGGACACTCTCCAGCCCCTCAATGTCTTTCTTGTTGTGAGGGGCCGGAACTGGACACAGGATTCAAGGTGTGGCCTCACCAGTGCTGAGTACAGGGGGTGATCACTGCCCTGGTCCTGCTGACTACACCATTGCTGATACAGGCCAGGATGCCATTGGCCTTCTTGGCTATGTAGGAATACAGCTGGGTCATGTTCAGCTCTTCAACCCTCAGGTCCTTTTCCACCAAGCAGCTTTTCAGCCACTCTTCCCCTGACCTGTATCACTTGGGGTTGTTGTGACCCAGATGAAGGATGGGGCACTTGGCATTGTTGATACCCATGCAATTGGCCTCAGCCCAACAATCCAACCTGTCCAGATCCATCTGCAGAGCCTTTCTATCCTCCAGCAGATCAACATTCCTGTCCAACTTGATGTTGTCTCTATGCCCTCATCCAGGTACTTGGTAAAGACATCAAACAGAACTGTACCCCAATAGTGAGCCCTAGGGAGACCTACTTCTATTTGTCTGTCAACTGGATTTCACTCCTTTCACCACCACTCTCAGGGCTCAGTCATCCATACAATTTTTTATCTAGTGAAAAGTACACCTGTCCAAGCCTGTCATCTTCACCGGAAGAATGGAATGGACAGTGGTGTCCAGGTAACCAACATCCACAGCCTTGCCATCATAGAGTCATTGGGCATGGGAAAGAGCTCTAAGATTGAGTCCAACCCTCAACCTAACACTTTCAGGTCTACCACTAGACCATTTACCTTTTTGAACACTTCTGGGGATGGCAATTCCATCATTTCCCTGTGCAGCCTGTTCCAATTGCTGATCACTCTTGTCATGCATACTAAGGTGGTCAAATAAATTAATTTATCAGGCTGATCAATTACACAGTTTTACATTAGCACATCAGTTTTTAGACATGTTTTTTTTTCTGATGTACTCCATAAAATCAATAGAATTGTTCCAACTTACACTGTCCAAAACCACCTTGTCCACGGCTGCTATATGACTGAAAAACTTTCGGCTTGATAAAATTCTAATACCCTTAGCTAAATAAATTTTGCAAGTCTGATGATTTGGGGTTTAAAAATTACTTTCCAGGAATGTATTGAATGGATTACTATATTCAGAGTTAACTTTTTAAAATAAAGGTTATTTCATAGAAACACTTCTAATCCATAGCTAATTCTCACAGAAGGATCTTAACACAGTGCCATTAAAAAGGTAATATGAAGAAGCAGAGCTACACATATAGGGAATTAGTCCCAAAATAGATTTTGTAGTGTATCTGATACATTTTGAAGAAATCTTCTACTTCTTCTTTTCTGTAATGATCCATGACAAGTATGCCAAAGGAAATGTTACTTACAGATAAAACCCCTGCAAATTAAATACATGCTTGTCAAGAAGTACTTTTTACTCCTTTTTGTGTAGAAACTACTCATATATATGTAGATAAAACTCTTTTTTTAGGCCTGATTTGTAAAGTTCTAAAAGGGCCAAGGCAATATTAATTAGGAAGCTGAAAAAAGAAAGATTATCCTTTGTGATTAAGTTCCTTATTTAGCCTGTTACTGCAAACATCGAGAATAATTTCCCTTTTCAGTGTTTTAGATCAGCAGGGTTCATTGCATGCTGAGTTTGAGGACTCTTACTTGGTAAGCAAAATGCATGAATTAGAACTGCTAAATATGCTCTCAAGTTGTATAATGTTGAAAGAAATTAAATAAATTCCTTGAAACTACTTCCAGTCTCAAAACTGTAGCATTTTCTAAAACCTCTAAGATATATATCCCTACATTAAAGAGAATTCACCTTCTGGTAAAAAAGAGTTCCAAAAAAAATAAACAACTTTCCTACAGGTGATTGATCTGAAAACTATCCTTCCCTGTCTTTCATAGCCCAGATGGAGAGGATAATTGCAGCTCTTGAGATTGGGACGTGAACTTCGTCATGTTTGCCACAGTTTTCTGCTTCAGTCAACTTTTTCCTCCTACTGCTTTTGGCAGAGGTGGATATGAGTAATTCAACTTCTTCCCCTCAGCAACTAGAGCATAATAGGGAAAGATCTGGAGTGCTCCTTTCAAAAGCCCACAATGAGTAGAAGTTGCTTACACAGTATGGACTCCTTATCCTAAAGGAGAATGTCTAGCCAAGGAGGAAGTATATTTACTGTCAGCAAGAGGTAAGTTGCTGTTTCTGGAAGAGAGACAAGAGTATAGCATGCATATAAGTCTTCTTTCTCAACACCAAATTAACCTACAATAAAACTTCACAACACTTTTCCCTACAGATTTTGATCTATGAGCTATCACATTTGCCATTGGGACATATTTTTCCTTCTTCCTATAAATGTATGGAAAAGTTAGTCCAGGCAAGTCTCACTCCAGTCTTATCTCTGGAGAAATGAAAAATGTCACCATTCCCCTGGTTCCCTGGAAAAAATAAAAGTGTGAAGTTGTTCTCAGATCCTTCTCTTTCAACTTTGTCTTGAGTGGTCACTATTGACTATTATGGCTCTGAGTTGTGCAAAAGAGTTATGGACTTCTTTTTGTCTCTACTGCAGCCGTAGTGTTTCCCAGAAGATCCATCACTGTTCAGCTGTCTATTGCTTTGGTGGGCTCTAGGCCAGAGCTGGACTCAGTGATATTCTCTCACAGAGAGTCCCACATTTCATCTTACTGTCTGAAATATTTGGTATCACTTCTGCTAAATGAATACCAAACCAACGAAAAGGAGAAATTTTGTCTAGTACTGGACCTCTTGCACATAATAACATCAATTCTACTATCGCGGTTCATGTATTTATTGATTTTTTTAAGTTCAACACATTCTGCTTTTACAGCTCACTTCAATATCTTCATTAGTACCAGAGCCAGTACTCAGCTACACACTAGTAATGATTACATTTAGTATCAACCTAAGATGCTAGAATGTCTACTCAAGGTTCTTTATTGCCTGTATAGACTATATGTTGCATCCAAAAAGTCAGAATTCATAGCCCAGATACAGAAAGCCACAAAAAGACCTAAATAGCTGAATAGCTAAATATTGTGACAATGATTTTGTATATACTCAATAATTTAGAGAACCCTGAAAGCTCTGTCTCAGTTACAGATAAGTCACACAACAGTTTATGCACTTTGAGGTCCCAAGACATCACTCAACCCATTAAAAAAAGCTGCCTTCTGTGATAGGAGACTCCATCAACCATGAAAAATCACGGATGTTTCCTGTATGGTCTATTCCCTCAGGAGCAGGAAAAAAAGACACTTTCAATATTTTTTTATAGTACTTCAGTGAAGAAAAGAAAGCCAGAATACAGTGTCTCTCATCTTTTTAAATGCCATGGTTTTAGGAACATCCTACATTGTACTTCTATAAAACTATAGATTTTCACCTCCTGCAAATTTCACTGCTTGCAAGCACCAAAATAATGGATGGCATGACCAATTTTTTCCCCTCATAACATATTCCAGTTTACAATCACCTGCAAAATAATTTGTGTTGTCATTTAGACTCAAAGGTCATTACAAAGCTACATTTTGCATACGGTTGTTTAGTTCTTCACAGAAAAATCTAATGAAGTTGTCTTAAATTTCAATTTACAGTGGTCCCTGCACTGGTTTTAGAATCTGCCCTTCGGAATAGTATGTTGCTATTTTTAATCACTATATTAGCCTTTGCTTATAGCCCTTCAGTCAGTTTTCACTTCAGTGAATCATAATGGAAAGCAAAATTGAGATATATTTGAATAGAAGCTCTACCTTAAAATAAAAATCAACAAACCAAACACCAAAAACCCTGCATTAGCTTTATAAATTTTACAGTGGAAGTGGATATATAATAAAGAGCTTGAGAGAGCAGAAGACCATTTCAATAGTGAGCACTCTGGGGCATTAACCTTGGGCAGCTGCCAGACGACAAACCAGCTGCTCTGTCACTATTCTTCCTCAACAGGATAGGCGGAGACAATAACAAGGGAAAACTCATGAACTGAGATAAAGACAAGGAGACTCCTTAACAAATACTATCACTGGCAAAACAGACTTGACTTGGGGGAAATTTGGGTTCCTGTCAGTTAAATTAAAGTTGGTTTAAGAAACAAAGACAAAATCTAAAACACCTTCCCCTACCATATTCCTTTCTTCCAAAGCTCAGCTTCACTGCTTCATTCCTGATTCTTCAAACTCTTCCCCTGTATATATTTAGCTTAATACACATTTAAGTCTATAATAATGGACAACAGAAAATAAATAAATTTCTACAAAACTTGAAGACCAACTTGAATCCTGAACCACTCTAGTATTTTACTTCCAGTAAAATTTAATCATTGCAGAAGTCCAGTTAAAATAGGATTCTGAAAGTAGCAGATAGAGGGTAAAAAGGACAATAGTCGATTATTCTTATTTCTGCTTTGACATTAAATTAACACAGTATTAATATCAGGGCCTCTTGAGTCCTTACTAATGTAAGTTAGCTTAAGTCAAACACTCCACTTTTTTTCTCCAAAGCTGGAATGCCATTTACATTTCTTATATTTTCACAGTTCTTACTACTGTTAGTTTCTAAATTTAAACAGAATATATTGCATATCTATGAAGATTTACTGTTTAATGGTTTAACGTTCTTCTAAAAGTGACATAACAGAAATAAAGAACTCTGAAAATGGAGCAAATTCTTTCAAATGGGTTGATATTACCATAAGCAGCCAAGCAAATATTTTGAAAATTCTAGTAGTACATTACTTCATCCTGACATTACATTCACCAAAACAGTATATAAGCTATTTTATCTCTGAAGCCTTCTTCTGGTTTCTTTTATTGAAAAAAGCATTCTCATCAATACAACCATGGTCCCAGCCAAATATTTACACAGCAGGTTACTAAATTTGTGTCTTGGTTTTGGCTGAGATAGACTTAATTGTCTTCCTAGTAGCTGGTATAGTGCTGTGTTTTGGATTTAGGATGAGAAGAATGTTTATAACCAACTGATATTTTAGCTTCTGTTGACCAGTGGTCATATGAAGTCAAGGACTTTTCAGTTTCTCATACTTCACTTCCAGCAAGTAGGTTGGGAGTGCACAAGAAATTGAAAGGAGGCACAGCCATGACAGCTGAACCCAACTGGCCAAAGGGATATTCTAGACCATATGTTGTCCTGCTCAAAAATAAAACTGGGGGAGCTGGCTGGGGAATACAGCCTGCTACTCAGGGACTGGGTGGGCATAAGTCACTGGGTAGTAAGCAATTCCTTTTTGCATCACTTGGCTTGTAGATTCTCCTAGCATTTTTATAAGTTTCCCTTCCTTTTCTGTCTGTTAAACTCTAATTATCTCAACCAATTAATTTAATCTTTTTTTCACATTCTTTCCCCATCCCACTGAGGGAGTGTATAGGCAAATGGCTGTGTGGTGTTCAGCTGCCTGCTGGAATAAATCATAACAACTATTCAGAAGGTATTTTCAAGTATCAATTTCTACTTAGAAACACTGAAAGTGATAAATATTTTGACGGAATCTTTGTCCTTATGCTCTGAGAATGTCTAGTGTCAGAACAAAGCACACTCTAATATACTCAACAGTGTGCCACATCCAACTTTTCCTTGTCCTGTACCTCGTGTCTATCTTTCTCATCTCAGTAATCTCTTCATGGAAGAGCATTCCACGATGCTGTACAAGCAAGCCATGTCATTTTTCTCACTTTTGTTACAAACTATTGTCTTGGTAAACATACTGCAGTATTGATAGCATGAATGAAGGCTGTAAAAGTTACTCCAAAACACTGAAGGACTCTAAGTTGAGACTTACATGTTTCTTGTTGTTTAAATGTTTACACAAGAAATTCCAAGGGCTATTTTACCCCAGAACCAATCTTTACCTCTGCAAGAAGTCTCAATTTAGATGTGTACCTTGGATTTACCAGTCTGTCACAAGATAAGGGTCTGTGATGATCGACATCATGCAAACGCACTAAAACTTACTGCGGAAGCTTGAATTTAACTGTGAGGAACAGTGCAATTCTTTTTTTATGTACTCTTTCAGTAGAAGAGGAATTAACAGCATTGCCAAAAATTTCTTACTGAAGAACACAGATTTAGGAAATGAGAAACATGGTCACCCATTCTCCAAGGAAAAAAAAAAATCTGAAGCTCCTGTGGTGCTGGAAAATGTTAAGTGCATTAACTATGTAACTTTGATATTGTACTCCATGTTCCTTGTAAAACTAATTAAGAGGAGTTGACAACAGCATACTGAGATCATATATAGTACAGTACAATTCAATCTAATAAAATGTTCCTTATAATAATTTATGTCTTGCTTTGTTTGGTTTTTTCCACTTTAAAGACTGGCTGTTTATCTTCCACAGTTCAAGTCTCTAAAATAAACAACTGTGAACAGCATTTTCTAATAATTCATGCAGTATTATTGATAAAAGGTATCTGCCAAAAAAAAAAAAAAGTCTTAAATTGAGCTTCATTTTTGTGTAAGCAAGGAGAAGAACTAAACAAGACTGATCCCAGACAATCACAGATTTTAACAATCATTTGCCTAACTTACCCAGATGACTGAATAGGTGTATAATAAGAAATGCAGTTTACATCTTAATACCTGTATAGCTGCCATACTGACTCATTCCTCTCCTTCCATCCTGTGCAAGGCAAGTGCAGTTGCTAAGGTGAATGGGCAAGTATTTGACATTAAGAACAGCCCTTTGTAAAACTTTCAGTAAATACCTGTAGTTGCCTTTAGCCCACTGAGGATAACAGGATCTGGAATATATTAATCCAATGCTGTAAATAGATGCCTGTAACACAACATATCTCTTGACTAGTAATATTTGTGTTGGTGTTCTTGATATTGACTATTTTTCTTTACCTCAACTTGTGTTGCATTCCTTTAAGAAGGGAGCTGAGTTCCAAAGGAGCTCTCAGACAGAACAGAGGGTCGTTCCTGGGGAATTTAGCAATATATACAGGGATATTTACACAGCAGTATGTGTTACCCACAACAGCTGAAGACATAGAAACACTTAAAGAATACACAACTATGTCTTAGAGGCAACTGATTACTTTCTAGGGGCTAAAAGAAATTTTTTCAGTTCACTGCAAACAAAGAAGGTAGTGCGCAGCCTGAAATCAAGCCTAATCATAAAAGTTATTATTTTACTTCCGAATTTCTGTCCTCTCTGACCAGTCACTGAGTTGCCTCCATTTTAAAAGTTCTATAATCCTTTTAAACTGAATTATGTTAATTTTGAAAACCATGCAGTCATCTTTGAGGAATCGATTAAAAAGAACTCTATGTAAGTGTCTGACCAAGTTATGTCCACACTATTTTGTTAGTATCTTGTGACAGACAACAACTAATTTGGACTTCATTCCCTGAATTATGTCTTGTCATCAAACTGAGAATAATGAATTTTTTAAGAAGTCAGACAGAAATGGTAAAGAAGTTAAAGGAGAGAGAGATTGACAAATGTTAGAAATTCTAGTCTACTCAGAGTGTCAATCATTACCAAGGCTCCCAAGAACCACACTCTCAAGCCCATTAAAGGCAGGGGAAAAAAAAAAAAGAAAGAGCCACCATGCAACACCTTTGCTGCAGAAAGTCAGGACATCAGAATTATGAAGCATTAGGTTGTATAGGTACAAACAGAACCACACGCAAGATATATGTAAAATCTGAGGGACAAATAAAAGCAGTAGACTACTGCCATTTTCATCTGGCCACATCCAGTCCAGATTTTTATATTGTTAACCATCTCAAAATCCCAGCTTCTGGGTTCCTAAATTCAAAACCAACCCCCCTTTTAATAAGATGAGAGTCTTTTAAAGGCCAACAAAAACCTGACCTTCAGATAGCTGTTTCATTTTTTAATTTTTCTTCCAAAACAGAAAAAAAACAAAACCCAAAGCACTTGCATTCATATTCTTTTTATTACAATATAGGTGTAATAAGTGTCATCCAAGATGACAGAGAAATCTGAAAAGGAGGTCAACTTCTGAGCAAGTCCAACCCTATCTTTGGGACTAATAACAGTCTCTCTGGGTTGGTTTAGCCTTTAGAGATCTGTGACTGAAAAACTTGCTAGGTAACAAGTTACCTCAGTGAGTTCATTTTAAAATGTAGAAACCTGGTATCATAAAACTTCCACTAGAAACACGAGTAGCCTGTGTGGAAAGAAGTGTTACCTTGAATAATGCAATTAGGCTTCTTCCATTCGGTGATTTTATTGGTCATAGAACCAAAAACTGGTGAATGAGAATCTTATTTTGCATTGCAACAGCTCAATTCATCATGCTTCATGCACATGAGCTACACACAGTAGAACATGTGGAAATTCAACATGGACCCAGGGAGGGACAGCTCAACGACAATGTTTAAATGTAGAAGTAGTTGAAGGAAGGACCACTTGACGTGACCTTTTGTTATCTGCATATGTTCTTGACAAAGTATTCTTATTCACTCAGCTGATATTAAGGAGCATTTTCTAGTGAACCTGCATGGAACAATGATGACTAGGTGAATGATTATGCGAATCACACATCAGTATTCCCAATAGATATTATACAGCATAAATCCCAGGATTCTTCCTGCTAAGAAAGAGCTACTGAGAAAACTGAGCCAAGTATCAACTGTTTCAAACATAGCAAGTATTCTACTTTTGAAGTATAATTAAACTGCCTTGAACTTGCATTAAAAAAGTATTTTTGAAATACTTCTTGGTTATTTACAACATTGATAGTTCTTTACTTAGCATATACTGTGTTTGTGTATTGAAACCCTGTTTTAACAGAGCTATGGAGATTAGGATAATGACAATACACTGCTGGACTAGAAGCAGATATAATACTTTAATCCCTCACTGTGACACTTGAGGAGTGAGAAAAAAACATGGCTTTGGTTTGGTGACTGCTTGGCTGTCAGAGTAGGATGGCACAACCCACACTCTCTGCCCCCAGGCATTTGAAATTCTGAAAACAGAATCTAAGGTCAGAATATGAATGAAGTAGAAGATGTTGATAGAATTATAGCTTTTTTTCTCTATTGGGAGCAGTATGGCAACTACACAGCAGCTTTTCTGCAGCACCATGTCTTGCAGCTCCTCCTGTTAGCTACCTATGCTGGGTGCATTGGCACAGGAGGTTCAGCTGAGCTGCTGATTTTACCCCCAACACTGGCAAGCTGCCCTCAGGCTCATCTCTAGTGAGCCTGGTCTTATACCGTTCAAAACTAATTTACAGCCCTCTCAATCAGCCTGCCAACTCATGGACTAGAGTTCTTTTCCCCTTTTTAGACAGGTGAACCCCATCTGTCTCCAACAGGCCTGGTGAACAAGACAGAAACAAGGATAAACAAAAGCATATTCACACCTAAAAGTTTCAAACCAAGTTACTGTGCTTATGATTGATACAGAAAATTACAGACAATTCTCTCAACCATTTTTCTGATAAAGAAGTGCTGAATAATTAGCCCATTTTCTTATAGGTATCTAAACTCAAAGAAATGATCCCTACATAAGCATAATTTTCATCAGCAGAGGCGGTTTCTTTAAGCAAAAGGTATATATCAGGACTTTTTAGCTAAAAATGGATATAAAGTGTATTTATGCAGAATGTTCAAGTGAAATGAGTTAGAGGTCATTAACACCCTAGCAAAATTTAAGAATATTCAAGCATAACATAATCGTCTCTAAATAAAAATCACCTTTAGGAAAGTTTTGTATGGCTACTAATAAGCCCTGTAAAGTACAAATATCACTTTGATTATTCTAATAGCATTATAGCTATCTAATTAGGTTTGAAATGAACCTAACTGATTTTGTGGCTTTTTTTTTTCCTTTGTGTTTATTCCTTTTTTTTTTTTCTTGTATGTTGATCTAATTTGAATAGTTTTCTTAGATTAGCTAAGATATTACTGCATGAGTATTCATTAATCTCTAATTAACATTTTTAAATCCTTACATTTTGATTTAAACATGCATGAAGTCTAATCTCTGTAACTGCAATTAGAATCACTTATTTAATAAATTTTGAACTAATGAGTGCATTGTTCTAAAATTGTTTATCATCATATATTTTACAGAAAAATGAGATTATAAAAAGTTTATGGCAATACACTCTTGGATGACATTTTTTTAGCATCAAGCTTGTCTTGGTCAGTTTTGGAGTTTTTAAAAATTGTTTTTTCTTCTAATTTGATATAAAACCGACAGTAGCTCCAAGTTTATTCAACTCTCTTAGTACTATAAAGAGTGATATGCATTTATCTGCTATAGAGGACAATCTGCCATGAAGTTGTGGCTGTGACATTTCTGCTTATTAAAAAGAACCAAAGATTCTTGTTCCCTTCTGTTAACTAATAATAAATTTTAAGACAATGAGGAATTTGTACACTGGTGTAAACATCACTGTACAGCTTGGTAGAGTTCTGCTCACTCCCTGTTTTTAAAACAATAAAAGTCAGGTGAAATAACAGCAAATTTCTCTGTAAAAATCCTTTTACATAGAGAAAATCACCAGGGCCAGAACCGGTACAAACACATATTTAACACCCAGCTAACATAATACAGAAATGTTGAATTTAGAGAGAGTTAGGCCAGCCATATCTCATATCCACATTTCCTAAAGATAGGTCTGATCAGGCTATTCTCCTCCACCTTACCATGGTCGTTATTTACATTTTAGACTTAAACTGAGGACTGAGAAAAATTAAAGTTAACTCTTGCCAAGTTATTGACCAGTAAAGCTCAAGAGAGAGTAATAAGTTTAAGGTGCCTGGGTGCTCTGGTCTGCACCTTGTCTTTTGACCAGTGCAAGGTTATACAAAGGAGGCCATGCCTGCAGCTTGAACAGCTGTGTCAGTGGGGCTCCACCATTTGGACAATTTCTTTGTCACTTGGAAGAGCCCAGCTTCTCAGCTGGTTGTTTGTTTGGAGCATGATGACAGTAATAAGGGTGGGCTGGTCATTCAGCTGTTAGATTTAGCACTTGGGTAGCCCTATAGTTCAGTACTGGCATTGCCAGCTACTGGCCACAGGCTGAGTGTTTGCAAGACATCAGGAGTGAGCTTTGCCACAACTGCTATATTTGACTTTTTCTTGACCTGCTTGCAGCATTCTTTTGCTTGGTTTTATTGTGACTTTTTTTTTTTAATTAACCAGGTGTCTACTGATGATTTGTTTTACTTCTTTTGTCTTTATATTGTGCAATCACAACTTTATATACAGACTGGTCACAAATATCTATTTTTACAAATATATCATTCTACAACTAATGTAACAAGGTGCACAGAGAAAAGAGTACTGACAGGAAAGCAGAGGCCTTGATTTGTGGTTATTTCCATAAATGCAACCTCAAGTTCTGCATGCAGGCTCATCCTCTCAAGCCTATCTTATCAAGCATGTCCTTTTTCATGTAGTCTTTGCAAAATGTGTTCAGACATCACATTTGCTGGGTTTCCCATATGTCTATTAAACATGAAGAAGGCTCACCATTAGTGTTTGCACTGCCTCTCCTCCTGATTTCCTTGCAGCTTTTATTCTGCTTCTGGCTCAAGAGCAGCAAGCTATGATTGCATCTGAACTACCCTGGTCACTGCTCTGGAATCTACAGACAAACACACAGCACAGAACAAGCCCTCCTATAGCTGGGTGTCTTCATTTGTCTTTGCCACTGAACAGTTTATAACACTTAAGCTTGTATCAAACAGCCGAAGAACATTAAGGGACATTCTGTTGATGAACAAGTTTAAGCTGCAACTCAGATAGGAAGGAAGTTGAAGTGAATTTTTTCAGGGTTTGCTTCTGGGTTTTTGCACTTTGTCATGATAATGCTTGCATTAGGGAGTTTTGAAAGTGTTCAGAAGATCAATTCTTAGGAGAAGAGTGACTGAAGGAAAAAGTTGGGGAGTTTAATTAATATTTTAGGGTGAAAAACAGTTCTTTTACCATTCAATGTTTTCTATAATAAAAAAATGACAACTAGAAGTATTTTAAGTGAAAATGTTTCCATTAATATTTCAGCTAAGCTTCACAGCAAGACATACCTCTTCACAAGTACATGAAGAGGTTGTTAAAAATGCTTGCAATGTAATGGTTTGCTGATAACAGTAAAATGTGCAGCTGAGCTCAACAGGATTGATTCAAGTACAGAGCATGTTGCTGAAGGTGTGTGAAAGTCAAACTAGTCAAAAACATGGAAATTAATACTTCAATCAGCTTAGCATAAAGTTTATTCAAAATCTTGTTAGAAATTTGTGAACCCATCCTTCCTCCATCTGTAGTGAACTTGGAGAATTTAACTAACAACAGC
This sequence comes from Notiomystis cincta, assembly GCA_013398075.1. Classification (NCBI taxonomy): domain Eukaryota; kingdom Metazoa; phylum Chordata; class Aves; order Passeriformes; family Notiomystidae; genus Notiomystis; species Notiomystis cincta. Next base: position 13,143 of record VZRX01005579.1, on the reverse strand, counting down.
CCCTTTATTCTCTGTGTGAGACCTGCATATTTTGGAGGATTTAATTCAATTCTTCAAAAACTTTGAAAATCCAATAATAACCTACATATATACTATACTGAAATCATACAAACACTGTCTGAAGTGTTTGAGAATCTCAAACTGAGAATCCTCACAGCACTGAGAATCCTTATAGCATTTTCCAAAATTTGACACAAAGCTCAAGTGTGCAAGACAGATGTGCCTGATTAAACCTATTTATAGTAAACATATTGTCAAATCTCCTTATATTTACGCTTATTTTTATTCTTATTCTTACTTATTCTTAGCCTTGGGTGTGTGAGAGGGGGGGATTTCCTTGAGTAAGGGAGGCTGAAGAATGTATATTAAATAGAAAATTCTACTATGTAAGTATAGATAGAGAAGTCATCACAACTGCTTTTGGGATTCAAATCTCTTACTCAGTTCCAACTCAACTCTCACAACAATATCTTGGTGTCTCAGATAGATTTCCTCATTTTTTACATCTACACAACGTAGATGGCACAAAGATTATCCTTATCCTCTTTACTTAAATGTAGGAAACAAAAACAGGTGCGAAGAACGAGATCAACAAAAGGACAAGCATGTTGCTAGACTGAACATTATGCTATATTTTCTAGGAATTGGTTGTTTGTTGTTTTGGTTTTTTTTTTAATTCCCTTTTTGTAAAAGCATTGCTGTGGTTAGACCCATCAGATATGAGAGTTCTGGCTCTTCAGTTAATGTTTTCCCAACTTGCACACATTAAAGTGATTCCAATATTCCAGCAATGTGTTGTGTAAAGGAGCAAGCACTTTTACACTGGCTTATAATGTATCTCGGAATTTAGGAAGCAACCCTCTAACTGCTGTGGCCAACCAAATAAATTTTATGAAGCTGAACTTTGCACTTCTATATTTATGTGTGATAATGCTGCAGCTTGGACAAAAGAAAGGAAAGCCAGGATGGCAGTAGAAGCACCGTCTCTCCACTCCATCCTTTCTTCACCTCCCATCATGAGCAAAGCCATGAAAAAGTGTTACTGGTCCCTAAAAGAATGTAACCTTGAGCATTAGACATTAAAAGACTAACAAAAAGCATACATCTGTCCTCCATGGATGTTGTCAGGAAGTAGGACAAATAAGAAAGTGCAATTCCAGTTATGACTCCAGCAATAGCAACTGAGAAAGAAGGGAGGAATCACTCCAACATCACCTCTCACAGCTCAGGACACTAGACCAAATCAATCTTTCTACTTAAATCATAAACCTATTCATTGTGAGAAGATAACTAGGACTGAAATTAGAGAAAACTGGGAAGTTATATTTACATTCCAGCAGAAGTTATAACAGCATGGAAATTATAGGATGAAAGCCCCCTGAAAGTTCTTCATTTTTCAATTTACTTCTGACAATATTTTGCTACCACAGACTCAGCAAACATAAATAATTTTGAAATTTAAAACATCCTCTCACACTTTCATATCACCTTTCCCCAAGGCAGTGACAGATGCCACAGAACTGTGTCAGTGTGAATTCATCTGCAACATGTGGATGATTATACCTCCATTCCACTTGACTTTTGGGCTAGATAACTAGGACTGATGTTAAGTATTTAATTCCCTTCCAAAAACCAGTTCATATTGATGATTTACCACCTGAGCAATACTCATAATACACAGGAAAAAAAATAGCAAGTATTGCCATGGATTCACACATGAGCTGTTTGGGAAAACATTTGGTGTTCAAGTTGACTGCATATATTCCAGGAGATAGCAGTTGCTTTGAAGTGCCTCAGTGTATAGCATTCCTGGAAACAGAAATATGGTGAAAAGAGTAGTGTGTGCCAACCTCAACAGACACTTCTAATAAAAGCCATAGCTATTATTAGAAACAAAGCTAGGAATGCTGCAGAGCCTTATGAACAATTAAACATCATCAGTTCCTGCTATTTGTCATTATGTGACCCAAAGCAGCATAAGATCAATATAGTAGGCACTGTATCCCTGGAGAAAGATTTCAGTGAAAAGCATAGATTTCTCTATGGAGGTAACCAACCACATGAAGAATCTTTTGTTGTTAAATCAAAAACAGCTTTCATCATGGATAGCAGATGAAAAGTAGAACTTTGTGCTATTCAGTTCTACTTTGGCAAAACCATTGAAAGTTTACTCTTAACTACATGAACCATATAGGTGTACTTCAATGAGTAAGGATTTTTAAGTCAGCAAATAATGATTAGAGAAATTTTAGGAGAGACTGCTTTTTCATAGTAGCTTTTACAGTGCAGTCACAAGGCTCCACCTGATTATTTGAGAGATAGATTTAGAAGCTGTAGATGACAACAGATGTTCAATAAGAATGAGACAAAATTTTTGGATACATGTACCATGAAGACCATTTGTCACTGAGAAATGTAAACATCAAAACTAAAGCTGAATGCTCATTGTGGTCTTGACTCTTATGAGCCAATTCTGTTGCTAATTTTGAGTACAGCCCTGAACTAATTTACCATTTACAAAATTGAAAGGTTAGTAAAAGGTTAAGTTTACACACTCAGCTGTTCACTAACAGTTGAACACAAGGCTTGGCTTAATTTCCAAGTTACATAACACTGTTTAACAGATTGTTTTAGCTACAATACTAGGCATCTTTTGATATGTTAATACTCTGAGTTTAAAACTTTGCTGATTCTAGTTAATGCACCAAGGCATCCATCTCATCTTTGTGATTTGCATCCAAAGCTTCTACTTATGTTTTTGCCAAACACTACCTTACTTTAGCAACTGTTATGCAAGACTTAATTGCTAATTTTATGATGATTTATTTACAACAAACAAAATCACACCAACCCTCAATATATTAATTTTTTGCAAGAGCTTTAACACGCAGTGTGCCCTTGAATAAATTCTTGTGGTGTCATTGAGAAATGATAATACAACAAAAGGATGTTTGGAAGGAATGAATCCACAGTTTTTAAAGCTTTGAAAAGCAAGGCTCAAGTAGTGACTTTTGGACAAATTGTTGTGTTACATGAATTAAAGATACTCTAGAACTTGGTTTCACCAAAAGTCAAATAAAAATTGGTGAAACTAATTTGCTAAAGAACAGCAAAGAGAAAATAATCTTTCAGAAAATAAAAATGTGTCCGAAGAATTATTGAAGCTTGTTCTTATCAAAATGGTAGATTGGTTTGTAATGAAAATATATCATATGAACTGAAGTTACAATTGTGATTTTAAAAAAAAGATAAGCCTGTAAAAGAGCGATAGCTTCATCAAAATATCTTTCTCCCACATATTTAAACCTTCAGTACAGCAAATCCTCTACTGCTTCAAGTGGAAATATGCTGTTTTACATGCAGAATCAAGAGTGGAGTAGTCTTGGCTAAAAATACGTGTGAATGTGGAAGGAAGATGAGTCTAGGGGTTAAGAAATTCCCTTATTTTCCAATATATTATTTATAAATGCTTTTTTTTATTTTCTGAAACAAAGTTCCCTTAGGGATGCATCTGCCAGCTTTAGAGACAGACTGCTACATGCAGGTTTGACCACAGAGCTGTGGGAGCCACCCCGCTGTGGCTCCTGCTTGTAAGGCCTTTTGCATATTGGTTCTGTGATTGCCAGTTGAACAAAGATAGCTTAAAACCAGCAGGGTCCAGGTGCTAGTAAATACAGGCAAAGTCACTCAATTAAACACTGTCTTTAGCCTCTCTAAGACCAGCCAGGATGTGTAAAGTTGCACAAGACGTTTTCTTGATCTAGATCCAAGCTATTTGTCCAGTAACATATAGTAGAGATTAATCCTTATACTCCTGTTTAAAACCTGTGTTTTTAAACACATTGATAGCACAACAGGTACAACCGGTAAGGGATTTGTTTAGATAAAGTTTAGGCCTAAGTGTATATGAACATTTAAAAAAAAAAAAAAATAAGATATAGCATGCACTGGACAGAACTTCTGCCTACAAGCAATCAATTGGTGAGACTGAGTAGTTGCACAACTGTTTTATAGTCAGAAACATGACCAAATTTAGCTCTTCATGCAAGTATAAAACTAAAAGCACAAACCCATGAAACTTGCTTGCATTCTCTTAGTAGCTCAACAGCAGTTAGAAGTTTACCACCCATGACCAGATTCTTTCCTCAACTTCAAACATACTGAGAAAGACAAATTCTTCTTGGCAGCCTAGAAACCACTCAAACAGAAAAAAAAAAATCACAGCCTAACAGAACACCAGCCAAAACCAATTCAGTATTAGAAGAGAGACTACAAAACACCAACCACTGTCTTCTATACTTACTAGAGTACTGCTATCTCAAGGACGTCTTTATGGTTAACTCCCGAAATTTCTCATTCCTTCTTCAGGATCTCAGTCACCACTCACTCTCATCATAAATGCCAGATCTGTTTTGTCAAATTCAAACCCCAGGGGAAGCCTGCACTACACCTTTCCCACACAGCCTTATCAGGAGACTTGTCATGGAAGTCAGGTCTTCCTCCCACACTATACTTCAAAGAGAAAACACAGTTTCTTCTACAGTAAATAAATAGATTTTTAAAAAGCAACAATAAACCCCTTATTTGAATTTTCATATGTGGTGAACAGAAACTTGAATCATCTCTTTTATTTAACATACAGAATAAGCAGTGTGCCAACCTACTCTTTCCCTTTTAAGGATTTGGAAACGTCTGGTCACCCTTTGCTAAAGGAAAATAATCAGCCAATTCATACTTTGTAAACAGATCTTTTTTTTATATGCTAAGAGGTTTGGCTTGTTGAATGTATTTTTGGTTACATATATATATAGAAAAAACACAAGGCAGTTTTCTTACTGAGAAGGCATTGGATTTTATTTTCTCTTTTTTATATAGTAGTAGCATTTCCAGATTTTACCTATTGAGTACTTTCTTGAATATTGCAGCATTCTCTACTGTGTCTGTCTTACATAGTAATACTTTACTATAAAATAAAAGATTGATAAAATATTGTGCCAAATTATTTCCAGCCCAAACTCTTCATATAAGGATATAATTTTTTAAAAAAAATCATTTATTCTTACCAGACAGACTGCAACAGGAACCAAATCTGCCTTTATTCTGAACTGAAAAATGTTATAACATCCAAAAGTTCATTAAACACATATGATAACACCAGTTTAAAAAAGTAGCAACACAGAAATTATTCTATATTCCTTATGTCTATTGACTCTTTTAGAGGGACTGTGAATCAAAAACAAGACAATTTTTGTCAGTTTCTGGGGGCATGGTGCATCTAAAAGCAATTAACTGAGGGCAGGGAGAGAAATGGAGAGTAGGAACATAACCAATACTGACTAGTTTACCAATGTAGTTATTGGATGGTTTAGATGATCTACAGTGTATTCTACTTCTTGAAGAGCTACTTCAGTTTTCATTTTTAATTCTATCACTGAAATTTCTTAAGAGCTCTGGATAACCAGTTGTCTTATGGCAGCTCAAATGGACCAAGTGCTGCCTTTTTCCTTTTGAAAATTAAATCCTTTCATGAGGAAAACTTTACAATATTAAAAATCTGTGCTAAATTTACACATCTAATAGGTTTATCACTACTATAAATTGTATAAAACGTTGTGGATTCAAAGCATGCTTCTGTGAGCTTTATGGTACACTGGCAACTTTAGGCAACATAGTTCACTGTTTAATTTTTTACTTGAAGGTGAATACATAGTAGAAGTCCCTTTCCTGAAGAAATCAATGGCTGAAGCAGAATTTATCTAAAATTCCCAAATGCCTTGCAATGCAACTAGCATTAAAAAAGATAACTTGTTTTTTTGATCCTGCCAGGACCACCTAGAGACACAGATCTTCCTCAAACAGACCTATTAAAAGTTCCTAGGGACCAACCAGATCAAAATGAATTGGCAAGTACTGGAAGTAGGCATAGTTACTCTTTAGGAAATGTTTAGGGAATGAAACAGGAGTGGGTGAAAGCATGAGATCAGAGTCAGAGGCTAGGGAGCAGAAACGTGCACTATGCATCAGTAAGCATTAAGGATGATGGACAGCTGAGCCCTTCTGAAGTCAGGAGCTATCTGCACAGCTTGTAGTATTCACTGCTACTGAGGATATAATTCTTTACATTAAGTTTGCAACCATCTACACAAGATAAAAGGGCAGAAGAGAAGCTTTACTGTTTTAAGCAAATAATTTCTTCCAGAATGAACATTAGTTGCACTAAGTTTGTATATACAGCATTGTTTATTTTGTTTACTCCTTTATATCCACATAATACTGTAGTAGAGGTGGTGGTTGACTTAGAATTCCTTTATCTGCAACTCTGCTGTTTAAATATAAGGTTTTTTATTTTCTTCAGGGGTTTGGTTCTTTTTGGTTTGTTTGGGTTTTTTATGTAAACTAGCTAATAACCATCTCTGGTAATTAATTTTGGAAAAGTGATTAAAGTCAAAAAATGAAAGAAGAAAATCATCTTTGACCTACATTACAATCAGCCACTCACTGTGTTACTCTGTGAACTATCAAAGGCAGTTCTGAAGTTTAGCTTGCACAAAGGTGAGAAAGAAAAAATGGTGGGAGTGCAATTAAACTAAAAGCTTTTAAATAGAAATAAGATCCATAATAAAACAAAGTTTTCATTCTTATGATTCCTTTATATCAGATCTAAGCTGAATTCACTGTCATGCAGCATACCTTGGGGCAAGAAGGCAAATTTTAATTATTAAAAGCAATTTCACTGGGCGTAATGATAGGACCAGATTTTTCTGCTCAGTTTCAGATATATATGTGTGATCATATGCCACAAAATGGGAAATCTGATTGCTATGCTGACATACTGCAGGGTGAATTACTGTTAGTTTGTTGTAATTCACATAGGAAAGTGGAACCTTTCAACTTTTAGATCATCACATTAAAGAACAGATGTATCTTTTCCCTAAGAAAATAGACTGCCTTCGGTCTAAAACTCAATGCATCTAAACATTTAATAACACTGAAGCTGTTTATAAATATTTTGAGCTTAATTAATATTTTATTAATAAGATTTAGTTGCATTGCAGAATGTCTGCCAACATTAATGTCGTAGTGGGAAAGGATTCATTGCCAAGAAGTCCAAAATCATCCTGCCTTGTATAAGAAACATCATGACCAGAAGGACCAGGGAAGTGATTGTAGTCCTCTACTCAGCACAAATTCTAAGTTCTGTGTTCAGTTTTGGGCCCCTCAACACAAGAAGGACATTGAGGTGCTGGAGTGTGTCCCTAGAAGGGCAATAGAGCTGGGGAAGGGTCTGAAGCACAAGTCTGATGAGAAATGGCTGAGGGAGCTGGGGGTGTTCAGCCTGGACAAAAGGAGACTCAGGGAAAACTTTACTGCTCTCTACAAATACTTGAAAAGAGGCTGTGGCCAGGTGGAGGTCAGTTTCATTTCCCAGGCAACCAATGACAAGACATGAGGAACTGACCTCAAGTTTCATCAGGATAGGTTTAGATTGGATATCAGGAAAAACTTCCTCACTGAAACGGTTGTCAAATATTGGAACAGGATGCACAGGGAAGTAGTGGAGCTACCATTTAGATATTTAAAAGATGTGTAGCTGTGTTTTAGTGATGGACTTGGCAGTGTTGTGTTAATTGTTGGAGGTTTCCTCCAACATAAATGATTTTATGATACCATAATCTTTCTGTTAAAGTTTGTGTTAGGTGTAGTTGCAAATGATGTCATACTTAGGAAAACAGGATGAGGTGAATAGCTGGTTCATTATCTAGTCAATGCCCCAGTTTGCAGTACTGCAACCAACTTAATTTTGAGACTATGTTAAATAATAAACTATTTTTTAAATAGTTGTTCATACCACCCCTGCGTTTTCCTGTATACAACCTCCAAATATAGTTCCCTCAAACTTCCAAGTGCTTAAACTATCTCAGATCCCATGTATTATTGCAAAGATTCCTACAGGATGGTTGTGTCAGCTCTTGCTCCTCATTGGCACTGTTCAAATACTATCATAATCACTTTCAAACTATTTGAATTTTCAGACTAGCACCAGGAACAGATTAGAGGCTCTTTTCATCTTTGTTTTAAAATACCATTTGCAGGATTTGAGCATGCCATCTGGTGCTGAGAATTTCTCTATGTTATTTGATTCATAATGCCACCAGTCAGTACTGCTGAACAGAGAGGAGAAACACCAGTGTATCACTCAAGCAACATTCATTTCTCATTAGGCCTCTTCCACAGATGGTAAAGCAGAATACCAGCTTTCCTGTCCCACTCATCTCCCATGGAATGCTATTTGTGTCCTGGTGATGCTTGTAATCACCTCTTATTGCCCAACATGTGCTTTTAGCACCACAACCTTATCTATGGTTTATGATTTTTCCATATGCTTTCAAAAGACACAATTACTTGGACACCTTTAAATTGTCCATTTTTTTTTCTATGTTAGAAAAAAGAAACTGGAATTAATGCAACATGCTTATGCCTAGCCCTAGGGAGGAGCTAAGTGCTGGCTTTATAGTCAGACATATCTTTCAGAAATGCAAATTAAGAACAGACTCACAAAAGCTGTAAGTTATAGAGCATGCCATAGTTATGAAGGAACAGTTTTCCAGCTCCAGTGTTGCCTAACAGCTAGCATTTCCTTCCACCTGCTTTTCCTTCCACTCTTCTTATCAGGTCATTTAATTTTAGCATTAGTCTTTCAGTTTAGAAGGACATTCATGCAAAACACTCAAGTCCCTCTCTGAAAGCTCTTCTTGTTCTTCACAAGCCACTGACAGCTTAAGGCCTTTGTTGACTCAAGATCAACATAACTACAAGATGAACAAGAAAAGAAGACTTAGGACTTAAGAGAAATCTTTCTATAAGAACAGAAAAGGTAACATCCAAATGTCCACCTTGAAAGCTCTGCACATCTTGAAACAAATTAATACATTCACAAAATAGATACAAGCATTTAGCCTATTTCTGCTTTCAGACCTGAAAAAAATTCAGTTGTCCCTTCCACAAGGAAAAGGCTGTATGATACCTTTTAAGATACTCTCTTCTTTTTGTTGTGATAAAGTATTTTCAGCTCATAAATTTAAAAAAAAAATCACTCTACCTCGAATCTGATCTATGAGAGTAAAAATCAGAGCTGCTGGGAAATGTGAGGCTAAGACCCCAAATGACTTCTCTATGAAGTAAAAATCCCCAGAGGATTTCCACAGCTGCCTCTCAACCCCAGTACAAAAAAAACCCAAACCCTTAGAGCATAGATAGTGTGTAATTATTTGGGCTAATGAGTGCAAACAGTACAGACAAAGCAAGAACAGGTAATACAAAGCATTTATAAAACAGCTCAAGTAGTTTAGGCTTACTTTTGAAAACACAGGCTTTCCAGAACAACAACAGCTGAGTAACATTTTATGTCAAATAGATAGTATTTCTGATTGCACTATGTATGCATGATGTCCAGGCTACATACTCAAGAGTCTTGACCCTTTCTAAAAGGGTAAGCCACAATAATTTTATTTTTTTTTAAAGAAAATTTTAGATGAATTGGGTTGAGGACAGAATGGGGTAACAGCCCAAGCATCTTCAAAATTACTGTAATCACTTTCAGCAACCTTAAAAAAATAAGAATTAAATAAAAATAGAACAGTGACTTGAAATACTCTTCTAAAATAGCTAGTGAAGTTTACCACTAGAGGGTGGCACTGCAGAAAAACAACGGTTGTTTTCAGAAGAGACAGCAACTTTTCGTATTATTCCATCGGTAGAAAGTGAGGCTTCACGCTGTGCTTGGACCATAACAGAGTAAGCAGTTTGGCATGGCCATGCCTCTGACTTTTTCTTTGGTGCAAGTTTCCCAAAGACTAAAACATCCTTAAAATTAGAACAAAACCAACAAAAAGCAAACAAACAAACAAACAAACAAACAAACAAAAAAACAAAACAAAACAAAAAAAAAACCAAATACAAAACCCCCAAATTCCTAGCAAAAAAAAAATCCTAAAGAACAAAACAAAACAAAAACAAACAAAAAATAACCAAACAAACATAAAAAAACCCACAAAAACTCAAACCCCTCAAAAAACCAACCAACAAAAAGAAAACATATTTTATTAGAATAGAGAGCATGCTTTGCATTTTACACAGACATTCAGAACGACTAATCAAGCAAACAAGGTACACCAGGAACAGAATGGACTGCTGGCTTTTAGACACCGCTCAGGACCTTTCTCTCATAAGCTTTCTTCCCTCGAGAATGCACCAGCAGGTAGGTGCCTGCTCTCCTAAAAGAGAATATAACATAGATATGTCATTGTGCATCACAAAGTCTTTACTATATCAGTAACATTAGGCCTGAAGAACTACAAAGTATGGTTTAACTTAGCTAATGTCAACAGGAACTTTTTGCTATGTAAAACAGTTAAGATTATATGGAAATATTTGTAACATCAGGTCCATTAATGGAGACCGACATTTGAATTATGAAGATGGACTTAAGCATAAGTAAAAGGGGGATGTTAAACAAATTAATCACTCATAGGAGTAAAGACTTCTCTGTAGTTTTGCTCTGCGTACGATCTGATTTTTACTGCATGAAATGCTTTTTTGTTCTAAAGTTTTCATAGCACTGCACTGGTTTTGTTTAGGCTAGAGTTAATTTTCCTCATAGTAACTTTTACAGAGCTCTGATTTGGATGTGTGAGGAAAGCAGTCTTGATAACACACTGATGTTTTAGTCATGATGAACAGTCCATACACCCTTGTTAAGGCCTTTTCTGTTTCTCACTCTGGCCTTCCAGGGAGCAGCACAGGGATGCACAAGAATTTGGGAGACAACATAGCCAGGACAGATGATCTCAAATAACCAAAGGGATAGTCCATTCCATATCATATGGTGTCATACTCCTCAAAAAAAAAAAAAAAAAAAGTGGATAAGTTTGCTTGGGAAACAATTGCTCAGGCATTGGTGAGGCATTGGCTTGGCTTTTTTTCCCTTGGGTTTAGTGTTTTGCGGGTTTTTCTTGTCTGTTTGGAGGGTTTTTTTTTTATGGGGTGGGGGGGAACATAAAGGGAGGGGTGTGTTTGTGTGTTTCTATTTTTCACTTGTTAAACTGTCTCTCTTAATCCATGAGTTTTCTCTCCTTTACCCTTCTGATTCTCTCTCCCACCTCACTCAGAGGGAGTGAGGGAGCAGTTGTGTGGTGCTTAGCTGCCTAGCAGGGCTAAGCCACACTTACTATTTGCAAATTTTAAAGCACTCAAGAAACACTAAAGATTTTGTTTCTCATGGTATCTTCAAGTAGCTGAATGTAGTGTTTTAGTAATTAACTGTTTTTTAAGTGCTATTAATTGATGCTTCAATGTTATAATGGCTTCCAGCATAATGGTAGATTATGGATTCCTAAAACAAATATTGTATATATTAATTTCAGAACTATCACAGATCAAATGAGTAGTGATGTTATTTTATTTATTCTTGTTTATTATTTTAATAAAGCAATAATGTAAATTTTAATTGCATTAGAGTCAGGCTTGTAACTATATGGAATCACATATCTGGTGTTTTTACATTCATGCTTTGTCTAACTTTATGAGTTCCAAAACTAATATTTTTACAGCAGCAAATTATAAATTATTTTATATACATCTACAAAAACTTTTATTCAAAGAATGAGGTTTCGTTCCAAATCTGATTTTTTTTTTTTTCCTTTGGAATATCAATAACCAGAGAAATTCACACCCTAAGCATTTCTAAGGTCCTCTCTTACTCTGCAATTAAGTATGTTCTTATGTGCAATGACTTACGTACTTTTGTTCATTTGCAAATTCTCCTGACTAAATAGTTTATCTTTCTCTGTCTTATCCAATGGGAAGAGCAAGTTACACCTCCATGTCTGGGCCTCTATGAATTATTTTCTGAGGATATTCAAACTCCCAATAGTCCACAGGTCACTTTTCATACCATCATTTTTTTACTTCCTGTTTTGTTTATTTACTCTGCTGTCTCTGAACTGTACATCCTAATTCCACCATGGCTGTTGCTGCAGCTTTGTGCCCTACAGAAAATACTTCTCCAAGATGTTTCCCTGAAATTCACAAGCTGATCAGCCAGCCTTCTTTTCATATGATTTTATAAGTGTCATGGCTGAGAAGTAGACAATTTCACTGAAGATCATACAAAGTCCTGTGATTAAGGAATACATATTGGCATCTACAGATAGGCAGTACAGGTCACTGAGTCCTCATAAGGTTCCTAATATAATTTAGGTGTAAAGCTACCTCTGGATAGCTAAACTCTTGCATAAAGAGGACTAAATTCAAACTTAGATGTGGTTTCTCAGGACTTTGTAGAAGTGAATTTTGAAAATCTCTAAGGATAAAGGTTCAACACACTCTGAACCCCTCTTTCAGTGCTTCTAAACGAGGAAAATCCTTTCTTTGTGTCCTGTTGGATTTCCCCTTTTTTAAATTGTGATCTTTTGATCTCTTTACTTTTGCTCTGTGGATCTGAGAAGAGTTGAGATCCACCTCTACAGTCTTTCCTTTGGATAGTGAAAAGCTAAAATAAGGTTATCAATAGCCTTCTTTTATTCAGGCTTAATAAATACAGTCCCCATAGAAGTTTCTTTTGTGTTGTGCTCGAGCTCCTTGCCTATACCTGAGGCATAGTGGGACTCAGATGAACCCACTCCAGCTTTCCAACATTTTTCTTCTGCTGTATATACAAAACTAGAAAGAATAAGTGTAGCTTCATGAGTGCTAAAAGGAACAGTCTTTGTCCTTGTGACTCTTTACTTATTGCAGCCCAATATGTGATTAAATTTCACTGCTGCAAGGAAATCTTGCTTGTTCATATTCATTCATCCCTCAAAATTCTCTGATTCTCTTTTGAATAGCTTCTACATACTGCCTGAGCCCTCATAATCCAAAGAGATGTTATTTCTGAACCACTTTTTTGGATTTGTGTTTGTTGGAGTTCATGGGATGCCTGTAGTACGGTTCCTTCAATTTGTTGAGGTCCTGATGGACAAACCCCTGAGTCCATCTGAGTGTACTACTTCAGAGTATAAGCTGAGGACACAAGAATACACAGATGTGCAGGCTTAGTTAAATATGACCATTATTGGTGCTGAGTCACCCGGGCGGGGCTTG
>VZRX01005577.1:353291-393687 GCA_013398075.1 Notiomystis cincta | reverse complement strand
ATGGGATGGGATGGGATGGGTTGTAAGGAAAAGGTGATTGCACTGCTGAACTTAGCAAAGATATCCTGGGGCTTCAGAGCAGAGGGCACTTAAAGCTCCAGGTAGAGTTTCTTTGGGGGAGGCTTGGGAACCACTTCAGGTTTTAACAGCTGCATCTGCCAAACTGGGCTAAAGTGTAATTCAGCACAGCACAATGGAACCAGTGGTAATGGTAAAAAGAACAACAGTCCTCAGAGATTCATCATGTCCAGGAAACTCTTCCTGAAGCCACAGGTTAAATTTACGACGATAAGATGAAGATGAAAATTTTGAAGAAAACATCTTTATCCTCAGGAGCAGCACTTAGTATGGATGATGTGCTATGCCCAGGAACTTCTCCTGTGATAATTATTAGCAGCATCAGCCAACTCTGAGTCTTATATGCATAATTCAAATGTTTCAGATAATTCCTGACCTGAATTTAGAAAATGAATGCTGTGAACTGTAATTTTTTGATTCACCATTTTTGTATACTAATTTTTGAAAGTTGAGTCCATTTCTAACAGTAACAGTGTCCATTTGTGAAAACATAATTTTTTCCTTTTTTTTCCTAGCTTGTAAAATTGGTTTTATTTCTAAAGGGATTTCAGAGTTACATAGTTTTACAGCTCTCCAGTTATTAAATATTTACTTCTATTATTTTTGTTAGGTTTCTCAAATAAAAGTTTATTAGATAGAGTATTGATATTTTTCTGTTTTTATAATTTCTAGGGATTGTTTTACATGACAGATTGAAGCAACTTTTTAATATCAAATGCAGAGTAGATTATACTTCCCAGTTTTTAAAATTTAGTAATTTATAGGGTATCAAATTTGCAGCTGTATCATTAGCCTTTTATTTTTATATTTAGCAGCTTTTTAGTCTTCTGTTTATATCATGCCACTTTTAGGCCTTTTCTTATATGAAATGATCTGTCACATATGAAAACTCTTCATCTTGATACAGTGACTTATTCTGTTATGGATTTGGTTCTATTTATTATCTCAAACTAACATGTCATTTATAAAACTTTTCCATTAAAATATAAAACTGACTGTTTTCTGTGATGTTTCTGACAGAAGAGAAAATTGAGTTTTAACACGTATTTGAAACATTGACTTTGTAACTCTGCTGTGGTGTCTCATCACTCAGACAGCTTCTGATATATTTTGAAGTATAATAGGACCTGAGAATTTAGAAGAGGGGTTTAATCCACAGGGCACCCTGTTGGAGCCTTCTCTCAAAAATGCTTTTTGATTTCTCTATTGACTGGGAACATGTTGGTGATTTCTTCCTGCAGATCCTGTGCAGCATTGCTGATCGCCACCTTTTATTTTGCTGTTCCTTTGCCTTAAAATGTTTGTGAAACATTAGTGCTAGAGTTGCACTACTTTTTCTGTTCAGGATGTTCCAGTTGTGCTGTACATCTGGTTGATCTCTCTTGGTGAAGAAGCTCAGAATTCAAACAGATTAGTTCACCTGAAGCTTTTGCTGCTCTTAATATAAAAGGGCTTGAGCATGGCTGGAAGAGAAAATTCACCCTTAGTGACTTTACCTTGCAGCTCAGTACCTTCTTGTGCTCTGCAGGAAGTGGGAAATGGGAAATGTTTGGAAGCCTTAGTGAAACAAAGAGGTAAAACCCCAAGACTTCATTAAGTGAAGTGCTGCAGTCCCACTAGAGCATTTTGCTGCTAGTGCTGCTCTCCTGAGTCGTGCACTTTACATTACAAGATTGTCGGTGGTGATGATGACTAAATAACAAAGCACTCCCTTGCCAGCAGTAATAAGAAAAATCCTGTATCCTTTTCCAAGCATTGTTATTATAAGAAAATGTTATTTCCCATCAACTTTGATAGATTTTTATAAGTTCTCATGAAAATATTTCACTCAAGTGGACACAGGTTTAATTAAAAACATTCACCTAATATTTAATTTGCTGAAACAAACCCTCCTCTTTCATTTGCAAGAAAGGTTAGGGGTTTTATTCCACTTCTATGTTACTCATGTGAAAAAGAGTATCAAACAAGAATTTACTGTGAACACTCCCAAACTTTGTTGTCTTAGTGGTCACAAGTAGTCTCCCAGCTTGGTAGGGAGCAGGCATGACAGTAAACCCCCAGGGAACCTCAGTCACACTGAGCATACCCCACCTCCAGCCTCAAGCTCCTCTGCTCTACTAAATTGATTATCTGTCTTCTAGCAATGAGAGAAGTTGAGCCAGCTAATTTTGGGAACCTCTCCTTTCCCTTTAAGTTACAGTTTTTTAGACTGTTTTCAGAAGAATCTGAAAATGGTGATGAAATTAGAAATTCATATGGGAAAATTTCTTGCTGTGAAAAAAAAATCTTGTTGAGAAAAGCAGCCTCCTTATAATCAAAATATTTCTGGTATAACAACTTGAAGTATTCACATGCACGTAGCTCCAAGTGAAACCATCTTCCACAGAATCTAGGCTAGTTTGGTGGCCACTGATGGCTATAGAGATTTTGGATTTGGGCAAACATCAACAGTATGGGCTCTTCATAGCTGTGCAGAACCAGCCTGTAAATGTGCACAGCTGCCTGTTTCCTTCCCTTTGTTCTGATGATTTCTGTCCAGTCAATTACCTGAATCACAGCCTGTGTTAGGGATTGCTTTTTCACTTGCACAGAGCTAAAAACTTTGTGGCCTTCACTGCTTCTTGGGGGCTCTGCTGAGTGAAATACTAAACATAAGAACAGCAGCACTCAGATGTTTCCTCTATTCAGTCCATATTGCTCATGGTATAAAGAAAACAGAACTTAATATGATTCCTCTGCCATGATCATAAATTATTAGGTTTTTAGCTTCTACTGGCATTGCCTGCAAGGTGTTATAATTTAGAAAAGTGCAGCAATTTGAGGAGGAAAGACATGCCTCCTACCTCTTTCTTTTCTTTAGATTCCCATCGCCCCCCGCACCACCGCTGCTAATGCATTCTGTGGGCTTTGGGGATGAGACAAATTACTCTGTGTTGGCGACAAGAGCAAAATAAATGAGACTTAGCTGTGCAGGAAGGTCTCTCTGCATAGCCTGATGGTGAAAGCACTTCTTAGTGGGGAAGGAATGGTACTGTATGCTTGGCATCCTGCTTCCAGGGCTCCTTCAGTGGTTTCATGCTATCACTGTGTATAAAATAAAGAGTGAGCCCTGCAGACAAGAAACACGAGCAGCTCTCCCAGTTTTGTATAAGTGCCATAAACAATAGACTGTACACTCAGGTTTCTGCTTGTGCTCTCTTTCTTGTGCTCTCTTTTTGACTTGTGAAATACAAAGTTTTATTTTTTGCCTGTGAAATTGCTTCAAAGAGAAGCTCTTTCCCTTGGTATCCTAATGGATAGGAAGTGGGAGGAGATGAATGAATACCTCAGTAGGCAGCAGGAGAGGAAATTGACCTTTGTTTCTCTGTGCTTGTGGTGGGTGCCTTAACCACAGTAATCCATGGAAAGACTAATAATATTTTTATGTGTAACTCTATCTATGGTGAATATACACATGTGCATCCTCATCTTTGGGAATATACTTGTGGCTACTGTGCTATTTGGTGGGAGCCCAGACTGCCTGATGGATGTACTCAGAACTTGCTTGGCAGATACCAGGGAGTGCAGATGAAGGCAAACTTTTACCTGATCCAGCATGAGCTGCACACCAAGCCTTTTAGCATGAGTCTGGTGGCAAAGTGCTGTGGTTGGGTTCATTTATGCTCCAGTATTAGGTTTTCCAGGCATTTAAGGAGCTGATCTGAAAATTTATCCCGAGGGTCAGTTTAAGAAGGGACGGGTATTAAACAGCTTCGTTCATATCTTGCTGAAGTATGCACATCTGTGCTGTAGGCTTTTGTCTTGCAGGTAGCTCTAGGTGCTTCAAAGCTACATAAAATGCATAATGGCATCCATGTCTTGCAGTGACTCACTAGTGTGAAGTGAATCTCCTCAGTGCCTGCTCTGGGAAAGCTCTCTGCTCCATACACCAGCACATTCTCGTGCCTGGAGAAGTAGCCAGGCAGTGACATTGTGGATGTCAGTGAGCCATTAGAGTTTTCTGTCACATTAACCAGGGTTATTGTGACCAGTGGTCTTCCCAAAGAGTTCACTCCTGGCCAGGGGCAGTTTTGAGTAGGTAAGTACATAGTTTGCACACAGCTGCCTTGTTTCAGAGCCAAGGACACTTTAATGGAGACAATCCTAAGCCAGTTGCCTTCAGAGCTGGGAGTGTGATAGGACACACAATTTATTGGTGCAGGTGAAGACCAAAGCTGCGGGACAGTTTCAATGAATGTCAGGGCAGAGGTGGCACTAAGAAAATCCCAGTCTGATTTGACAGCTCCATCCTCTGCTTGCTTGCTAATGTCAGGGCTCCAGGAAGAGCACACATTGTCTCTGAAAACTGGTGGTCTGTGAATTTTTTAGCTGTTTTGCTGACCCAGAAGATTTCTACTTGTAATGGGAACAAAAAAGTCTCCAGCTCTGGTCATGGAGTTTATAAATGCCTTCTTGTGTGATACAGGACTCTCAGGATGTTGTTGCTAGACCATAAACTGTAAGTTCTGCCTGTGCCAAAGAGCTTTCAAAACTCTTTATTTACCATCTTGCACATGGGATTTGGGGCACCCTTGTGCTGTGCTGTGTGATTTTTCATTTATATATGCTGGGCCAGATGTTTAGCTGCTAAAAGTCAGTGTAGCTTCACTGATTGCAAAGGAACTGCACCAAGTTGATGATTCAACTTCTGTTCATTTCAATGTTTAGTTTTACCATATTTTTAACTCCAGCATAGAGAATATGGTTTCCATATCTGCTGTAAGGGAGGTTTTTGTACAGAAAAAATGGATTCTGCTCTCAGTGACACCTAGCCCCATCTTGCAGGTGAAGATTGAATCTGGCCATAATGTGTAAAATGAAATGGTTTATGTGAAATACCCACATATGATAATACTTTGGTTGGTATTCACAGAGCCATGCTTGCTCCATCTGTCTCAGTTATAAATATTGTAAGTGCATATTTCAGTAAATTTTAGGGTTTGTAACAATGTAGTAAAATCAAGTAGATGTTAATAAATTCTAGCAAGCACAGAAACTCAGTTGTTTCTCAGTAGGTTTCTGTTTAACTGCTCAAGAATATCTTGCTACAGCTGCAAAAATATTGAACTAAGTTTGAACTCCATCAGACATGCTGTTAGAAAGTTGATTTTTCTATTTTTAGAACAGTGGACTGGATTGTCAAAAATGAGTAGCAAATGTGTTTGCAGAAGAATTTTATATCTGGCTTTTTGTTTTTCTTTTTTGCCTAACGTTCAGAAATGCAGGATTACCTAAGAACCACATGCTGATGCAAAGATGAAGGCTGACACTTCTTAGGTTCCTCCTTTTCCACACTCAACTAAATCCAGACCAAAAATGCCATGAGGACAGTGGGAAGAGAGCTATGAGGCTGCCACCATCTGATTTCTGGTTCCCCAAAAGTAATGTAGCAGCTTTTGAAGAGCACAGATGGCTCATTTGGCTCATTTGAAGCAGTTTGCTCTGAGGTCTTCCAACATTTTCTACTGCATTTCACCCCCTGAGCCTACATCTCTGCCTCGGGTAGTGAGGAGCTCTCAGCAGTGTTCCTTAATTCCTGCATTAAGGAACTCCTGGGATCACAGTGGCCATGTCTGGGATTTGTCTGGGTCTGCTCTGCTCTTTTGGGTTTTTAGGAACAGATTGAGGAACTTGCAGTCATGTCTAGCTGAGACTAAATCTCAGAAAACAAAGACATGGGGAAGGGAGGGATGATGGTATTTCAGGAGCAATAGCAAGGTTTGCATAGCTTTGCTGTGGTGAAGCCCGGTGCAAATGACAAAATATCAAGTGTTCTATCCAACCCATAATTAAAAAGTGGATGTTCTGTTCATGTGTTTTCTTACAGATGGCAGCATTAGAGAGACAAATCTTTGACTTCCTGGGTTTCCAGTGGGCTCCTATCCTTGGCAATTTCCTACAAATAATAGTTGTCATTTTGGGTTTGTTTGGAACCATCCAGTTTAGGCCTCGATATATAGTCGTGGTAAGTCTCATTTATTGTATTTTTTGGTCGTTATTTTTGCAATATGTTTTAAAACCTGTCATATTACAAAGCAGAATTTTCTTGGTTTCAAAACACCAGATGGTATTTCTGTAGAAGCTGTAGAGGTCTCCATGTCTTTTTGCAAATTTACGACTACTAAGTGGATTTTTTGAGATTTTGGACATTATCAAAAACAGGTAATCTGGAGAAAGTGCTGCCAAAATTATGACTATGGCCCAAGTCAGTTGGACTATATGTAAATAAATAAATGAAAGACAAATTGTTCTTTTTGCAACAGATGAGCAGAATTGATGGTGATTAAAAAAATATTTGCAATGGCTGAGTTATATTTAGCTACATCTTTCTCTTAAGCGGGGAGGAGCAAGGATTGTAGAAATTTCTTTGGTCCTGTGACCCATAGGTTCCAAAGTCCCCTTCTCACTTACATGTAATTTTGTCAAGACCTGTATTTATGGCTTTGACCCTAAATTGTTGTAAATTCTCTCTGATGCTTGTAACTTGAAGCTTCACAGTTGTTTTTTTACCATGTTCTCAATATAGCCAGGAATAAAAAGACCTTTCAAAGCTGTGAAGTAAACTTCAAAAAAAAAAAACCCAAAACAAAACCAAAACCAAAAAACCCACTCTGTTCCTATCCCATGTTCTCTCCTGAATGTAAGAATATTATGTCTTTACCTGGTAATGGCTGTATTTGGAACATTTTGGTTCTGTTGTCAGTAATGGATTTTAAGAGGTTAGAGTTATTTTCTTTTATCCTCACAAAGGAATGAAATAAATGTCTGTTGGGGAAAAGTCATTTAACAAATACTTTAAAAGCTTCATCTTTTCTAGTCAAGCCTGGAATCCTGTAATTCTTTGTCATGTCTTAAAAGAAAAACTGAACAAAAACTGCATCCAAGATTATACTCATGTTAGCTAAGCTTACAAGCAGACTATAATGAATTGAAAATGGATTGATATAAAAGAGGCACTTTTATCTATTATCTGTGGTTGAAGAGCTGGGCATCCATGTATTAATGACTCACCTTTCTGCTTGGTGCTCTCCATTTTATACATAAGAAGCGAGTGTAAGCATCTGCAAAATTATGTGGGAAATTCATCTCTGAAGTGCCAACACTACAAAATTTCTTGCCCCTCAGGTTCAACACTGCTGTTCAATGATGCAAACTCTGTTTTAATTTTCAAATGAAATGCAACAGATGCTGACTGTTTCTGTATCTTTTCCAGTATAATTGACCATTTTAGGCAATACGAAAGTTGTTTTAAAGCAGAGGTAGGAAACTCATAATTAAAGAAACATCTCAACAAGATGCTTTATGCTGATTTAACTGAACTCATATTCTGATTTATCTCTAAGCATATATTTAAGAGCTCTATCTACAGCAGGTGCCAATACTCATTACTGGGGAAGATCAAGGCTTTAGAGCCCAGCTGGTCAGAGCATGGTGTTAATAACGCCATAGGTAGCAGGTTCAATCCCTGTACAGGTCATTCAGTCATTGAGCTGGACTCAATGGTTGTTGTGGGTCCCTTCCAACTCAGAATATTCTGATTACCCACTTCTTCATCCCATCACGAGCTCTCTGAGTGATCTGTGATTATATCCTTTTATATATATAGGGGTTTAGAGTGAAGTAGGAATAGTTTGAGCCAAATCCTGAGGTCTGAAGGGTGTCTGTAGCACAAGGTGTCTGTAACCAACCTCACAACTCAACACCAGCAGAACAAGCTGGCTGTCCTGTCTCCCTGTTCTCACTGTTCCCTGAGTGAACACTTCCCCAGGTCCTCCCCCCCACTTCTGGCAGGAGTTAACTGGACCTGTCAGTAAGTCAGTTCCATTTCTAAGCTGTCAGAAAACCAACCTAGCAAAAAGTGGAGAATTTTTTGCTAAACTGGTGACCTGAATCCAGTCTGTGAGGTCCCCAGTGGCAGCCAGGGTTGGCATAAGGAGGGATTGGGATTACATGTTTATGAACAGCAAAGTGGAGGTGGAGGGGAAAGGAGGAGTTAAAAGACTTCTCTTGTTGCTAGCTCCAAACTTGTCAGTTCAGGATCATACCTGACTTTGCCTTCAGGCTGAGTTCAGTGGATACCTCAAGCCAGCATAAGAAATACCCCCCTTGCTCAGCTGCTGCCTTCAGTCCCTGTTGCTGTTCCTCTGTTTGCACCAGCAGAGGCACCAGTTCAACCAAATCTGGTTTGACTTGGTAAGCTGTCAAACCAGAACACATCAGGTGAAAAGCAACTGTTTTCTTTACTGGTGTTAATTTAAGTGTAGGTCAGCTCTTTGACATGTTTTGGTTGTTCCAGCAGAAGGGAAAAGATGGGAGAGGGGAAATAGGAATAAGTAGCTAGAGGAAGGAGAAAAGTTCATGGAGTTTTTCTGCAGCAGTGCAAGGTCACATGAGCTTAAAGTTCTTTTTGAGCATAGCCTGGGGATCTTCCAGGCTAAACCCAGCCCGTGGTCCCTAGAAGCTTTGCTTCCTAGGGCTGTTCCAACCACAGCTTAGCTTTGTTCACTGTCCCCAGAAGCCCCAAAAGGACTCAGTGGTACTGGCAGTAAAGACCCCCAGCAGTGCCAGCTGCATTCTGGCCGTATTCCCTAAGGCAAAAGTGACAGTCCACCTGTTACAGCAGTAAACTTTTGCTGCTGGCTTTAAATTTAAAGTCTGTTTAATGCAAATCTTCAGTAGTGTCCTGAATTTCAGTATTAAACACAATGCAGAGGGATTCTTACCTGGACTCTGAGTAGTGAATTAGGCTTCAAATTCATTGAGAAGCTTCATGGTCTTCCGTGTCCATAGCTGCACTTTCAGCCACATCTAAGTCCCTGGATTTGTTAGTGGTTGGTGTCCCAAGAATTTAGTGCTGTGTCTGTGGCTGAAGAAATATTTTAAGTCATGCTTTTATGTACTCTGATTGATGAAGCTTCTGATTTAGATTAAGCTTCAAAATTGAAGTGAAGAGAGAGTCATGTCAGATACAATAATTTACTCTTGTAAACAGTCTCCACAAAATTAATCTGGCACACATGCACACAAATTGTCCTCGTGATAATCTTTCATACTCTGGTGGTGATCTTGACTTCAGCTGACCACCTCTAGAATCATTGTTTAACCTCAAGAGAATGTTTTTAATCTATCTTTGTGCAATGAAGCCTGTGCCTGAGGGTTTCCCTGACAAGTGAAGTTACACAAAAGCTTTCACTTTGTCATCCTATGTTGTGTATGTCATGTTCTGTCTCCTCAAATTTTAACATATGTAAGGAATGGGAAAGTAAGTGAATAAATGTGATACATGTAGGGCCATAACTGGAAGCGCATCTATGCTGCAGTCAAATATGAAACTGCTTCTGCAGGCACAATTGAGCAGGCTTTTGTTTCAGATACAGAGAGCCAAGGGATTCAGTGAAGACTGCAATATAAAGTGATAAAAACAACAGCAGTTGCATGCTTCTAACTATTCCACTGCCACTGAACCCAGGCCAGGATTTAGTGACCACATAAGCTGCACCATAAGCATAGCCATTGTAGATTAAAAATCTGAATAAAGAAATTAGTTTGAGTGATATAAAATTTGTCATGAGAGCTTTCTACCAAGAAAATGCCCCACTATCTAAGAGCTGCCATGCAGTGGCTGATACATGAGGTATCTCTGTTGAATAGAATTGTCATTCCCAGTAGTTAAAGATAGTGGTTCACGTTCACTGTCTGCAGTCCCTCAGATTCAGGACTATATGGATAGTGATTCTGAAATAAATCCGGAATTTCCCTTGCTCATACCTAAAATTCCAAGGCCTCAGAGCTTAGGAAACAGAGAGGGAGTGACAACATTGACTCCAAGTATCCTAATTAGTTTAAATCCAATAATTATTTCTAATAGGTTTTGTATTAATTAGTAATTTAGATAAATGTTGTGAACAATTTGTCCTGTCACTAAGCGGATGTGCTATTTTCAGTATTTGAATATTTTGCGACTGAATTAAATCAGTGCAAAGTTCCCAGGGGACATAAAAGTGCAGAGCTGATTCCTAATTTTCCCATATTAGCTCATTTGAAACTTACCCAAACATTTGCAAAGAAGAAAGAAACAGCTGAATTTCAGTTCT
This sequence comes from Notiomystis cincta, assembly GCA_013398075.1. NCBI lineage: Eukaryota > Metazoa > Chordata > Aves > Passeriformes > Notiomystidae > Notiomystis > Notiomystis cincta. The sequence goes on along the minus strand of VZRX01005577.1, from coordinate 383,476 downwards.
AACTATACTGTTACATTCTTCATTTTTGTGAATCTCCAGAGCTCTGCTGTGATCCATTTCCTTGTTCATGCTCTTCCTTTCTTAATAGATCTTGCTATCACCAGTAAGATTTTCAGGCTGTTAAAATTGATTAATGATGATGACAGGATACTTGTTAAAGTTGGGGATTTTCCCTCTCTCCTACTTCTGATATGGGACTTCAAAAGGATTCCGAATGATGAGTCATATAGCTAAAACTGAACAAGCCAGGCCCAAAGCTGGAAAAGAAGAGTGTTAATGAATAGTGAGGGATGAAAATAATACACTTAAATAGGGGGAATCTATGGGGGAAATCTCTGCTTTACTTGCCTTAATGTATTCCATTAAATAATATGATATACAGGCAATGGATATAGTTGAAAACCTAGGAGATAGTTTCTTAAAAAAAAACCAAACAAACAAATAAAAACCAGAACAGCAGAAGAAAGGCTGTATAGGATACTTTATTCAGTATTCAAGCAAATGTTATACAGACAGTGAAAACACATGTGAAATATTTAGGCTTCCAAAATTACTCATTAAATATCCTTCCTGGTAAGTCCTGTGTTGTTACTGCTCCATTGTGCTGATTTATGTCACTTTCCTTGCCATCTTTCATAAATATGGCTAATAAGGCTCTGAAGTACTGATCCCAGGTATTACAGGGGGATGATTTGATGACTCAGTAGGTGCTCCTTTCCCTTGAAGCATCCCCAAGCCAACATTCATTCTCTCTAATGCCATGAATGACACTGTCAGAGTAGTTGCTGCACTTCAGATTTAGATATACTCTTGAGATAGCTTTTTCATTAAAGCTAAACTTATCCCACAGTCCCTGTAATATTCAAACTTAGAAAATTCCCTTTTTTCTTTTACCTTAACCAGTTGTTCTTGTGACATTGTATCCATCCAATGGAAATGTTTTAACTCTAGAAATGTTTGTATTTCACTGATACTTGAAATGTGTCTCTGAATTGGCTTCAATATGATCGTAGAGTCAAAAGAGGTATAGAAATCTCACTTTTTGTAGAGAGGCTGACATTATGAAAGGGGACTGAAAGGAACTTACTAGGCTAGACAGTAATTTGTTAGATGTTTAACCTGTAAGGTTTAGTGAGTTCTCCCTCCACATTATTGATAAGACTTCAGATACTTCCTCACACCACATAGTATACAATCCTTAGTGCAAAAGCAAGAAAAGATGTAGTGCATCATGGGGAGAAATAAACAAAGATTATGACCTGTTCCTAGGTCCTTCCTCTAGAAGGGTTCTTTTACAAAAATGTCCAGATGATTTTTAGGTGGTGCATCATATGGGGTATAAAGTAATATACCAATTCTTATTGATTCAACTTGTGTGGAAAATTCCTTCTTCATGCCAGATATGGTGAGGGTTGTGATGCTGAGGATGAGCCAACTGAGCTGGGGTGGACAGATTGTGGCTGGTCAAAGAACTAGGTGTGTATCGCTGGGTGTGGGGAAGTAAGAGTGAGGATGGACAGGATAATGTTCAGGACATGGAGTGGGAGAGGTTGAATGGCAGGTCAGATCATGAAACAGGTTAGGTGCCTTGGGAGGGAAGTGAAACCTGAGGGCCAGTGTGGACCTGGTGTCTCAGACCTCAACCATTCCTACACGGAGAGAAATTGCCAGCATGTGTGACGTGTCCCTTCACGGAGAGGATGGCAGCTTGGGCTGTTCCTCTGCTAGCAGAAATAAGAAGTCTGCATCATGGATCGAAAAGTTACACCTTTCTTAATGACTCAAGCAGGTGTTAGTGTGATGCCACATAATGGAATATTGCTTGGTGGGTTTTTATTTTAACCTAGAAGGTATATACGTATAAACTTACACAATGCGTATAATGTCAGAAAGTATTGCACATTTTTCAGAAATAAATACTCAAAAATTCGGAAAAGTTGCTGTTAAAGGCATCCTGTGCAGTCTTACTATAATTCTTTTATTATTTTCAGATTTGAACTAGATAGATACCTACTATTTCTTATATTGTTGCCTGATTTTCAGTAGGAAGGACAGATATTTGGGGGTTTTCTGGTGATCACAGATGTAGAATAGAAACTTGACTCTCAGAAAAGAGAAGACAATGGGAAGAGTGAGGCACATGCTACCAAGAAAAAGGACTGCTTTTGCTGTGAAGGCTGTGCTCAGTAGCTGAGTTTTATCTCTGCTCTCAGCCACTGAAACCTTTTTTGACACAAAAAGTGAGTCACTTTAACAAAACCTGTCACATGCTTTGTTTTCCCCTTGCATTCTGGGTTCTTGTCTTGAGACCTCATGGTCTCAAGTGCTACATGCTCAGCCACAAGGAGCTGAACACTCAGTTTATAAACTGAGTGTATAACCTCAAGCATTCTGAAAAATGAACTCTTAAGGACCTCAAGTTGGATGCTTGTAATATATGAATACTTTTGAATGTAATCTCTGCATGTATCAGAACATCATTTGCATTCTGAGAGCTGTATCATTCCCTTATAACATAAAATAAATTAGTTAATGTTTGTGCAGCTCTCACACATTACAGTGATGAGCATCTTAGTAAACCTCATGAGGAAATTAATATTCTGTCCTCAGAGCAGGGTCTGAGTGACAAGGAGAAAAGAAGTATTGAGCTAGCTGTTCATAAAATATGTTAGGGGAGGTAAGATCTTTTAAAATAAAAATATATCTGTGATGATTTAATTAACGTTTCCATTGTATTGCACAGCCACAAAATAGAATAATTAAGTTGGCATACACAGCTCAAATTCTGACATTTCCTAATTTTGCTTTCTTGCCTTTGCTGTCTTATAATCTTTCCTTAAGTACCTACAAAATTATGCAAAGAATAGAATTTGCTCCTTGAATATCCAAGAAGACAATAACTTTCCTACTTCCAAAAATTATATAGCACTAATTACTGAATATAATGTAATTATTATGTTTACAAGGCAAATGGAGCTCAAATTTAGATTTCTACAGCTCAGTGAGTGTGCAGGAAGAGCCTCTCCATATAGAGCAGCTGGGTTTCAAAGTGCACACCTGCTTTGCACCTGCACTTCTCTTTCAGTAATCCTCATGGTGGATCAGGAACCAAACTGGTCCTAACTGTGTAAAACAGCAGAGCCTGGCCTGGGAAAGCAGGTTCAGACAGTTTTTGCTTGCACAGTACAGAGTTGTCATTGGTGCCCATGGGACAGAATGAGGCCATTAACAGATTTGGTTTGGCCTGGCAGATCAAATAGAATTCCTTTTGTTGTGGTGACAGATTTAGTTCACGGAGAGATAGAAAAATTCTTTCTTAAAAAGGAGAATTCTCCCGAATAGTCTCAATTCTGCTTTTTGCGTGCAACTGGGACTGTATGAGTTGCTCATTAATTTTGAACACTCTGCACATAATGTTCTGAATATAAATGTTAGAAAATCAGTAGTTGATGATGAGTTACTACAAAGTCAACAAATGTAGTAAAATGTGATTTACTCTTAGTTAGTCATATGAATAGTAGAGGCCTCATTGCTCAAAGACCACAAGAGCTTTGTTTATTTTCTAATAACCCAGCCTTCAGTTGCTGCATTGCTCTTCTCTGTAAGACAGGAAATGGCCCAGGAGTGTTACTCTTGTTTTGTTTATTAATGACCTACTTCTTGAGCCACAGCAATTGCCCAACTGCCTTACACACCTCAGAAGAAATTATATTACAGCAGTTGACCTTTTTGGTGTACAGAAATGGCCCTATGCAGGGCAGAGTAATTGAGGAGGGGGAAAATTCAGCCCTCTTTACCTGGACCTTTCATTATACATGACAGGAGAAAAATGAAGAGGGGAACATGAGCCAAAACTGCCCAAGAAAGCCAAACTGATGACAACTGTGCAATGCATTGTAGAACAGTATGAGGAGCTTTAATTGACACAAAGCAGTTGATGCTAACCCTCATCTGGCCACAGCTAACTCGACTTGCAAAAGCTCTTAGCAGCAGTTCTCCACTGTGAAGGTTCTGAGTGTGTGAAGTGGCAGTGGCTGCTCATTGAGTTTGTTCCCATGGATGTAGGTCCAGCCTGGCTGCCTGGACACTTGGCCCAGCAGGATGAAATGCTCCTGAGGTGGAGTGCCTGGAGAGTTCCTTGGGAATAGTGTACAGCTGTGTGTCAGCAAACAGTGCTTCTGTAAAGAAATGGTGCCAGTGTGTTGTGCTGACAGTTAAAATGCAAAAGATGGTTTAAAGTAGACCAATTAATGTCCCATTCATGCTGTGGGTGGTGTGTGAGTTCAGTACCATGCTGGAGAACCCAGAAGAGGTTGCATTCGGATACATTCAACTGTTAAATGTGCTTTGTAGGATCAGGTTCATGGGAAAAGGCCTGGAGAAGTAGTGAGCTAATTTTAATGTAATTAAAGTACATTTTACTGTGAAAGATTCTCAAGAGATCAGATTTACACTTTACCTATTTGTTTAAAAAGAAAAAAAATCTAGACTACCAGATCAATAGATCTTCTATTTTGTTTGGTGGTGGATTTTCTTTTCTTGCACCTTTCTTCATAATATTTAAATGTTACTTCAATAATACTTACTTATTTAAGGTATTTTGCTAATCTGAAATTTCCTTTAACAGAGTTAAATAATGACTTAAAAATTACTCAGAGTTGTCCCAAAACCAGTGTTTCAGTCAGCATTTTGGACTTAATTGATATCAGTAGGATAGTGTAAAACTGTAAAGAATAAATCTCTTTTATTGGTATTTATTTAGCACAGCAATGAATATTGGATTTGTGATTTCTGGTGGTTCTCAGGGGACTTCTGCAGGGGGAGCTCCTTTTCTGAGCTCTCTGTGTTTGGTTATTCCCAGAAGAGCAACGTTTATTGATAGCAGTTTTTTATTATTGATCTGCTCGCTATGAAGTCATTTCATCTTCATGTTTTATTTTTCTCTCTTTCCTGCTTTCCTCTGCCTTTGTGTTTAGTACACGGTGTGGACTGCCCTGTGGGTCACCTGGAATGTTTTCATTATCTGCTTCTATTTGGAAGTGGGCGGGCTTTCCAAGGTAGGTCACTTATCCTTCTTCGGCTTCATGGGAGGGTGTTTCAAGAGCAGGACTCTCAGATTTCAGAAGACTGGAACCACAGAGGAAAAATGTGGTTGTTTGAACATACAATTTGATCTTTGGAGTTTCCCTCCAACAAGAACTGTAATGTTTGAACTTCTCCATGCTAGTAAATAGCCACAGGTTTGAAGTACATAAATGCAATGAATCTGAATTACAGTCGCCTTCTGAAGTACCATCCCAAGGTGAGAGGTGGCAAGGTATTCAGTTGTAAATTTGAGGTCCTTTTTGATTGTTGAAAAGCAGGCGGTGTCATTTTAGTTGAATTTTCAAGTGTTTACAAAAAGTCTGAATTTCCAAGACTGCTTTGAAAGCAGTTAAAGAAAATTACTAAGAAGGGTAATGTTGAGCAAATTGATCTCACAGGAAGAATATTAATTCTTTATAAAGGAGAACAAATTGCGAAGGATGACTTTTGTCACATCTGAATAAAACTTTCCTATACATGACACTCAGTGCTGTAGGTCACCAATTCTTTATTCAGTCCTCTGATTAGAGCAGAAATGTTTGCTGGAGTTACCAAGAGACGTGTGCTCGTTCAAGGTAGCACTTAGGTTATGTTTAGCATTGTACCTGCAGGGAGTTTCATACAGCACCTGCTGGGTTTTATCCTGCTTTTGGAGATAGATGATACAGATCTTTGTTTACCACATTTACCACAGTTAAATGATTCCAGACACGGTATGCCCATGGCACACGCTGATCCCGGCATCATTAATAGAATAAATGTCACTGTTACTGGTTGTAGATTTACTGATATGAACTGCATCACTGTTAATTCATGCAATGCTTTTAGAAGATGCAGTCCTGTGCCTTGTGCTCTGGGAAGAAGCTGCTTGAGCAGGGAGGCTGGACCAGACAATCCCCTGTGGACCCTTCCAACCTGACCCATTCTGTGATTCTGTCAATCATTTACTTCACTCGGTTCAAAGTGGAGCATTTATGAGCTATGTACTTGCTACCATTGAAGCTCCTAGTTTTTGGCTGACAACAAACAGAAAACTTGTGAAACCAATTTAATAAGAAATAAAATTTAATTTACTCAGTAGAAATTCCATTTAAATTAAAGATTTCAGTGATGGGTTCCTTTGGTGATAAAATTTCATTATAAAAAGCTGCAACGGTTTATTTTTCCTTCAACTGTGTAGCTCATGAGAAGTCACAGGCTTGATAAAGAAATTAGTACATTTCACAGAGGATCAAATTAAATGATTCTAATGGTATGTTCTGACTTAAAAATCTGTTAGATGAACAGAAGAGCAACACATAGAAATGATGAATGGCCAAATAATTGTACATTCTCATGATACATCGAGGTTTATATTCTTTCATTTAGTTGGGTCACATCTTTTTTGTAGTGATTATTACGTTTTATATGTAACTAATATATTTATCTAAGGGCCTGGGAAGTGAAGCAAAGCTTTTTAGTCTGACCCTTGAATTTTTTTGCAAGGGGTTCTGATCATATCCTCAGTTAAGAGGTTTATAAATAAGCAGGTATGAATTGAAATCCGTCATCTACCAGCTTCATTTCTGTGCTTCACCTTTTGCCCTTTCACTTAACATATATGACAAATCACAATGCAGAGAAACAGTAGCAAAAATACTACTTGGCAGTTGACAAAATTCACTTTTATTAGTGTATACTTGAGTAAATCTCAACATTTTCATGGAATTTTTATCTTGTAGTATATAATTACATTTGAAAAGTAGTTTTTCAACAAGGTGATAGACACAAGATTATTTCCATGGAAGTTAACTGCTCTTGTATAAATTATGCCAAAAGTATGAGTATCGAGACCAACTTGGCAATGATAGAATTAAGAAATTTTTTCAGTACATCATGGTATTTTGGGTCCATTTATTGGTCACTCTGAAAATTGTGCTAGATCAAGAGACTAATATGCCCCATATGCATAAAATTCTGGGTATTTACACTTTGGTTAGTATTTCACACCAACTCTAATTGGGACCCACAATTTATCCAAGACACTAGTTAAAAAAATTCATCATTTCTTCCATTAATATGTTCCTGTGTTGTCAGACATGAAAGAAAAGTGCTGTTATCAGAGTACATTAGCGTGACTGGGAAATCAAACACCATAATAACCTTTCCAAGTATGGCTGTTTATTCAGCATTGAAATCTTGGCAGGCAATATTCACTTTTTTTGTCTTCCTATTGTTCTGTTTTTCTATTAAAAAAGAAAAAGAAGCTGTGTTTCTGACATGAATACAGATTGATTACAATTTTAAACTTCTGTTGACATACTATCAGGGAAAATTGTAATGCTGTCTGGCAGGTGACTGATTTCTGTTGGTTTGTTTGTTTTTGAGCACTGTCATGTTTGTATTTGCTCTGACCAGAATGAGTTAGCTCTTGGTTGAAGTCCCATGAGTTTACTAGGTCTTCAATCATGAATGCTTCAGAAAATATAACTTGGTACAATAATAATTGGTAATTTTAATTCAGTATCTGCACATGGAGTATGCATACAATGCAGACAGACTTTTCAAATGTCATAATAGAAACCTTCCACTGCTGAAATTTTGCTCAGGTCTTATTCCTGAGGTGAGGAGGAAGATCTCTTTTGAATATTCACTGTTTGAATTCTGCCAGGAAGTTCCACTGCAGTTAATGAAAAATTTGAATGAGAATAAGGATGTAGTTTATTTGGGCTTGTTCACTGTGAAGGTTTGAAACATTTTCCCTTCAATTACTTTCAGTTATAATTTTCTTGATTAACTTTTTCTTTTTAAGGAATGATTTGATATTTAATTTTAGATTTATGGGTTTAGTACACTAAGAACTTTAAATTTTTCTTGATAAGGAGTGATGAAGCGAACACTCCCAGAGTCAAACATGATGTATGTGACTTAATCCTTTCCATTCTTTCAGAAAAGAATGGCATCTCTTCATCAGAGGGACTTGAAAAGTATATTTTGAGTTTAAAACACGTCTCTTGTTTTCAAGCAATTTGGAAAAGAAAGCAAAAAAGAGGCCATTTTATGCATATTTACATACTCAAATTCCCACCAAAATTTGATTTTAATAATCTGGAGGACCAAACTGAGAGGAGAAAGCTGGTGGAGAGGGGTAGTCTGGGAGCTGAAAAACTATATATATGGCTGTAAGCTTATCATCAAGGAATTCACTTGGATTTTACTCCTTGCTCCAATTAACATCATATTATTTTATTACATAATGAGAGAAAAGGCCTGACAGAGGAGCTGTCTGTGGAAGCACCCTCCAAGAGCTACACAGTGGAGATTAAGGCTGTCTCCTGGGAAAAGGATGATATGCACTCAAGGCGTCTTGGGTGCGAAAGGGAAATAAACACAGCCCTCCCACAGCCCGCTGTTCTCAGGAGAAATCTAATGAGCAATGGTTTGCTCTTTAACTGCCTTATAAGCAACACAGAGGTCAAGATCTTTTTTCACTTACGTTACAGATGCACAAATAAATGTTTTTTTCAGGGCTAAAAAAATTGTATTTGACCAGAAATAAAAGAAATACACCTATATAAGCCTTTTCTATTTGTATTAATTTTTTTTCTTATTTTAGCAGCAATGAAACTGCCCATATGAAATAAATTAAATTTGCCTGTCTTTTACTACTTTTCTGAAATTGGAAACGTAATTTTTAGTGTTAACCATTCCATATGAGAGAAACAAAGCTGTTACTATAACATGACCTTTTAATTCTCCACTGCAGGATGACAGATTGCTACATCCATACATAAGCTCATTAATTGTTTTGATCTCGTTCTGTGTCTTGAAATGAAAATAAGTTCTAATTGTCATATTCCAGAGTATAGGCAATTTAAAGCATGTAGACATAAACACAAACTGTTTTTCTGAAGTTTTGTATGTATTTAAATATGGACCACATAACTTCTAATGTGTGTAAACCACCCCTCCATCTGCAGCAATAGATGATATTACATACTCCTGTACAAAGGAGTCTTCCTCTCTTTAGAGTGTACAGTTAATAATTTTGTTTTTTACATCCCTCCAGTATTTCAGATCCAGTATGAAAATGGCTGTTCATATGTATTTATCATTTGCTCTTCCAACTTTTTGTTTGTTTGTTTGTTTTGTGATAGACTATTTTTCTACCACTTGTGTTATTGTGAGTTACTGGCATTTTTTTTCCCATGTGTTAAAACCTTTATTCAGTAAATGTATAGCATCACTGTGGTACTGTGTACACCTTTCTGGTTGTTTCATATACCTTATCTAAGCAGCTGGGGAACATTGATGAGCTCTTTTCTTTTTCTAGGATATTTCTGCTTGTTCTGCATGGTTTCTCCATGGCATGCTTTTTTGCTGTGAACTGTGCCTCATTCTGGATTTAAGTTTTGCTCTTAAAATTATGTCAAGTGATTCTTGTAATTTTTTTCCCAAGGATTTGCCTGACACACATTCATATATTCAGTAGGAAACTACTTCTAAACAGCTTATGTTTATTATCTTGTCCTTAGTTTTACACATTGAGTGAATGTGAGCTCTCTGATGTGCCTGTGACACCAACTTCATTACTCTTTCCCTGGAAGCTGAAGGAAATTTTGCTTATGTCATTTAATAAAACATTATTTTTTCATGTGTTTTTTTCCCAGTAATATTTGCTTTGGTCAGTGGATGTTCAAAGTTTGTAGGGCTCATATCCAACTTTATTAAGCTGGAAACAGAACTATAGGCCAAATTATTATATGGATCTGTAATTGGAGGATAGAATTATCTCATAAAGGTAATGATTTCTTCCATCTGAGGAAAAAATGGACTAATAATTTACTTATTAAAATGCTGAGAGGCTGGAAACCTAGGACTCTTTTCTAAACAAAATATTGTCTATCAGAATGAGGGTTAATTATGTGGACTTTATACTGGCAACTTGTGAAATCCAATTTATTCCATCTGGTGCATGTCAGTCAATCCTTAATTGTTGTGCAATTATATCTAATCATCTCAAATGGAGTAAGTTGAGCTCAGAACCAAAGCTAATTTGTATTAATAGAGGTGGTGTGGTGTATGCTTGGGTTTGTGTCTTCTTTTTTTAATGCAAAATGAGAGCATTGGTTGAATTTACATTAACAATATGAAACAATATGAAAGAAAAAGTGATTCTCATTCTAACTTGTGCTGATGTAAGTGAGAATACAGAGACCATTATTTTGGTTTAATTAGCATAATAATTAGCTCCACAGAATTGCCTATGCCAAAAAGCTCAGGGACAAAGTTGGCAGCATCCATAACACCTATGTGGAAAATAGATGGAGGATAAAGGACTTCCTTGGTCTAAGCAGAGGATAGATCCTTGTACATCTACTCACATGTAAGTGACTTCTGTGTGGAGGAAGGGTTTTTTTTTCATATCCACTAGGAAGAAGAGCAAGAAATAATTTACTGAGCATGTGGCAAAGAAGATTTGGTTGGAGGTCAGGAGAAGCTTTTTAATACAAAGGACACTGAAGAGGATCTAAAGCTGTTATGAAACCTTACTAATGGACAGCTCTTCTACTCCACTATTTTGGATATATAGAAATAAGCCTCTGTCAAGACAGAAACCCAAGTGAGTGCCCACGGATTGTTTAGGGTAGGAGTGTTCAAATTTTAAAAATGAGTACAAGTTGGAAACTCAAAACCTCATCTTAATTACGAGTCTTAAACATTTCATCATGACTGTCATTCCAGCTGGGGAGCTGGAGGTGTCTCTGGCTTTTCTCCCCAGAAGGTGTGTAGGGTCACAGAAAATAGGGCACCCTAGTGAAGTTTCCTGGGAGGCTGACAGCAGGTTTTGGGTGTGCACAGGTGGGGTTTTACTGTTCAGCTGTGTGTGACTCCTGGTAGAGATTAGACCTCTGTTATAGACAAAACTTGTGTGCTGTCTGTTCTATTGATGGCTTTTCAGCCAAACACAAATCACTGCCTTCACTGAGAGTAAAGCAAGAGTGATAACAGTGTATTTCCTCACTGCTGTACACATTGTGTACATTCATGTATAGCTCAGCTGAGAATTTCTTCCCACACACCTCTTACTCATCATGACTTCCTTTTGATCACCATCTGTCTTGGGAGGCTACACACCCTTAACTTCTTATTCTCCTCACTACTTGGATGTTTGTTTGCTCCAGGTGGTGCCATCAGCTGCTACCAGCTGGGATGTGCAAACAAGGGATCATGCTGAAGCAGTGGATGTAGCTGTAGGCATTCTGCAATTTCTAGACATCACTAATTTTATAGCAGTAGCTAAATATCATCTCTTCCGAGCACATGCACTAGTAAAATTCAACTTGCAGGAATTAATGATGAAAATGTTGGATTTGTTTCTTTGAGGTTTGGACCCTCTCACCTTTTCTTTCCTCTACCTTATTATTCTCAAAGGGTTTACAAAATTGTTACTTGTAAGTAATGTTTCAGAATCTTCTCTGACATGAGAAAAGGAGGAATGCCAATTAAATAATACTTTAGTAAATAGAGTTAAGCTAATACAAAAGCAAAGAAAAACAGACCAAGCATGAGTTTTAATGCTTGCATTATATAATCCATTTAACTTCTTTGATGTTCACTCTTTGAACCAGCTCTCAGAAGTATGAGTTTTTTGTTTAAATTTTTTTTTAACCAGTTGCCTCCTTTTAGTTTTTCTTGTGTCCTTTCCTACAGTAGAGGTTCCACTGAAATGTGTTTGCCATACTATGAACTTCTAATATGACCTTCCTTATTCAGTTGCTCCTCCCAGCCTGCTACTCTCTCACCATAAAAAGAAATATTCTCCAGGTTCAATTGTATTTAATACTTTTCCATAATGTTCTGCTCAAACAGCAACCTTTTGAATTTTTAATTACTTTGGCAATAAACCTGGAAACCAATTTGCTGTGAAGTTATGCAGTATAATATTGAACAGAAACAACATTTCAGCACTTTAGAATAATAGCTCTGGCCTTGGCTGGTGTGAGGTGCCGTTAATCACAGATTAACATGTTGTTGGGGTGCCTTTCAATGGTGTTTGCAAACAGTATTTTTTGATGTTGAGTTAGGCTGATATCAGTACGTGCAGGAGCAGAAACTGTGTGGTAGTTTCTGTATAGAATCCAATGACTGTTTCCATGAAAAGTTAGAGAAGAATTAGCTATGAACTGTGAATTCATAATGATGAAGCTATGGAAAATAGCATTTTCTTTTTATTTGCAATTTAAATTTCTCAGACAAAAAAGGTGACTTACAAAAGATGACTTTATATGTTCTCTTTAAAAAAAAAATCCAAAACAAAAGAAAGAAAAGGAAAAGAAAGAAATTGAAGAGCAGAAATGTGTGAATCTATTGTAGTTGAGGAGACTTTGTGGCTGCTTAGCTGAAGAGACTTTGATGTTCCAAATTTCCTGTTCCCAAACTAATTTGTTATTCAGTCTGTTTTACTCTGCTGTGTAAAGGTGTTGCATCGTGTAGGGTCTAATGAAAAATATTCTTATTCTTGAAAGGAGAATTAATATGCATTAGCTTCATGGCATTATTTGAGCCTAAGGTCATCCTGGAAAAAAATTAAGTAGAATAAATGGGACACAGATAAATGCCACTGAAACTGCAAAATGTGTCATTCTGATGTTAATTAGTTTGTTTAGGTGATACAATCAAATTGCTGAACAACTTAATCAGGAGTACATTCCAGATGGTGCAAAAATGGAATTTTATATCCTTTCAGGTGACATTTACAGTGGTTCAATTAATTATATACAATGAGTATCATTAAAATAGGTGTTTCAATCAGAATTGTTTTTTTTTTATAACCCCTAATGATGCAAAATTCTAATGTTGTTATCTGGAGTGGAGGCCACCATCTTCTTCATTGGTTTAAATAACTGAAGTAATATCTCTGTGGGGTTTTTGTAATAATCCATTTAATACCATTAATATTAAATGGCTCTGGGAGTAATGGGTATGATATATCTGCTTAGCTAAGAGTGGCACAGATAAATTTATTAATACAAACATCACAGTCATATTTGTTTGAGTTCATTGGCTTAATTTCTAGGATCTTGAAGATTTTTTAAAGGAAAAAAAGAAACTAAAATGTCAGCTTGTGGCAAGGAGGTAAGTAAGTCAAGTAGCTTGCAATATTTTTCCAAAGACACCTTTGGATATAAAAAGAATTCCTGTGATTCAGGAATCCATGATGCAATGGCTAGAGATGCAGAGAAGGTAAATCCTTTATCCCTAGGGCTTTTGTCTGAAGCCCACAGCAAAGGGCTTAAAAAAATCCTGGGTATTTACATGTAGAATCAAGAACATACAGAGTAAGGAATGAGAGAATACAAAAGCAGGAAGGACCATCTAGTTGTCTATTCTAACCCCATGTTTCTGAAATAAGTCAAATTGTTCATGGAGTGAGGAAAGGAAACTTCCCTGAGTTGTGATTTGGTTATAAACAAGTATGACACACTCATCTGCAGGTAAGGGTGAACCTAGATTTGACTATGAGGGAATTATTTTATCTCCTTAGCGACATTTGGATATGTTTTGTAGTGATTATTATGCTCTTCTTGTAGGAATGGGAAGACTGTTGCTGGTATTTAATTCTCTTCTTTGCAAATGTGATGCCCTTCTGATAAAACTGCAGTGAAAGATATTTTGATTATTTCTTTAATCATATTCTTGTTTAAACATTGAATCAACCACAGCTGCTTCTGTCCAGCAACTCCAAACTACTGAGATGAGTGACTGCTGTGTGGAGATTTTGACCCATATGTAAAGCAGTATGATTATTTTACTGCTACTGCTAAATCTATTTGTTGCCTGCTAGGGTCAAATTTATGGTTTTTTGCTAAAAATTTGTATACAGTGTTTTTTCTGCTGTAGTGTATCCTTTGGGATTTTAGTTCCGACACTCGCCAGGTAAGGATTTCTTCCTGATTATAGGGAAATCTGTCATTTCATCAGTCTTCTAATAAACATTTGCATTTAATTATTTAATTAGTGTCTAGTTTGAAACCAGTTTAACTGTTTTGTAGGGAGTTTCACACTGATTCATAGGTTGTTTGCTTGGGTTTTTTTCTTCCATTAGAAGACAATGCTTGTTAAAAAGAAAATGTCATTTTAAGTAAGCTTTTTTGTAATAATTTGCACATGAGACAGTCCTAGACCTTGATGAAAGTACAGACATTTATTGTTGATGACAGTAGAATCTGAAAAAGTTCTCAGAAATCATGATACTGAATCTCATGGCGTTTTTAAGCACACCATATGTTTCTTATGGGACTTCATAATTGTAAATCCTTGAATCATTAAGGTTGGAAAATATCTCCAAGGTCATCAAGTGCAGTCATTAACCTAACACAATCACAAACCTAACCTAAACATGATTGAACCATGTCCCCAAGGACCACATCAACACATTTCTTGAACACTTCCAAGGACAGTGATTCCACCACTTCCCTGGGCAGCCTGTCCCAATACTTGACAACCCAAGGGAAGAAATTTTTCCTAATATCCAATCTAAATCTCACCTGGCATAACTTGATGTCATTTGCTCTTGTCACTTGTTACCCCCACATGACTGCAGTCTGCTTTCAGGTACTTGTACAGTGTGATAAATCTTCCCCTGGTCTCCTTTTCTCCAGCTCCTCATTAGGCTTGTGCTCCAGATCCTTCATTGGCTTTGTTGCCCTTTTCTGGACTCACTCCAGCACCTCAGTGTCCTTCTTGAACTGAGCAGCACCAGTGCTGAGTAGAGAGGGACAACCCCTGCCCTGGTCCTGCTGGCCACACCATTGCTGATCCAGCCCAGGATGCCATTGGCCTTCTTGGCCACTTGGGCACACTCTGGCTCATGTTCAGTCAGCCACTGACCAGCACCCCCAGATCCTTTCCAGCCACTCTGCCCCCAGCCTGTAGAGGGGTTCTTGTGACCCAAGGGTAGGACCCCACACTTGGCCTTGTCAAACCTCATAAAACTGGCCTAGGCCCATCAGTCCAACCTGTCCAGACCCCTCTGTAGATATTACTTAGATAGATGTGTTATGTTAATTTTTGAACTGGAAAAGAAATATAAAAAGCAGATTATTGTTAATCATCTCTAGATGCCATCTAGGTGACTGTGCTTGCATCCTTTAGGATACATAAACTCTAATTTAGAGGAAAAGCAAGGGAGAAAGCTTGGTTTACTTTTCATAGATCTACATTTGACTACCAAGATCTTTCCTATCTACATGAATCCTCTATATCCACTCAGCGTTCTCCTTATTCTTTACTGTTTCCTAGTGTCTTGTCATTAGATGTACATAATCCTGAACTTTCTTTGTTAATATCCTCCTTAAATTACTTCAGTCCAGGAGCCTGGTGATGTAATTTTGCCGTTGAATTTTACAAACTTTGTAACTATGGTGTTCCTACCTGAAACTGACTTTGACCAAATATTTCAAAAGAGCCTCTGGAAAAAAAAAAATTGCCCTTCAGCTCCTATTTCTTGGTGGACAGTATGGCAGTGTCCCTGCTTTTACTCCCAGTATTAATTTCTTTTGAAAGCTTCATCAAATTAAAAGCTCTAGTTCAATAGCATAACCTTGGGTAACCCTTAAATGTATTTCTAGCATGTCTGTTTTGGCAATCTTTTCTTCTTTTGTAGAATGCTAAATGTTTATGTTGTGTTAAATTGTCTTAATTAGAAGAAGATTTTTGATTCTGTAAGGTCATGGGAAGTATTCTCTTCATCTTTGTGCTTTGAATCTTGGAGTAAGTTTACCTCCTAAATCTGTTTTTCATCTAATAATTTATTTAACCTCTATAAGGTGAATGGCCTTTGAGATCTCCTTTTCAATTGCACAAGGGAATTGGAGGGATTGTTTCTTCTCTAGATTATTGTAGTCTCTTTCTTTTTCAGCTGTCCTTCAGGGAAATTCCTTGCTCATGTTGATGATGTGACTGAATTTATTATTCATGAGTACCAGAATTCCTTTGAGCAGACTTTTTCAGTTTGGATTAATGGGGAAAGGGTGAGAGAAGCCTATTGTGGATTTAGCTGCCCTCCTGCCCTTTGCTTTGCTAGGAGGTTTATTGTCTGAGTGGCTTTAGTATAGCAGGAATAATGCTGGGTCTGTTTGACCTATTCAGTCAAATGGGAAAGGCAGAAATGTTGGGAGAGAAGCCACAGTGATGGGAGCAGTGCCTGACTAACACTGTCTTCCAAGGGCAAATGCTGCTTGTGAGTAATTCAATTGTCTCTGTGTTACAGCAGCCTTGCATTCTGTACACTTAGATTCCCTCTCTTCTCATATCTTTAGAGAACACATAGAAGTTCTTTAAAATGTTGCTTTGAAAGAGCTATTCTATTCCAGGGGGAGAATATGTTATACTCATCTGCTGAGAATTGCTGCTCGGTGTTATTGTGTTACTCTTCCGCATACTGGGAATACTTGGAAGCCATTTCTTTCAATTTTTTTTTTATGGTTTTTTTTTCAGTCTTCCTTGGTAGAGCAAGAGCCCATGTTTGATTTGGAAGTTTTGGCTGAAGATCTCCCTTGTTTATCTCAAAAATGTTTGAAGGCCTGGATATATTTTATACTGAGACAGTTCAAACTCTCTGAACTGCCTACTGAAGTCTCTGTCTAGTTCTGCTTCAAGGGGTATAGGTATCATTCCTAAACCTCATATTATTTATTTGCAGTTGTTTCATTTTACTTTTACTTTATGTGATTTATCAATGATATTTTGATTTCTTTCAGCTTTCTTTTCATTCAGTTTAGTAATTTTCCTATTTGATCAGACATGACCAAACTACTGGCCAACTTGCCAGGACAGATTATTTTCCTTTTGATCCATATCATCTTCACTAAATTGATATTTCTTTCCATTTATCTGTTACCAGGGCATTCATGAGTGCTCTTATTTTTCCACTTCAAAGGTGGGCTGTTGGATAAAATACTAAATCAGTGAGGAAAAAAGCTTCATACATGTCCAGCTGTGAAGGAGCTGATTTTCACTAAATCTTCATCTCAAATACACTTGTACGTTGTTTAACTTCAGAGTAGTTCATGCTGTGTTGGGACCATTTTCTAATGCTTCATGTCTACCTTGAGTTGCAACTTTTGTTTGCTTCTGGGTATCTTCCATGCTTATGTCTTGTTTTTCACATGAGGTAGTTATTTTTATTCTTAAATGTTCTTAAAGAATTAATTTTGAAAAGCCAAAATTTTTTAATAATCGCTTTTTAATTAATACTTCTTGCTATTCTTATTTATTTTAGGTTTAGTTTGCATATATTTTATTCTTATGAATCAATTGACTACCTGATTAGTTAAAAGTATGCTTTATATAATGGTTTTAGTGTTCCAATTCCCTATAAAAATCCAAATCATTTTGTGGCATTATTTTCTCTGAAAACTTCTTACTTTGATACAATATGGTAATATTTGTGCAAATGTCTACCTCTTAAAATATACTTGGGACGCAAATTTACCATGTTACAACACATGAAATAACCAAATAGTTTTAAAAGATATTTAGAGAGTTTTAAAATGTTCCTAGGTGTTAGTAGTACCATCAGTATCCAAGGATATTAATTTCTAAGTAAGATCACTTATGTGAATGTCTAAGTAAGATCACTTCTTACATCTCTAAATAGGAGCTTGCTTAAACATCCCAAGATCATATTAACTTTTACCCAAACATTCTGTTTTCTAGAATGCAGCTTACAAGATCTGTGTGATGACCTGTATTTCCTGTTTCCAGGCTCTATAATTTTGCTGGTGCCTGCCTATAGTTTAATGAATATTTTTTCACTGATCCCAGCTTACCAAGTAGTCCAGATGGCCCTGTACAGCTGCCTGCCTTTTCATTATTTACCCTCCTGCCTCTCTTTGTGCCATCTGCAAATATATCCACTGCAAGCAGGGATTTTAGATGCACTTCTAGATCACTGATGAAAATGTGGAATGACATCAGAACATGCATCAATCCCAAGGGAGTCCTTCTAGAAACACTCTTATTCAGCTATGGTTTTCCATTGAAAACTATGTTAATTAGTTAGTTTTTAATCTATGTAATTTTCAGTCCATTAAAATGTACTGCCATTCAATTTTTTAATAAGAATGTTTCATGAATGCCTTAGAGATCTCTAAGTATATTACCTTCTTGCAGATCCTATCAACTCAACATTTAACCTCTGGAAGCAATGAAATAGAGTTAGTTTGTTTAACAGGTCCTAATGTCCTAAGAAATTTTATTGACTGACATCAATTATACTGCTTTTGCTGGATCTCAAGCATCTGTTTTTAAGTTGTTTTTCTTCTGTTGCTTTGGGACTAAAGCTAGATTAATAATCCTTGAACCATTGCATGTGCATTTACTGAATCTTTTATAGGCTTTAAAATTTTTCAGTTTCATGCAGTTCAAGAGATTTATTGAAATTTAATTTATTTGCATTCATGGACCTCAGTGTCCAGAGTTCTCTGTGGTTGCTAGCTGTCCAGGCCTAAAGATTTCATGTGGGTTATAAATTCATAGACCTCTTACTAGTGGTTTAGAAAATGCTTGTTCCTCCTCTTGTTATTCTTTGTGGAAAAAAAAGAACAGAAGAATGTATTAAAAGGTCTACTTCTTATGCCTCTTAAAAAAACCCAAGAGACTGTAAACATCTATTAGAAGTTCTATATTTTCTCTTGTTCCTAATAAGCTTCATGAACAACTTTTTACTGCCTTTAACCTTGCTAGCATGGATTCTACCTGACTTATTTTTCTTCACCATTAAATATTCTCAATTATACATCTTCTAATTTTTATTACTGAAATATTTTTGCTATTTTTATGCTTATTTCTTGAGGAACAGGCTGACACAATCAGTGTATTTATTTGGGTTTTGTCTGATGCTGAAAGCTTTTGTACCCATGGACAGAAATATTCACAAAGGATGAATGTCTCATAATTAAATTTTTGTATATATGTGCCGTTAGAAATTATAAATATATCCAGAGAGGATGGGCAGAAGGACCTGTCTTGTGTCACCAAGAGAAACATTGCTGCAATCTCTCATTAGAAGCTTTACAGTGGCTATCTTTTGTTTAAACCAGAAGGAAGACCACAGAGGAGGAATACAGAAAGTGATCCTTTTGTATTCCTCCCCAGTTTCTGTCCATCATCCAAACATCCTAGTTCTGAACCTGGAATAGTCCTTAACTTACTGACCCCTGGAACCCCATGTGCCATTCACCTGAAGTCTTCACAGCTATTCTTCCTGTATTGTCCCTGAACAAATTCTCTTTGTATTATTCCTCATTGAGAAGTCTTTCCTGTGTTCTTAAAATGCACAAACTCTGCTTCAGAAAGGCAATGAGAGCATCACCCCTGCAATGAGCTGATATGGCCTAAAGCACATGGGTAGTGTGTGCAAATTACAGTCATTATTGTCCTGTAACACTGTGTATTCCTGCTGCTTAGATTTCTGTATGGGGGCTTTTTCTGCTGCTTCAGACACAGGATTAACTTAAAATGCATGAGTGGTCTCATTAAACTCAATAAAATTACTCACATGCTTACCATGCATTTAAGTAGTTTGCAGGATCAGCATTAAAATAAGAGGCAATCCATAGACTTCTCCACTTCTCATATATAAAGTTTGAGAAGGGAGGTGGCTTTAATATAAAAGCTGAAAAAACCCTAGGAATTCACTGGGTACCAAAATCTTGTCTTATGCCATGAAGTTAAAATGCTAAGGTTTGACATACAATGTATTAAATAACTGCTGTTGTATTGGTCTATCTATATTATTATGTTTGTGTGTTATGCACATTACAATATTGCCTAATAGTATCTTTTAACAGCCTTTTCAAGTAATCTAGGTTGCATTTGCTTGTATTGATCTGGTATATATTATTGTGGCACCTCTTCTGTGATTCTGTTGTGCTTTTGCTTTGTAACTTCTCCCAATAGATAATAGGATGTGAGAGAAATTCAATGAATTGGAGTCAGAAAAAGTCAGGGAAGAATATGTAGATATATGAGATTTGTGTTATATGTTTCTTTTTTTTAAGCAAACATCTACCTTAGTTTACTCTTTCAGTGCTTTATGAAACATTCAGTACTTTAAAAAATAAATTGTTCTTACAAAGGAGGACAAAAAATCACTAAGTGTTAAAGCCACTCTTAGAACCCAAAAAGGATTTAGAGGTGAAGAAATTTGTATTCTATTAGTATTAGTATTAGGTTTGTGTGACAAAGACTGCACAATACATTGCTTCTTATGTTCTGCAACTTAGTCATTGCAGTTTGTCCTGCTGCATCACATCACCAAGGCTGTGAATAGTGTAATACATAATCCTCCTGACATAGATTGTCTTTTAATTTAGCACTTGCATTTTGAGTCCCTTTATTAGCATGGAAATATAAATGTGTTTCTGTGTTTAAATATTTTGCCAACAGTAAAAAAAGTTGGTGTATTGAATAAGTGTGATTTAATATTTCATGGGGTTGTGTTCTTTCTAGCAGAATTATTACTTCATTTTACTTGTAATTCCACTTGCCTTAATAGATTACTTTGTCAGTCCATTGAGTGACTGTTTAAGTCAGGTTGCACTGTAGATGAAAAGAAACACAGGACATTACAAGTTGCAGGATGTTAAACAAAAGGTATGACATGATAGCAATTCATAGTACTGGAAAAAAACCAGTGTTTCAATACTTGCACGTTTTTCTGTAAGAGCTATTGGTAAATACCATTTTTAGGAGAAAAAATTTAAAGTTCTTGGCTTTCTGCTGAGATGATATAAACTGACATAGCTTAAGAAAAATGCGTTGAAGCCTTGATCATACAGATTAGAGAAAAGTTTGACCTTGTTGTCTCAGCCTTTTCTTTAATGAAAAGATACTTGTGTGCAAAGTTACCTCAAGGGAGAGAGTGGGGTTTGTTACCTGTTCTGAGGAGGAAGCCCCTGGAGGGCAGTGATGTAAAGCTAATCTGACATCCACAATATGTTTTTAGGGGTGCAGTCACAGGTTTCTCACAGGGGCGTCTCCTTTGAAGACTCGGCCTCGGTGGCAGTGCTGGGAAGGGAACTGTCTCTCAGTGAGTCTTGCTGCCTCTCCAGAGAGTGGAGAGGGCATCTTGTGTATTCAGGACTTCTCCTACTATGTCCTTTCAGAAACACTCTAAAACTCTTCCCACCTCATCCATCTCCCAGCGCAGAAGGAAGTTTGCTCTGATATTTTTCCACAGTGCACTGTCCACCAACTCATGCCATTACTTTTTACACTGAGCTGTGTATTTTACCTCTATGTGTTTCCTTTTACCCTTGCTTTCCAGACAGCCATTGCTTAGGTGGTTGACTCATGGAAGACAATCTTGGCTTCACTGTGTTTTTAAAAGGAACATGGGTGGGATACTGTAGTGTTCTGGATCACCATGCTGCAGATTCCAGTGACTCTGAGGTATCTGATATACTACATAAAGATAGTCTAAACAATTGTATATGTTAGGTGTTTGGAAAAAAACTTCTCCGCTTACCCTTGATGAATGAGTCCTAAAATTTTTATTACAGATTTTTGATGCCAGGATAGGCTTTCAGTTTTACATTTGAGAAGCAAAAGTCAAATATAAGATTTATGTTTATCTAGTAAAAAGGCACACTACAGATTCCTGAAATCAATGACTCTCAAAATTGCCCTAACATTGAATGATATGCATGAATAATTTAAGAATGTTTTGTTAAATGTGCAAAAGTCAAGTTATCCTTGCAGTGAGACTCTTTGCAAATCACCAGCAATTTACTGTGTTTCTGAAAACCACAGGCAGCAATTTGCAGACAAGATTGGACCTGTTACTATACATGTGACATTTTCTTGATTTAAACTGTCATTCTGAAAAGCTGTTTACTGACAGTCAGAGTTTGAATGAGGTTATAAAGTTTACTGAAGAATTCCTTACCACTGAGGTTGAACTATATTTCTACTTGGGTAGAGAAGAGCTTGTAGACCTCCTACCATAACTGAAGTATGTATGCATGCAAATTAGCACTTTCAAGGGAAGTTATGCATGATCTTTTTAGACACCCATGTGCTGTATTGGTGTATGTGCTGTGTAGGCATTTTTACATCTCATAAACACAGGAATGTTTCTAAAATACCCTACTGTAAGCACTGCATACAGGTGCACTGTAGTGATGTGCTGTGGCTTCACCATTTTGTCTCCAAGCAATGGTTATCAAAGTAGTTTCTGAAGATGGTCTGCTGGCTTCCAGAATATCATGTTCAGCTAGAGGGGTGAATATTCATCTTTATTCTTTTGGGTTTTTTGTTTTTGTTTTTTAATATATTACCTAAACTAGGAGTCTTCCTACGAGCTCAGTTCCTGTGAAATTTCCATGGCCTGAAGACACGCAGTACATGCCATAAGGAATATTTTTCATCACTGTCTCCATTGCCTTTTTTTTTGACATCCTGAGAGCAGTTTCAGTATAAGTTACACTCTGTGGTTCTCTAGTAACCCTCAGAAAGGAACATGCACTCAGACATGCACTAACCTAGATATCCTGATGTTCCCCAGAATTTACTTTTGACATCAGATAGCTTCTGCTCATTCTGTCTTATTAACACTTGCAAAGTACTTTCTAGTATAGTCACTCAACCACACCTGGCAGGTTTGCAGGCTATTTTTCTGGGTAGGTCCTTGGTATGAAGAAGTCATTGCAGTTGAAATAAAGCTGGTCAGCCTAGAATTGCACTGCCTGGAAAATTGTGGATATCGGGTCCAAGTGAGTAAACCCAGAAATTAACAACATTGACAAGAGGCTCTTTCCTTTGCCATTGCTCTGTGGATACACCAGACTATTTTCCTCTAGGAGATGGACACAAAGAAGAATGTCTCATGGTGCTGCTTACTTTGAAACTTATTTGACCAATATGATGCAGACAGTAAAGCAGAAAGTGATTATAAACATTGGAGAACATTTGAGGAAATTCACTCTAACTTGAAAGTTCAACATTTTCAGAAGAATCTCTTGTGAGAAGGGTCTGAGATAATACCATATATCAAAAAAGAGATGAAGGAAAACATGCAGACCACTGGGATCTGAATTACATGTACAAGAGCATTGGAGAAGATCCAGGGACAGCTCTGCTCCCCTGTATGAGCCAGGAATGCCCAGGACCTGATGAACTTCGTGTTATAGGCAAATTGTTACAAGAGACAATGGAAATGTGTGGCAAACCTAACAGAGATAAGACTGAAAAAAATGGACCTCCCTATAAACCAGACAAGCTACAGTTGTTGTAGTCAGGTGAGAGTTTGGTCTTCTGGGTGAAACATGGTGATCCTCTGGCCTTGCCACTCCTGTTGCTACAGCCAAACTGAGGAAAGGTCTCAGGCAGTAGGCATTTTGGGGAACACATCTGACAGTGGATTTGAGTTTGTTTACATGGAATTAATGGATACTGGGTTTATACTGTAACAGTGAATTCAGTGTTTCATGTGCACTCTGTTGGTATTACTGCCTGTTTGTATTAGTACTCATTTATAAGACTAGCCTGGGATTCTACTGCCTTCCTCAGTGTGGAATTGTCTTTGGAATTCTGCTTTTGTGAAGAATTTGGTCAGGGGGGAAAAAAGCAAGTGATAAGACAGGCAAAAAAGGAAAGCATCAAGGAAGAAATCAGTTCTTCTTTCTCTCAAATAGCTTTGTAGGAAGAAGACAGAGTTCTGCTGTTGTTCTCCTTCCTCACACATAAGTACAGGAATTCACCTCACTGGGTGCCTTTATGAGTTATGCAGCCTCCTGGGGAGCTCAGTGATGCTCCTTTGTGGATAAGCAAGGCAAGAGCAAACACTGCCTAAAGGTGTCCTGAAGTCATTTTTCTATTCTTTGTATTTCAAATCAGCCTACCCCAAATTAGTGTCTCCTTTCATCTTTGGTTTGCTTGAATGGCAACCTTCCTTCAGTTTTTGCTCTAATAGGAAAGCTATGGCAGTTCTTTAACAAATTACTGTTTTTCTTTACATTTTTAGCTTTCATGAGCAAAACCAGAAAATGTTAGAACTTTATCACAGGAATTAAAAATTGAAATGGTCAATAAATACAGATTAATGGTATTCCATTATTCTGGTATAAACTGAGTTATTTAATAAGTCAGATCAATATTACACAAACTAGTTCAAAGTGGCTTGTGAAATCTTCCATCAGCTTTTGATTATTTCACAAGTATTGAAAGACATCTTTACATTGTGACTGCTATAGTAAGTATTTTACCAGCCAGACCTCAGGTATGGAGTATATATGGGCTGCATGTTATTGGCAAATCCTGACATGATAACAGAAGCATTACTCTGAATTATGTGGAAGAAACACAGTTCCTTTACTCATATTATCTTTAAATAAAAAATAAAAAAATTCCAAACCCACCCTTCTCATTGAGAAGCCCTGAATTCAAATCTCTAGCTCTTTTGAACTGCTTTAAACACATTCTATTTCCAGTGTTAAATCTAAACATGGGAGATGGCCAAATTAATTTTTGCAAACACATTTTTGTATTAGTATTAAATAATTTGTTCTCTTGTGTGAGCTCATTTGCTTTGTCTTTCTGATGCTCTACAAATGATAGTACCTCTAAGTAATCATCCCTGAGCTGCTTGCTGTGGTTCTCCCTCTTATCTTTTGCAATGCCTCATGCAGTTTTTGGTCACCTGACATGAAAAAACACAAGATATTTAAACAGATACTTGTAAGTACCAAATAACACCACAAAAAAAAATTGCTATGATACATATTGTCCTGTCTTCAAGTTTGATTGAAACCTGTTTATTTAGAAGGACTTGGTTTTAAAAAGTTAACTGTAGCATTGTGACTAAATACATCCTAACAATACATTTGGAGATTCTTTTATGTTTCTCCATCTATACATGCGCCACATCTGATTTTGATCTGAGGAAGATGCAATCAACTTTTAGTGTGAATTTAGCATGTTTTTAAAATATATTGGAATCCCCAGCTTCAAAATGTAATAAAAAGCAATCCTGCAGAGAAGCTTTTTTTCTTTTAGCTTCATTACCTTTTGAAATAAAAACATGTCAAAACAATGTAATCAAAAAAATAATAAATCATGAGTGAAAGTTTAATAATTACTGACTTGTTTGAAGATCTCTGGATTTTTGTATGTAATTAAGAAATGGAGCAACATCTTGTGGTATTCTTTATCAATGTTTTAAAATGTGATGCTTAAAAATGTTCAGTGACACATAATTTATAACTTGTTGCTACTTTCAGTTTCTGACTCTTGTTTTAGCTTTGTTTTTTTAGTGGATGCAAGGAGGATCTTATTTTACCTGCTTCCATAAAAAAGAGCAAAAATGGAACAAGTGACTATGGAATACTCAGCTTTGTACAAATTGCTTTCTGCTTTCTGCTATCTGGATTTTTATTTGAGTATGCCAGGCAATATCTTCCCCTAGAATCTCTGAGTGCTCTCAGCCCTGGCATTTTATCATCAGTTTTTGTATTGGAAAATGTAAGCTGCTTTGACATCTTTTGATCAAATATTTTTTAGAGACATGAGTCATCCAGGGTCAATTCACTAGGGAAAATGCTTTTTGATGAACAAAGAAGGTAAAAAATTGCTGAAAAATATGGAAAAGCATATTCCCAACTTCAGTAGTTTGGGATTACAAGATCTTAATGAAAATAAGCAAATGTGCAGTGAATTTTCAGGATATGTGTTAATAAACAAGTTAAATAATTTTGTAATGTGTTGCCTTTGAGCACATTGTGTGAACTCAGGAGTTCTGCTGTGAAAATGGAAGAGAACATTATGAATGAAAAGCAGGATGTGGTGGTGGTTGTCGACTCCATATGAAGATGGACAAAGGATGTGGGTTTGAATTTAGTTTGTTATTCTCTTGGTCAAGACTTCCATTGCTCATTCTACCCAATCAGTAACCTTTGTCCAGAATACAAGCATGTGTATGAAGATAAGGGAGAACACTATAAATTCATCAGATAATTTTTTTTTTTTGAAAGTGTCATATAGTACCTCTGTGTGAAGTATATTACATAGCAAATTAAAACAATTTTGGCATTTTCTACCTAAATAACAAGCTTATATTACATTCTGGAGAAGAAAGAAAGCTCAAGAAGATGCATAAGTACAATCCCTGAGTAAACTCATTTTTCAGCTGAGACAGCTTTGTGAGGGGTTAAGGGACCAGGAGCACAAGCTTTAAAGATCATGTTCTTTAGAGACCATTCTTGGTCATAATGTGATTCCTAATCATGAGCTATCCCAAATCTTCAAAACTTTTTTCCAGAGTCAGTGTTTTTTGGGGTTAGAATTCCTTAATTACACACAGTTATGATAAATAAGTGTTTGGAGGGGTAAATGTTTATTTTTATATAAAAGTACTTAATACTTATTTTTAGGATAGAGTGGAATAGAATATTTCATTTGGAAAGGACCTACAGTGACCACCTAGTCCAGCTCCCTGGCCAGTTTGGGGCTGATTAAAAGGTAAAGCTTGTTGCTAGTGGCATTTTTTCCAAAATTTTGAAACAGTGACAGGCTGAGGGCATCAACCACCTACCTCTCTAGGGAGCCTGTTCCAGTGTTTGACCACCCTCTCAGTAAAGAAATACTTCCTAATGTCAAGTCCAAAACCCCACTGGCTCAGCTTCAAACCATTACTAAAATCACAAAAACAACAAATAAAAGAAACAAAAAACAATAGCAAATTAAATCAACAAAAAAATACCCACAAACAGGAAAACAAACAAAAAGAAAGAGCCCTGATACTTCTTTTGTAATTAGAGTCACTTGAATCAATGAAATGATGTGCCCTCACTTCACAGACACATCTACACAAATGAAACATAGAGAGAAAGTTTATCTGAAATGTGATCTTATATTTACTCTATCAAAAGTACCCTTTTTGGGTATGACTAACTGAGAGTAATAAGTTGCTGGGTTGTTCATAGCCTTCATTCAGAAAAATCTATTGTTTCTATAGGGTTTTTTTGGCAAGTCTTACTAAGGGAAATTTTTTGTTGCTTTTCTGGAATTTTTCATTCTTTTTTCTGGTGATTTGAAGTTCAAGAATGTTCAATCAGTTGTAGAAGACTTGAGACTTTTGTATTTTATCCAGTTATTTTATATCAGGAAATGTTTTCTACAACATGTAAAGTCTCTTCTGGGGCATACTAAGCAGCATCACTGTTACGTATGAAAGATAGTGAAGAATATAATTTTAATTTTACTAGAGCCTGACCATTTCCCAGCCATCACCTGACACACCTTTCCTATACTGAAATATGGATATATCAAAGTGTGGGCTTAGAAAGGCTGAAATTTACATTCTTGTTTTTCAGGTCAATGATTAAACCAATGAAAGGTGCAAGTCAGTCATTTGAGAAGCACAAGATACATTTACCTGAAAGGTCAGGTAAATGAAGGAGCTGCTGCACAAAGCTGTGGGGTTGGGCATGAATTCCAGGGAGTTTCTTGGTATTGATTACACAGATTGTGAGTTCTCATTTGTAGGCCAGAAGGCAGATACAGCTCTTTGCAGGCCATTTGTCTCCTTTTGTTTCTTAATTAATATCACAGACTTGAAAACTTGTGGTAATGAAATTGGCCTGTTAATTAGGCCAGTCTTTAGCAGTAAGGTTTTGATGTCTTAGTGTTTTTCCAGCACAGTTCACAGCAGCCTTGCTAAATTTATGCTTGTTTTTCTTTTTGCAAAGATGCCTATCACTGAAATACTTATAATGATGGTAGGAATGAACACATTCTGTGCCTAGTAATCATTTTAATGTCAGATTTTAGAAAAAAATGCTGATTTTAAAATTCACTTTTTCTCTGGATGTCTTTAACCTGATGCTTTTTATACAGCTGCTTTTTTATATATACAATTACAATAATGTCTTACACGGGGAAAAAATTATATATTTTTTCTTTTTTTTGAACATCATGCAATATTTTGAGTGCTATTGTATGGTGATATTAGGATGCAGCTTTCCTTGGTACAGCTTTCTCTGATGATTGTGCAGGTTTTTTTCTAGGACAATGGAAGAGATGCTTTATTATTTTTAAGAGCTTAAAAAAATTAAGGCATAGCCAAGAAATGAGAGGACAAGCAAGGATGCCAATGAAAGATAGACTTCTTATTAAGTGTTTTATGAGGAAGAAGTCCTGTTTGGTATAAATTAATTTTCATACTTGACACATGCCTTCAATTATAAGTCAACAATTTACTTTTTTATATTTTCTAGTAGGTTGTGACTTCATGATAAAAAGTAATTCATATTCTTTTGCTTTGTGTTAAATTCTGAAGTTGTTATCAGTAGAAATCAATCATGAAATCCCTTCTGTGTTGACATTTCATTCTGTGTGCTGTGTACAGCCCTTGCAGTTCACATTCAGTGATGTAACCTCTCATTACCCTCTCATATTTGCATCATTCAGGTCACTAAAATGTGCATTGTTTCATTTTAGCAGAATTTTTAGATTTTTATTGGAATGAATGATATTTACATCAAACAGATGAGAAGCTTAAGTCAGAAAGCAGAAGTGGATTTATTAGAAGAATTAGTGATCTCTCTACACTGTTAAGAAAATGTTTTTACATGATGAAATATTGCATGTTTTGGATCTCCCCTAGGAGAGCTGAATGCAGTCAAGTGCAATAGGTATAACTGTTCACATACACAGGTGAAAAAAAAAAGCAGTTTTGAAATTACTCTTTTTTTCCCCCTTTGTGTACTATTGAGGTATTGTGATCTTCCTTTAGGAAACATCCATGGATATTATGTTATTTTAAAGCACCCAGAAGGGGTAGAAAATACTATTGGAATTTGAGCACCGTTTAAATAAACTACTCAGAATAAAGGAACCTGTTAGAAAATGCTTTTGTAAAATATTTGAATAATTTTCCACAGCCTATGACCTTAGGTATACTCAAAGATAAATACTATGTCTATCACTCAAGTGATGAAATAAGCTACTTATTCCTCCCTTGAATAGCTAAAGAATAGGTTTCCATACTTGTCTCACATTTTCTCTAAAACATCGTGATTAAGAAGAAAGATTGAATATATAACCTCTCTGAAACCTCAGATTTAAATTGTTTTAAAGTTGCTATAGCAGAAATTGCATACTAGCTTTATCTACAATGATTTCTGCCTCTCTGTTGTGGATTTTACATTGCTTTTTCCCACGTTCAAACCATTCTACTGTTTATAGATCTTAGAAAGCATTAATAAAATCTCATATTTGTCTGTCAGAGTAACTTTGCTAGTTAAAACTTTTGTCTCAGTTGCATTGCTCTTGCCATTTTTAATGAATCTTTACGGATTTAATAGTTTCTATATTTGCTTCATTAGTTTTTCCTTGGGGTTTTCAGAAGATTTTTTCCCCCATTTTTCAGAGACACAATAGTATAACAAGGCTTTTGGATTACAAATCCATTAGCTGTGCCCCAGGCAAGGCAAGACACACCCAGCTGGTATTTCCTAGGCCAGCCAAGTGGAGCAAATACCTCAGAAAATAATCTGGGAACAAGTAGTGTCCAATGGGGCATCCTGTTAAGGGTGTTTCCATCTTGTGAGCTAATGGGTGGAAGGGGGCTGGATGAAGAAAAGTGGACATAAAAGACAGTTAACATGTGCAGTCTTTTGAAAAACTCAGGGTCTTGTTATATAATCTCCTTCATAACCTAAGCAATTTATTATATATCCTGTGGTTGTGTGATCCACTGTTGTGTTATTTTGCCCTATCACAAAATACACAAATGTCACGATCCACACACCACGTAATCATTTGCAGTTGTGAATTTTGGATTTGGTGGATAACAGGATGGACTTCTCTTGATCCTAAGTATTTTTCATGATCTTAAGAAAACCCCCGTAGTCATCTTGTCTCTTTTATTAACTCTTTCTCTCACTTCAGTGTTGAAACTGCTCAGAGACTCTCACCCAAGGTGTCTGCCTTATCATTTCAGGGCACCCTCCCACCTTGTGCAGCAGAAGAGTGAGGGTGGTTTTGAACTGCTTTGTGCAGACTGAGATTTTTATGATTTTTATTTCCAGATAAGAACCAACAGAGCATCTTAA